>CM033714.1:85649675-85844874 GCA_019671005.1 Hibiscus mutabilis
TCATCTCTAGAGATGCAAATAACTGTGAGCACATTGGTGTACTAAAATTCTTTAAACTAAGCTTCAGATCAAACAAACAGAGTTATAAAATACTTTCTGACACAAATCCAAAGCAACTTCTCTTACATATATGTTAGGTTTTCATACTCGGAGAAATCCGGGACTTCACCAGTCAACTTGTTCTAGCTTAAGTCCCTATATCAGAGAAAGAGAAATATCAGAAAATCTAACACTTATTGCTCAAATTGCATATACTTAAGTGGCTTACAGATGGCTGAGGGCTTGGAACCCGCCAAGATATGATGGGATTGAGTCATTGATTGAACAGTTTCTCAGGACCCTATAGAAAGGTCAAGCATCAGTATGAAGAAAATATTTCCTGATGAAAGATTATCAAATATTTCAGAAGTAACACTCACAAAGTATTAAGTTGTGTCATTCTTGAAATATCAGGAAATGGGAAAAGTTCTCCGCTTCTTCCATACAAGTCGGCAATGTGCCTGGACAGTCAACACCAAATAGATATCAGAGATTTAAAACAATGATATTAGTCCAATTCAGAGTTTCCGATCCATCCGATTGCAAATAAGAGCATTACATCTCAGTGACCATCTCCAAGGAGGAGATTGTATTAGGAAGAGGGCCTTCGAAATGGTTCCCTTGAAGTATCCTGTTAAAACCAAAATGTTCGAAGCAAATATCCTGATCAAAGTTTAGAGACATTCAGTCAGCGTAATGCCTGTAATAATTCGGAAATAGGGTGCTTACAGGACCTGCAGCTGGTTCCAATTTCCAATATATTCGGGGACCGGACCAATGAATTCATTTCCCCTAACATTGCTGCAGATGGAAAAACCAATAATGAGAACAAATAGTTTGGACTGAGATAAACAGAATGAAAGAGGATAGTTCTCCTTACAAGTGCCTCAAGTTTGTAAGATTTGCGAAACTTCGAGGCAATTCTCCTTGAAATTTATTGTTTGCCAGCACCCTGCAGTTATACTCGAATCGAAGATAAGTCCACTCCAATTCAACCTAGATGATAAAGAGAGAAACCTTACAGGCGATTGACATTCTGTAGGTTTCCAAGAGATTTAGGAAGCGTCCCAGTTAACTGGTTATCAGATAAATGCCTGAAAAACCAAGTGCAAAATAGAATAGTGCAATGGTTAGTGCAGGCAAAGACCGAGAAGCAGAATCATGTGAGCTACTAACGGCAAGGGTATCATTACAGGTGTTCAAGGCTTGAAATGTTTCCTAAACTCTCAGAAATTTCTTCAGACAGTAGGTTCTGTGCTAAGTCGCTGCAGTCAAATAACAATGAAAATACAACAGTTAAATAAACAAATAAATAAATTTTCATGGTGTAACATGAGCCATGCTAATCTTTAAGTATTCAGCATAAAATCAATTGACAAAACATAGTCAGTCCAAAGATATCTAAGATTTAACCAATGTGTGATAAAATACACTTTAGCCAGACCAGGAATTTGCTGCTTACAGAATTTTAATAGACGAGGAGTAAAAGATCAGTAAAGAAAATGTTGGAAGAGTTTCAAATAGGTTCAACTTGAATAGTAGAAAACAAAGGGTAAAATTCTAAACAAGAAAAATATATAAATTGCTCGTGTGGGAGAATTCTGGAAAATACTCACAGAACATTTAAGGACTTCATTTGGCCAAAGAAGTCAGGTATAGGTCCGTCCATCAAGATCATTTGAAGATAGATCACTGTTATAAACAAGGATTAAATTGATGTGAATGTAGGAGTTTATATGTGTGTGTGTGTGTGTAAAACTTCAAAAGAAACTATGAATCAGTACGAGAAATAGACAGTAAAGAACTTACAGGTATTGAAGTTGCATCAGATTTCTTAACGAGTTAGGAATGTTCCCATGGATCCTGTTTGACCTCAAGTCGCTGAAAATGAAGTAATGAAACGAAAATTAACATCAATGTGTATGTGTATGTGTATGTGTATGTGTATGTGTATGTGTATGTGTATGTGTATGTGTATGTGTATGTGTATGTGTATGTGTATGTGTATGTGTATGTGTATGTGTATGTGAACGTGAAATTTCATCAATCATGTGTTAGAGCACGAAAATCATTTGAGGGTGAAGTCTTGAGATAAAACAGAAAGAAGTGGTACTTCTTGGAGAAAAATATTTGACTAGGGGTTATCTCCATAGTAGTTGATACCGTATTGGTATTGGCCGTACCAATCTTAAAGTAGGTATCAAGTGATTTATGTCACGGCCCAAATATCTTGGTCCGAGACAGTTGTGCAAGGATCCGCCCAAAAGGTTCAAAGCGGATCATCGGGCTTGTCAAGACCACCAAACTTGGCCCAACACTTGGAGAATGCTAGAGAGCCCGATCACATTGGCTTTCCAGAAATGGAAGGAGACAATAAGTCAAACAAGGAATCTTGCCATATCGGGTGTGATCACCTATCTGAGGAAAGAAACCTACTAATTGATGTAATTAGGTAGGATTTGATATTCTTTCTTAGATTAGAGATTCTTGTAAGGATTTGGGCTAATCCTGGCCATCCATGTAAATCGATCCGGACCATTGATTGAGTGGGAGTTCAACTATAATTAGAGAGCCTCACACTCTCATTTGTATCATCCATCTCATTCCATTCATTCTCTCATTTGAGAAGAGTAATAAGACTCTTGGCATTTACTCTAGCTTTCTCTTGTCCTTTTCAGTTGTCTTTTTTTCTTAAGCTCTTTGTTCTAGTTGCCTCTTGAGTGGCCAAGAGTAGCCACCATAGTGCTTAAAGCGCTTCCGCATCCATCGAAGCCTTGAGGGCTTGTCCGAGCAGTTGCCGAGCAGGAGTACTCGCAAGGCTGGTTGAAGGCTGACTTAGGCGCGGGAATCGAGCAAATAGCGTCAAATGCACCTAAGGCCGCACGGATCTGCTAGGGTTTAGCTCTAGCCCCGTGACATTTAAGTATTGTTTTGGTTAAATTTTTGATGTGTTTCGGCCTATTTCCGTCAATATCAGGCGTACAAGATTTTAATATCTTAAACCAATTTTTAATTTGTTTTATCTTAACTATTTTTATTTTTTTGCATAATTAGATTTAAAAATAAAATATAATCATTTAATTAAGTGATTTGACTTAATTAATAATTTTAAGATTTGTATTTTAAAATAAATATATTTATATGCATGTAATTGAGGGATGAAAATCGCCTGCCCTCTAACCATGCTGCCTTCTATGCCCTCACTTTAAAATAGTAGGTTTAGAGTTAGGGTTTATAGAATTAGGGGTATGGTGTTAGGGTATAGGGTTTAAGGTTTAGGATGTAGAAATTATGGTTAGGGTTTAGAATTTAATTTTTAAGGTTTTTTAGTGTGGGACATAGAAGGGGACAGAAGATTTTTGTTCTGTAATTAAGGTATATTTGTCTTATATATGATATAAAGGGTAATTATACCATGCGCTGACGGTGAAAACATTTTGTTTCCACAAGCGCTCTAATTTTAGAGGTTGAGATTTAGTTTAGGGTTCATAGTTTAGGGTTTATGTTTATGTACTTATAATTTAGGGAGTGTGAATTGAATTTAGAGTTTAGAGTTAGAATTTAGGGGTTATAGGTAAAAATCTAAATCCCTAATATGTTACCCTGAACCTAAACCCTAACCCTTAAATTTTAAGCCCTAACCTTAAACCCTAAATTCTAACCACGAACCCCTAAACTATAAACCCTAAATTGAATCTCTAACCCTTAATATTAGGGCGCATGTAAAAATAAAATATTTCACTGCCGGTACATCATATATTTTCCCTAATATAAATGAAAATAATTAAAAATAATGATAAACCCAAAACTGTACATCAAAATACACCGATACTGATATATACCAATACTACGTCGGCCAGTAGACATTGACTACCTTGGTTATTTCTATTATTTATTTAAGAAATGCGCGGTGAAAAAAAGGGGGAAATAGGATCTAATTTGGATTAAATTTTTTTGGATGATTTAAACTATACTATACATAAAATGAAGGTTTGAGATGTTGCGACGAGTCACTTAAAAATTATTAAAATTAACGATAATTAATATTATCGGAAAACAGGGACTTACAGAGAGATCAAGCAGGTCAAATTCCCTATAGCTGGTGGAATCTCACCCCTTAGATGCATGTCGGAAAAATCACTGCCAACCAAATTAACAAGTAAAATCCACGTTGATTCTTACAGGGGAAAAAACATGTATTTGTCTTACAGTTTTGTGACCCGACAAAGGGTGTGATTGTTGAAGCTACAGTCACAAAGCACCTTTTTTGAGGAATTACAACTCTGGCTGGAAAACTCTCTCTCGTCGCTCTCCCACTTCAATCTCAAGGCTCCAGCAACCCTATTGATAGCATGCACTACCATCCCCCAATAGAATCATGTTAATATCAACCCGATAATTATCGAATATCTGACCCAATGATCGATATACAAATAACAATACATTAAATATGATTATAACATGTTGATGGTGAAAATAAGATAGTGATGGTTGTCAGTGCTTTAGGCATTTTATCTATGTGAGGCGAAGAGTCACGATCAGTGGTTAAGACCGATGAAGATGAAAAGAAGAGTTTTTGCTTAACTTAAAGTGTGCAGATCGACTTATTCTATTTGGGGAGTGTCAAATCTATGTCTTCTAGGATATGATGGATGTGGCATAATAGTTCTGCTTGCTAGTTTGTAGGCTTAGTTGATGGGTCAGACTGATTCGACGTTTGTCTTATCAAGGTTGTATGTTTTTCTCTGCGTATGGTTAAAAGACAATGACAAAGAAGTGTCAGTCAAAAGACTTAGTATACAGAAAGATGTTATATGAGAAAGATAATAGTGAAAAATGTAGAAAAATATATTAGATATAACATAACAAAATACACTACACTTATTATTATTATAAGCTCTTATGAAACATTCCTAGGCATAAAAAGAAGGCAAACAAACAAAACCACTGTCTTGTTAACTATATTGTCCTAACAAAATTACCATCAATGGGGTCAAGATCAGCTGTAACTTGAGTGGGGTCAGCTTGGTGTATGGTCCCTTCAGTTCCATGACTTAGTTTCAGAAGCAAGATTAAAACAGAAGAAACAATGAAAAGCTTTCTCCTAAACATATTTTTCTCCTCAAAACGCTGTATTTTCTCAGACCTTTGGGTTTTCATGGCATTGCATGCTCTTCACCTACACTATATATATAGTAATTGCAGGTGCCCCTTTTCTGAAGGGAAAAGTGCAGATTCTTCCAACTTTACAATATTAAAAAGAATTGCACCACTGACTTCGATCACCATCCAGAAATTCCTTGAAATGGAAAACACATTGCCCATTTTTCCACCTTATTTCACAGCCTTTTCTTTGGACTTTGTTACACATTGATTTTTCAAGTATAATATGCACACGCACCATCTCATTTTTTGTTTGATTACTTCAAAACTACCCCCTTTTAAGATTACATATTTGAAGTATTATAAAAATACTTAAGAAATAAATCACCCCTGAACTTGACATCTTTGGTGAAGTTGCTCCCTGAATATTTTCCGCCAAATTCAGCCATTGTAATCAAATTCATCCATGAGCTTTCGATTGATCAAATTGCCCCCCTCAACTTAATAAGTTAGTCTAATTGCCCCTTGAACTTTGAAAATCTAACACAAAATATTAACATGCTAGTTTTTTAACATGGAATTTACAACCCTCCTCTATCGATAATGGTCACATCTCAGTGTTAATGGTTTTATCCTTTAAATTGCCGATTTTTGGTCTTGTTCGTATCTATCTTTTGGTTGAGTTTTTAACATTTTCTTTGTATGATCTTTGTATGATCTCAAGTGGCAAGTTTTTATTTTA
This sequence comes from Hibiscus mutabilis, assembly GCA_019671005.1. NCBI lineage: Eukaryota > Viridiplantae > Streptophyta > Magnoliopsida > Malvales > Malvaceae > Hibiscus > Hibiscus mutabilis. The sequence continues at coordinate 85,655,560 of CM033714.1, forward strand.
ATAGTTATAAAAAATGTAGTTTCATCCCTAAAAAAATTATAAAGATACGTATAAATATAATGGTAAAAATGTATTTTGGCCCTTAAAAAATTATAATTCAAATTATTCAATTATGGATCCCAAGAAAAAATTTCTTGCGAGCCCCTGAGTTAAGTATATAATTGCATCAAATCAAAACTTATGCATTTCTTGTTAGAGAGCTTACTTTTTCTAATAAAAAGTTAAAAATAAAAAAAATCATCTATCAAATTACACATTAAATTAAAGTTTACGGGTCAAATCACTGATGAACCGGTTGAACCACATGTTCAACAATGATCAAATAAAAAAATCATAAGAAAATTATAATTCATTGAACCGTCATTTTTGTTTCAATTTTTGAGTTTTTACCTATTTGTAGTGGTGTGCACCATTTCCAATTATATTCATTGATAGGTCGAACAAATTAAACCATTAATTAGAGGGTTATATGTTCAACTCCACGTCTTCTTTGTATATGTTGCAACAATAATCATGTAATTTGAATTAAAAAATCATTTCGAAACATAATCAAAGGAACTAATAAGAGTCATTTGGAATGAGTTTAAAGTAAATGTTATATACCGAAATGTACTACTAATCATATGGATAACTAATTATTTTAAAATTATGGGAACCTAAAACATGAATATTTTTTAAGCTTTTTTTTTCTTTTTAAGGCAAAAATAGTAAAAAATTATTAAAACAATAATTAATAATTTAACTTTTAATTAAATTCATTTAAAAACAATTAAATAAAGAGTTAATTGCATCATACGTCCCAAACTATGACTCTTATTCTAAATTTATCTTTAAACTTTTAAACATTCTAATTTCGTCCTCAAACTATGAGCTTCATTCTAAATTGGTCCCTAAACTTTTGAGCATTCTAGTTTCATCCTCAAACTATGAATCTCATTCTAAATTAGTCTTTAAACTTTTTGAACGTTCTGATTTCATCCCCAAATTATCAATATATGCTAATCATATCTTATGCTAATAAATCCGCTATAAAAATTGTTAATTGTCATGAAACGCTGATGTGTATTATGTAATAATATGATGTGGTATAAACGATAATTTGAGGATGAAATTGGAAATTCAAAAAGGTTGGGGACTAATTTAGAATGAGGATCGTAGTTTTGGGATGAAAATGGAACATTCAAAAGTTTGGGGATTAATTTAGAATGAGAGCTATAGTTTGAGGATGAAATTGGAATATTTAAAAGTTTAGGGATCAATTTAGAATAAGGGTGACAGTTTAGGGATGTATGATGCAATTAACTCTTAAATAAATTAAAAGTATAATTTTATTCTAAAAAAATAATCACGCTTTAGGTCCTCATGATTTCAAAAATTATTGAAATAGTTAATGATAAATATTAGTACATATGATTAGCGATACACATTAGTGGTACATATCGTCCACTCTAAAATTTTCCTACATATTTGACACGTAGAATATTTCTCTTTCAAAGTTTACCATGTTTAAGGAGTAACTTTTTTTGTATTTTATAAAAACAAAAAGCTCATGGAATTTAACAAAATCTTGACATGATCGTGTTTCAATCTCATACTCGCAAGAAATTATATCATAGGTTTGGCTCGCCGCGTCATTTATGGTCCAAACCTATAAAAACCATTCATTTCTTTAATTTTTTTTCTATGCATGTTCTTATCAAGTGGATCTTCACTCATATTTACTCTAAATTAAATTAAAAACCAATTTTTATCAAGTGATCAAGTGGATATTCACTTGATAAAAATATGACATGGACAAAATTAATGAAATAAATAATTTTTATTGGCTGAGACCACAAATAACGTGGCGACCTATGATATAATTTATTCATACGAGAATTGAGTCACATGCATTTTTATGGTGTTTTTACACGAGGAACGTGATGCAACTAATGCAGATCGAAGATTTTTGAAGGAAAGTGTGAAGAAACTTATCCATTGACGACCCTTGAATGGAGTGTGAAGTCTCCGGTTTTGATTGTAATGCCCGACAGAATGAGTAGTCATCACCTAAGATTGGAGCGGTTGGAGGGTGGAGTTTGGTGGGAATCATGGTGGGATATAACACGCAACTTCGACTTCAAACACTGGCCCCTTGGCCTCACCTCATCATCCCATCCACTACCTATTATCATATAGCACAAAAATTAAGTGCACAACTTCATGCAGTTGAAGAAATATTCATGATAAAATTCCCAACAAGGCATTCTAATGTATATATACATAAAATATTAATGAATAGTGGAAGACTAAGTTTATTGAAATCATATGAGTTTCACGTGTAGCGTACTTTGTCAAAAGATATTTTTTGAAGTATGATAAATATCATGAAAATTAAAAAAAATACCGTAAATCATCATCTCACTGCTACCGCAGCAATCACTATAAATCATGAAATAAAAAAAATATTCAAACCTTGAAATAAAAAATCTAACAACCCTATTTGTGCAAAAAAAAAAAAGACCTGATAGTTGAGTGTTTGGAGTTGTGCATTAGGTAAAAGGATATTTTTGTGAAGTATGATAAATATCATGAAAATGATAAAAAAGAATATATCATGCTTTATATCTAGGTTTCCAAAAATTATTAAATGGACCCGTCTCACTATGTAATTCGTAGTCTTACCCAATAAAGTTCATCTATCTAATTTTTTTAAGGTAAATCTTTATCTCTTTCCTATATATTAATAAAAAGTGAACAGATATTTGGAAGTTAAAATTAGACGAATAGACCTTATTGATTAGGACCATAAATAACATGATGGATCGAGTCTATTTAACGATTTTTCTTAGGTTTAGGGATATTCAAGAAGCCATCCAACGTTTACAGATGTATGGAGATTAGTTAATCCCTTGATTTTGGTCCGACATGCTCAGCGGACGGAGCAATGACATGTGCTATGTTTGGACTAATCTTGATGAGGTTGTTAGGGGCTGAAAGTTACCTTGGTTGCCTGAGTGACATGCTTATCTTGCTGTCAAGTTCTTGCTAGTATGTAGGCCCCAAATAACCTAGGTTTGGGCTTTAATCCTTATTTATACGGGCTAGTATAACAATGATCTCCCTTTAGTTTCGGTGCGAGTTATATAGAGCTGTAACAACTTTGTGAGGCCAATTATGATGTACATACTAGTATTTTCGGTCTCAACCTTTTATTTTAAAGGTTGGTATACTAATAGGAGTAAATTATATTAGATATCATTAAATTTTAAGTTTAGTATTGAGTATACTATTGAATTATACATTAGACATCATTGCACGTGGAACATTAAGATCCATCAACATCATCAATTTTATTGGCACAATGGTATAATCAAAATAAACTTAAAGTTTAGTGATATTTACTGTAATTTACCTTAATAATTTTTTAATAGTTTAAAGGTGATTACAAGGTAGTATCTGTTCATAGCTATTCTTAACCCATTGACATTGCACACGCCTTGTAGATTTTGTGATTGAACCCGGGTCTCTCGGATAAACAATATCCGCTTTTTCACTTGGACCACTTATTGGGTTCTAGTTTACCTTAATATTAATTTCCCTTAAGGTTTAGGCGAATTATAAAGCATGCTTGTTATAGAGTGTAATTTAGATTTAGGTGTTTAGTTCATCACCATTTATAAGCAAGTTGTAACCTCAAAGAGATTGGATGTAATATAATGTGTAGTCTCATAATCACTTATTCTTTAAATAGTTTAAGATTACAAGATATAATCTTATAAAAAATAGTAATTGAATTATTTATTGATCAGGATCTAATACTATATTTTCTCTTTATCATTTTTTGATGAAAAAAAAAGAATTTCATTGTAAAGTTATATAACTTTCCATATAACAAATTTGAGAAAATTTGGGTGATACAAATCTCAAATATTGATTTGACTGTCTATATTACTTCTTACGACTTAAAATGTCTTTTCTACATAGAACCCAGATGAATTTTCTGATATGTTTGGTTCAATGTAATAAAGTATGCATTCAGGTTCGTTTCATAGTAATGAGTTATTACAGACTATGCTGTTTCCAAAATATATGCTTGGTTCATATTAAACGAATTATTAGACTACGATGCTTCCAAAAGATATGTTGGGTTCATAATAAATAAATTATTACAGACTTTGATGTTTCCAAAAAAAAAAAGATGTTTGGTTCATGATAATGAACCTGCAGTGATAGGGTTACGTTGTTAGTATAAGGGGTCTTAATTAGGAACAAAAATTCCCGTTCTTTTTGGCAGTCTTATATGTCATAAAGTTAAAATAATTAAATCATAAGTACTAACTTTAACTTTAAAAAATGGTATACCTACACATATAACTGTCAAAATCCTCTGCCTTCTCCCTAACTGAAAACACCCTAACCCTTAGTGTCAGCCTTCGTGGGTGGCACCACTCGCGCTCCTTGAGCGGTAGCCGCCCCACCCCCGCCTCGTTCCTCTTCCCTCTTTTTTCTTTTTCCCCTTCCCTTTTTTCTGCTACTCTTTTTTCTTCAGCATTTAATTTTCTCTGACCATCCAGTGGTCATTTGGTTGCGGAGTGTCTTCCCCCGGTGGCCAGGGCACTAGTCGGGTTGACGTCCGTGAGGGGAAGTATGAGTTCGTAGTTGAGCGGAGGGTTTTGGCCCTTGCTTTGGTGTCTGTTGGGCGTCCTCGTCGGAGACCCTGTTCTCGGCCTCCTTGCTTGGTGGCTGGCTCCTCCTATTAACGTGTGCTCGAAGCTTTGAGCGTTTGACTCCGGTAGAAACTCTTGCTGCATCGCCTACTCCCTATCCTCATCCCTCTGCGCTGTCAGAGATGAACATGCAGGTCCAAGATCAACAGTCGGTTTGGTGTCCTCTTCCCCCGTTCGTCAGTTCCTTATTCTTTCTCTCGTTTGGTGTGGGGCTCTGCTCCCTTCTGCGATTGTGTTTTGCTTTTGGTTGTTTGTTTATTGTTCTGTTTTCGTTTGTGTTGTTTCCTTACCTGTGTGATTGTGTTTTTGATTCTTTGCTTTGTTTCTTATTCTCCCCTTTGTATTCTTTGTTTCTTCTCTGTAACGTTGTTTTGTTCAATGGATGTCGGCTCTTGTTATCAAAAAAATTTAAATGCTAAACTCTAAACTAAATCTTACATTGTAAACTCTAAAGCCTAATACTAAATCATAAACTTAAACATTAATTCTAAACCCTAAACTTAATTTTTTAGCTTGAGACATACATAGGGGCACCAAGAAGAAGCATACGATTTATGTTCCTTAGGTAGGGGTGTGCAAAACTTGACTTAGAAAAATTGAATTAATCGACTCGAAAAAAATTTAAATAAAATTTGAGCTGTAAAATGGACATTCAAATAATTCGAAATTTTTAGTAATTAGTGGACCGTTTTTCAAGTTTAAGTCGAGTCCCTCAACTTTGCCTTATATATATATCACATATGAAAAAATATGAACAAATATATGTGTATTATATATTGTTATATAAAATTATATAAAGTTGAACAAATTTGTAATGACCCAAATTTCAAAATTTGTGTGTCGGTTTAACTCGAAAAGTAAGCCGAGAGTTTTAGGCCAAGAGATTGGGCTTAAGAGTGTTCTTGAGAGCCCTTGTGGGTTTCCTCCTTGATCTTTGGCTTTGGGCTTGGGTTAGGATGAGAAGAGATTGGGTTGTGGTGGGGTATTATGGTAAAATATCCCATTTTGAGTTAAAGGCTGTCTTTTTCTCTATGTTTTTGCGGGGATTATGAAGGTGAGATCACCTTGTTCCCCACTCCTTTTCCACTACATTCCTCTTCATCCATCACTCTTATCCCAAAGTAAAGGTCCAATCTTTGCTTTCTAGAGTGCTAGGTTCGGATTTTGAGTTGAGGGAGTTGAAATCTACATCAAAGGATCTCCATTTTGAGGTAAAAACCATCAAGTTTAGTTGATGATGAGTTTTGGTGGGGTTGAGGGAGAAGAACGGAATTGGTGATTTTGGCTCCATTTCTTGTTGTAGAAGCATATCTTTAGTCTCTTGTAATCTCCCAACAATGTTGTAACTCATCTTACAACATTTTCTTGTAGTTAAAGAAGTGAGAAAATCTTCCAAGGAGTGTGGGAAAAAGTAGCCTTGAAAAACTTGGATTGAAGCTTCTTTTCAATTAAGGAATCAAGGTTAGTACACTACTAACTCATATGTCTTCAAGGGCATCATAAAATAGACCCCTTTAATGGCTAAAATCAAAATTGGCATTGAAATGATGTAAAAATGGTAGAAAATCACTTAAATTACCTTTAATAACTTGTAGATTCAATTTGAGATTTTTCCATGAAGGTTTGGGGGTGTTTGGGATGATTTACGAGTTACAAAATTAGAATTCTGGGCTCGTGTATTGATACGGTATGAACCGATATCGGTACCTTTCGCTTTGAGTGACTAACTTAGGCAAAATTTGAAGGGTGCATCGGCACAGGCATAGGCCGTATCGATACCTCCATGTTCTACATGAATTCCAGTAGCTAAAATGTGTATCGGTACGCTAGGGGGCGTATCAGTACCGATGGAGTATTGATACACGTTCCCTGTGTACCGGTAGGGGTGCACATTTTGGATACCCGATCCCATCTGAAATTTCGGATACCCAAAATTTTTGGAAAGGGCAATTTAGCGATCCGTATCCGATCCAAAATTTTTGGATATCCAATCTAAATTATCTGATTTTTTCGGATCGGATATCCAAATATCCAAATTTATTACTTGATTTAATTATTTTTTTAATTTAGCGACCCTCTCCATAAAAATTTTAGGTTTTTGAATATAAAAATCAACAAATTATTGAACATAATAAAATTTTGTATCCATGGAAATTTCAATTTTTCATATATAACAAGTAAAAATGTAGAATATAACAAGATTCATATTTATAAAAAAAATTAAATTTTTGAATATTAGATAATCGGATATCCGATTCGAATGTGAAATAACTATCCATATTTGATCTAGAATTTTCAGATACCCATCCGAATTATCTAAAAATTAAAAACAGATCAGATATCCAAAATTTCGGATAAGATAAACTGATAAACGAATCAGATCAATCGGATCAGATTTTTTTGCACACCCGTATGTACCGGTATGGGGTTGGTGGTTGAACCTCTTCACGTGTGAAGTCGTGTATCAATACGCATAGTGTGTGTAATGGTACCCACAAAGGCATATCGGTATAATTGGGTGGGAATCGATTCCCATTGGGCAATCTACCTGAAAAATACATTGAGTTCGAGGAGCTTATAATTCGAGTATTATGGCCCAATGGGCTTCCAATATGGTAAAATAATTAGTAAAACTGAGAAATCGAAATTTAATATTCATGGATAGGCATAATAATTAATAACTCAGTAAACGTTAGGTCACTTGTTAGCAATAATAACTATATGGATCCTTGGTAGATTATGTGATGTTGTGTTCTGTATGGTAGACGTGTCTTTGCTATGTGCTGATATAGACACCTAATTAGTTGAGTCACCTTTGTTTGTTGAGATACGTATACCTAGTGGAAGTGTTGCAGCACCATGGTAAGTGGCTTGAATGTGCAATCCGATGCTCTATGACTCCGAACCTTATTCGTTAATACTTGATAAGAGATTTTTAGTATAGGTGCTTGATCCGAGGCTGCTATGTGGTATCGGGTCTCACCCCGTGTATTATTCTGAGGCTATGTAACACCGAGACTCCCTATAGGTTTAGGGTTGTACATGTGATGCTTTGTGAGTGTATGTACTTGTTGAATGCTATGTGTTTAGGCGATTATGGTAGCGCCAATATATCATTTTGTCGCATGCTCTTATTTATGATTTGCATGAAGCATGATTGAGGAACTGTATTTGCTGAGCTTCGTTAGCTCAGTGTTCGGAATCGTTGTTTATGTTCGCAGGTCAGTAGGTTGAGCATTGCTTCAGTGGAGCACCATCAGAAGTAAGATTTCAACATCGACTTTTGTCAGAGTACAATTCTTAGATGTGGCTATGTATTAGTAGGACCCTATGTTTTATATTGTAACTCTCATTTTGGGTTTTTGTTGTATAAGTCGAATGTTCTAAATACTTGTTTTAACTTGGAGCTCATGTTTAAATATTTTAAATACTTATTATGATTTAAATGTATTCGACTCAATAGATTTTATGGAAATGGATGTGATTTGGATAAATTAGGTCAAATTTTTTGGTAATGGGCTTAGAGCCCAAATATGACATTCAGGTAGAAAGTGTTACAAAATTAGTATCATAACACTATAAATGTCTACAATCAAATTTAAGCAGAAACTCGACGCAACTCAGAAAATATTAAATAAAATTTGAGTTATAAAATATGACTCATCCACTTAATTAACTCAAAGTTTTTTACTCGACTCGATCTATGCACACCCCTAGTCTTAATCCCATTTTTAATTATTATTTATTATGAAATCTCTTTTTAATTTTAAATTTAAAGAATGTTTTCCCTAATTTTTTTGGTTTAAATATTTATTATATTTTTATTAATTTAAAATCAGATAAAGTAAGTATGGTTTTTATTTTACTTTTTTTTCAATCTTAAAATTAGATAAATTAAACTCTGAGAATATTTAAATTTAAATTAATAACTTAAAAATTAAAAACGACTCTTATTTAATTTTATTTATAATTAATTTCTCTTGAACTTTCATCCTAATTTCATCCCTGACTGTCGCAGAAACCATGAATAAGGCTCGAAAACCCTTCATTGTCCCTACCTACTGACTGTGCAATTCAAAGCAAGGAAGCAATAAAACCAAAACCTCTATATTATAAATCAGTTCAATTCCCCGTTTTGCATCGTCCCCACTCACCTCAATAGATCTTATGACGTACTATAAATGTTATTTATAAATATTTATTAAAAATATAATTGGGTGTAAAGTTGATCAGTTCAAATATACAAACATCTTTTAAAATATCAGTTTAGATCAAACTCAAATTCAAGTAGTTTATATTGACTTGTTTTGTGATATTAATAAAAAAATCAATATATATATATACTTAAGTATATCGGTTTGGATTAGGGTCAATAATTTATATTGACTTATTTTGAGATATTTATGAAAAATTATATATATATATAATACTTAGGTTTATTGATTTCTTCTTTAGTGGTTTAAGCTTCTTTCCAAGGTTTGTTTTCTTTTTTTCAATCCTCACCATATGTATATTATTCTTCTACTTCTTTTAATTTTATTTTCTAATATTGTATATTGTTTAGATTATATTAGTATTTGTTCTTATTTTCTAAAGCTTTTTTTCATTATTATTTTCTTTTTAGTTCTTTTTGTTTATTTATTACGGCAATTGAAATATTATTTTACATATAATTTGTGTTATTTTTCGGTCATATACAATAGATTTTAGTGTTTTTTAGTCTAAACTTTTGTATCATACAAAATGTAATTTTATATACTATTACTTTTTAAAAATAGTGATATGCTGATCACAAATTTTATATAATTTGATTTTATTTTCGGTCATCGATTTTTTCTCGGCTTTAACCAGAGTTGACACACTCAAACCGGCCATCATCATTCCCAACCCCAAGGGCTCGATAAACCTTGCAACGATCGGAGAAACTGCAGACTCATTAGACACTAATCCGCCAGCGTCACGAGGAAAAGGATCTTTTTTTTGCAACATATATCAGCAGCACTTGATGGACCAACTTCTGTATATCGATGTCAGTTCGTATTATTCAATGCGAACCTGTCATGTTGAACATGTCATCTGTTTGTCATCTTCCCGTCGCCGTTTTCCTTACCGATAACCACAACGCCATCTTAAATGAATCATCACCCAACCCCACATCGGAGAACAATGCATAATTCAAGCCATTAATTAATACCCTAAAGTTTCAGTTAGAAAGAGAGATTTGGTCTTATATAAAAATGATTGTATCGTTTTCCTACGTTGTTAACAGCTTAGTGGGCGACGATCACTTGGACTGGATTCCGATATTTTGATTCATCGGGAGCAAGCTAATATTCCTTTCTGCACTTTTTGTACATTTGCTTGTGTTCTTTTGTTTCCATTTCAAGATCACTTCAAACCCTACTTCTGAAATAACCCTATTTGATGCAGTATTTATAAAGAACTCCCACATTGCTTCTACCTTGTCCACAACCATTGATAATAAATCTTTTGCAGTAGGCAAAGCAAGGGTGTTTCTGCAAGTTAAGTGAAAATGGAGACAATGGAGCTTGTTGAAGGCAAGGTGAATTGGAAGGGGAAACCAGCTGTGAAGAATATTCATGGAGGAATAAAAGCTGCTTCGTTCGTTCTAGGTAAGTGAATATGTAAAAAAGATGGTTTAGCTGATTAACTCATATATATGTGTGTGACTGTGTTTATATATGCGATTTCTTGTTTTCTGGCAGTGACGTTTGGATTTGAGAACTTGGCAAATCTTCATATGGCCGTGAACCTGGTGACATACTTCAATGGAGTTTTGCACATGGAACAATCAGATGCAGCCAATGCTTTAACCAACTTCATGGGGACTGGTTATATCCTTTCCATTCTCTTCGCCTTATTTGCAGACACTTTCGTTGGCCGATTTAAAACTGTTCTAATTGCTGGCTTCATCGAGTTTCTGGTAGGCTATTGCTTTATATATATCAATAACAATTTATCATCACTACTCTTTCATGGAAGACTGGTTAATTTCATTTTTGTTTGTGGATGATTAATTGTCACGTCTCTAGGGACTAGCATTGCTCACAGTGCAAGCTCACTATTCGAGCCTCAGGCCACCGCCTTGTAACGTCTTCGATCCGACTTCACACTGCGAAAAGCTTAAAAGTAATCATGCTGTGTTCCTCTACGTCGCTCTGTACTTGGTTGCTGCCGGAATGGGAGGGATCAAAGCCGGGGTACCATCCCACGGAGCCGATCAATTCGAGGAAAAAGATCCTCGAGAAGCTAAGCAAATGTCTAGTTTCTTCAACGGTTTATTGTTCGTCTTGTGCGTCGGCGGTGCGGTTAGTCTAACTCTCATCGTCTGGCTCGATGATCATAAAGGATGGGATGTCGGATTCGGAGTCTCTTCGATCGTGATGTTCTTGGCTCTCGTCGTTGCTGTACTAGGATTTCCATTGTATAGGATCCATGTCGTTCAAGGAACTAGTGCCATTGTGGAAATCATTCAGGTTTTTGTTGCAGCAATCCGCAATAGAAATCTTCAACTCCCTGAGAATCAACTAGAGCTTTATGAGATTGACAAAGACAAAGAAGCTGCTTGGGAAGATGAATTGCTGCCCCATAGAGATATTTACATGTTCTTGGATAAAGCAGCCATTCAGACAGCATCACAGACACCAAATCCATGGAAACTCTGCACCGTAACACAAGTCGAAAGCGCGAAGATCATACTCGGAATGGTCCCGATTTTTGCCTGTACCATAATCATGACCCTGTGCTTAGCTCAACTCCAAACATTCTCAGTCCAGCAAGGCCTTACAATGGATACCACAATCGTCGGCTCTTTCAACATCCCGCCTGCATCTCTACCAATCATCCCTGTTATCTTCCTGATCATCCTCATCCCGTTGTACGACCAAATCATCGTCCCACTTCTCCGTAAGTTCACCGGCCGTCACACCGGAATCACTCACCTCCAACGCATAGGAGTCGGCCTCATCCTCTCGTCCATATCCATGGCGACGGCCGCAGTCATGGAAGTGAAACGCAAATCCGTGGCCCATGACCACAACATGGTGGATGCTTTGCCGGTGCTCCAACCATTGCCCATCAGTGTCTTCTGGCTGTCATTCCAGTACTTCATATTCGGAATTGCAGACATGTTTACTTATGTCGGACTTCTTGAATTCTTCTATTCTGAAGCTCCCAAGAAAATCAAAACCCTGTCTACTTGCTTCCTTTGGACTTCCATGGCGCTTGGGTACTATCTAAGTACCATTTTGGTTCAGGTAGTGAATCGTGCGACAAAAGATAATACTAGAAGTGGGGGTTGGTTAGCAGGCAACAATATTAACAAGAATCATCTGAATCTCTTCTACTTGTTGCTGTCTTTGATGAGTTTGGCCAATTTCATTATCTATTTGATTGTTTCCAGGTTTTATAAGTACAGGCCTGAGGACAAAGATGAACGCAAGACAGAACCAATAAGTAGCTCCTGATTTGGTTCCATTTCCTTTCCATGTTTATTTCAAATGATGTTGGTGATAAGATATATAGTTCCAAATGTATTCGTTAATTTCATGAATGTTGTTGGATGATATAAACCCTAATCTAAATTTATATTCATGTCTTTAAATAAACTTACCAAAATAACCCACAATATTAATTTATCATTTCTCTTCATCCAATTATGATTTGTATTTTTTTATAAGATAAAAGGATATTATTATATGCCTCGTTACAGCCCTTAAACTTATACGAAGGAAAAGAGTACATGTTGCAATATTTTACAAAAATCAGACGACTTGAACTCAACAAAAATCACATACTAGAAAAATTAGCACAAAAATTGCTAATCCCATACACAGCAAAACCCTAAGGTCAGAAACTAGCCGAATTGTGCTCATAAACCTGTAAAACTGAGTCTGGCGGGACCGGAAACACTAAGGTATCTAGCGTGAAATTCCTACCAATCTTTGCCATGGCGTCAGCAAGTTGGTTTCTCTCCCGCGCCACATGGGTAAATTTAACCAACCATTCCCGATTCAAAGGCACTTGGATGTCATGCATAAGAGTAAAATGAGTTGCAGTGGGATTTCTCCCATGAATCCAATTTACAATATTTATATTATCGAGCTCAAACTCAACTTGCCGATGTCCAACTGCCAAGCATGTCGTAAGCCCTCAAAAACACCTCATAACTATGTTTCCACTGTCGAACATATTCTAATAGATTTTGAGAACCCAATAATTCATCTCCCACTCTCATCACGGATCACCCTTTCACACGAAGCCACTCCACTATTGGTGCATCTGGCCCCATCGATGTTCATTTTAACCCACCCTCTAACTGAGCATGTTTCGCGTGAGCCAAATAGCCCACAGAACCGCGCCAAACCTGATTGGCCACTCCTCATTTTCTACTACAAACCCACCTTTACCCTCAATATTTTGGTGTATCCACTCAGTAAAGTCCATGGCAAAGAACTCATTCCATTTATCTCTGCAAATCAAACACAACCACGCGCTCTTAGGTAAAAAGCATGATCTAAAAAGGTGATCAAGAGTTTTCGGTTCAGTGCGACAAACCCCACAACACACATCATGGGTGGGATGACGTCGGTTCCTCTCAGCCTTCGTTAGAATTCGACCACGAACTATAAGCCAAATGAAAACTTTGATCCGTTGGAAACCTGAATACCTTGCAATTGATGTCTATATTTTATCATTCATTGGTGCAATGGGAGGATCCCGCAAAGCATAAGCAGACTTTACTGTGAAGGAGCGATCATCACACCATTTCCACCCAGGTGAGTCTTCAACAACTAAAGCTAAAGGTGGTTTAGTAGCCGCAATTCTTAGGACGATAGTCACCGGCAACAGGTCCGCAAAACAATCCCATCTCTATTGGCCACCATTATCATCATAGAACGTATAGAAGTAAAACCCCACGGGATGTTGAAGACCCCCACCACATGTTCGGCTAAAGGTCCAATGCCATCAATCCACGTGTCATTCCAAAAATCCACACTCATACCATTACCGATTTTCCACACAATACTAGCGCGGACATCATCCCAAACCATACCATTACCGATTTTCCACACAATACTAGTGCGGACATCATCCCAAACCATGGTTAGTTCTTTCTATAATCTCGAACAATTCCGTCGTTCTAATGAGTTCGAAATATCATTCTACCATTTTTACTTGGAACGTAGCACCTAAACCCAAAGATGCTCTGTTTTGGTGAGTAACTCAAACGCAATCTTCATTAAGAAAGCCGCGCTTTGACTTGCTAGATGTCTAAAACCAAGCCCCCCATATTCAATTGGTTGACAGATATCATTCCAATTAACAAGGTGGATACCCCTTTTTTCATTCTGCTTTCCCCAAATAAAATTACGAATAATTTTCTCAAGTTCATCTCAAATCTCTTGCGAAAAAAAGGCTGTTTGCATAGTGTATGACGGGATTGCCGAAAGCACAGCGTTGGCTAATGTAATCCAACAAGCAAGAGAGAGTGTCTTAGCCTTCCAACCACTAAGTCTATCGTGAACTTTCTAGATAAGATAACCATAGGAGTCTTTGGTAACTCTACTGTGAAGGAGAGGGACTCCAAGGTACTTACCCAAATTTGTCACCTCTGAAAAGCCAAAAGTAGATCTAATGTGCTACCGCAGATTGACCGAAACATTTTTAGAGAAAAAAATATTAGTCATAGGAACGCTTATTTTGTGACCAAAAGCAGAGCAGAACCTTTTCATAATCGAACTAATGACATTAAGCTGGTCAACGGAAGCCTCTGCAAATAAAACAAGGTCATCTGCAAAAAATAAATAAGATATACCAGGTCCAAATCTTCCAAGCTGAATAGGTTTCCACAAGCCAGAAGCAATGTCCTGATGTATATTCTGAGCCAACCTTTCCATGCATAACACAAATAAGTACCGGAACAAAGGGTCCTCTTGGAGAATCGCTTTACTTGGTGTAAACACATGAGATTTAGACCCATTCCAAAGAATCTACATAGAAACTGTAGAGACACAACGCATAATCAGTCGACGCAAAGAATTTGGGAACCCAATGTTACAGAGCGTGTCATCAATAAAGTTCCACTCGAGTCTTTCATAGGCTTTTTCAAGGTCGACTTTTATAGCCATCGACCCTTTGTTCCCTTTCTTCCCACGCATGGAGTGAATAATCTCTTGAGCCACTATTATGTTGTCTGAAATAACACAGCCCGGGACAAAGCTAGTTTGATTAGCCGACATCCAAGTTGCAAGGAAAGGCTTGAGACGGTTCATTATCAATTTAGTACATAATCTTTTATAACACGGTGCACAGGCTAATGGGCCTAAATTGGTGCATATATTTAGGACTAGTGATCTTCGGTATAAGCACAAGTAATGTTCGATTCAACTCAGTATCGAAACATTGTTCATTGAACACCCTTCGGATAAAGTTGCAAACACTAGGTCCAATCGTCCGCCAGTTCCGTTGATAAAAATGGCATGATACCCATCAACACCCGGCGCTTTTAAAGGTCCCATCTCAAAAACCGTTGTCTTCACTTCATCATCCGTAATTGGTCTCATTAATAAATCTAACTCAGCGTGTGAAAGACTTGGGAAGGCTCCCTTAACACTAGAAGCAACGCCATTTCCTTGGCCAGTAGAGAGTAAATTCTTATAAAAATCCACTACCATGGATTGAAGATGCAACTGATCAGAACACCATTCACCCCTGGTATCTTTTAGAGCAAGCATAGTATTTGAACGTCGGCGGCTCATCGCATGGGAATAATAAAACTTGGTATTGCGGTCTCCGAATAAAGTCCATTGGCTTCTCGACTTTTGGATCCACATGCTCTCCTCCTAAGCAAGCACCTCATCCAATTCCTTTTCTTAATTTTTGCATGGGTCAATCAGAAAAGTCGAGTAGCGAGTATTAAGAGCTTTCTCGATTCCCCTAACTATAAGACGCGATTTCCAAACTCGCTTTCTCAGGACGCGTCTTTAGTCCGACGTGATTTTTGTTATCTTTTAATTTAAAAAAAAAAAGACGGAACTCGCCTCCTATGAGACGCAAGTTCCACGAGATAATGAAGCGCCGAGATAAACTGCAATTTAAAAGTTTTAGATTGAATTAGGTTAATATCGATTATATGTAGAGTTTTCAAATTAATGGTTTAAAAAGTATTTTCAGCGTATTAGTCTAGGGTTTAGGGTGATTAAATATTGTAGATTCGATTTATTGTACGTTTTTTTATTTTTTTTTGAAAATGATTTAAAAGAAGATCGTTAAAAATAAAAATATTGTTTACATATTATTTTGGACTCCGATAACATCATCATCATTAGAAAATATTACATACAACTCAAGCTCAATGTCCGCCCCAAAAGGAGTCTGTATGTGAGATTTCACCATCAATTCCAAGGCAGCGTTGTCCACAATGTCGAATAATGAGTACGTTAATGGTTCTAACGACGTCTGTAATCGATACTTCAGCAGTTCCAACTTTTTCCCACGACCGTGTGGAACATGTTTGTTCACTTCAATCATCAACTTCTTATATGTTAAGTTGAATGGCAGCGGAAGCAATATAGCACTTGAGGACTGGACTACGACTTCGAGAGATTCATCATCAATTATCTGCCCATTGTACTATACCAAAGCATTAATATTTTCTCGTCTCGACATATTATATCGATGTAACAAACGCAAATAATATTGAAATGTCGAGTAAGAAGAAGAAGAAGAACGAAGATGAATTGTGAGAAAATTTGGAGACTGCGATGCTCTATTTATAGCAGAACAAAGCAAACTCGCGTCTTATAGGATGCGAGTTCAGTGTAAATTATGTTATGTATTAAATGACAATAATATTGATTATAAAAAGAAGAGTGTTTAAATTAATGTAGTAACTTTTAAAAGTTATAGATTAGATAAAGTTGTGAGTTATGCCATTAAAAATGCATTAATTCTAAAAAGATTTTTAGAATCATGCATGAATTAGAACTTAAATTAGTTGTCAATTAGGAGAACGATACATTTCAAATTAATGAAGTCGATATTATAGTAAGAATAATGGAATACAAATAATGTATATAATAAAGACTTACATTTAAATACGGTAAATAGTTAAAAGTAATGTCTTTTTAAAAGTAATTAGTTAAATAGAATACAAATAGTGTATATAATAAATACTTACTTTTTAATATGGTTCATAGTTAAATGGAATACAAATAGTGTATATTTATTATAAATTTAAAAAGTAAGATTTATCTTGATTTTAATTGAACTCACATCCTGTAGAAAGTGTTTTCTGCGGTAAGTGGAACTCGCGTCTTATAGGGTGCGAGTTTCATCCGAATAAATTTCACAACGATCGAAAATTTATTTACGCATTTAGGGTACGAGAAACTCGCACTCTGTAGAATGCGATTAATGGAACTCGCGTCCTACAGGGTGCGAGTTTCATTCAATCCTCGCACCCCAGCCGGTGTGATTACGAGTATAAATAGGTCCCCCACCCCCTACCTTTTTGCCACACCAAACAAATTCACTCTCTCAAATATATTTTCTTTCAATTTATTATTTAATTTCTCGCGTTGCATTAATGGCGGGATTGATAAGATTGGATCACACGCATGTGTTCGACTATCATTGGAGACATGTAAGTTTTATCTAGTTTTATCTTATTTTTATTTTATTATATTATATATTTTAATTTTATGTACGATTATTTTTAAATTTCTGTGTAGTTTAATTAACACTTGTTTTTTATTTTTTTAAGGAGGGGAGGAACGACGTCTAAATGTGTCTTACAATCAGATGTTGAACTTACCAGACCCGTTGATCGCACCGTATTTAGAGGAGGCCGAATTTTTGCACGTATCCAGTATTATTGAAGGTGCAAAATTAGACGTTGATTTGATCAATGCTCTTTTGGAGAGGTGGAGGCTGGAGACGCACATATTCCACCTTCCGTGCGGCGATTACCCTACAGGACGTTTCTTACATCCTTGGTTTTCCTATTGATGGAGAAGCGATCACCGGTCCTGGCACTTTTGATTGGGGTGCCCTATGTTTGGATTGGTTAGGGGTTACGCCGGAGAGTTTTGACGGTGGGAAAATAAAATTGAAGTGGTTGCGGGATAATTTTCAAAATTTTACCCGCTGACACGAACGAAGTTGTAAGGAAGGTATAATTTTTTTTTAAAATTTTTATTATTGAAAAAATAAAAATCTCTACATATGCTAATATATATTTTTTCCTATTGTAGGCATATGCTCGCGCTCATATTTTGCAGATGATTAGCAGGGTATTGATGTCTGACAAATCCCGCAACAAAGTACACATGATCTGGTTGCGACATTTAGAGAATTTTGAAGATGTTGGTAAACTGAGCTGGGGATCCGCAGTTTTGGCATGTCTGTTCAGGGAGCTATGCAAGAACACTGATCCCGACAAGTGTTAGATTGGAGGTTGTTTGATATTGCTCCAGTCTTGGGCATGATGGAGAATGTCGCTTTTACGCCCTCGGCTTAGGAAGCCTACTCCATATATTTTTCCGCTGGGCCAGAGGTGCGAAAAAGGTTTTATTCTAATATACGAATTTGTATAATTAAAATTTAATTCTCTAATAAACGTATTTAATTCTTTTACATCTTGTTTTGTAGGTCGACTGGTCCTTTAACTCATGTTGGTGTTGCTCGCAGTCTGGACCTAATCATACAAGATATTGAGAATCACTCCGCGAATAATCAGGTAACACTTTGGTGTATTTATATATAATTATTATATATTTAACTTTAATTATATATATATTACAGTTTTATGGACACCGTACGAGGATCCGGAAGTGCACGAGTGTATCTCGGAATTTTCGAACTAAACGAAACAACTTTGGACGGCCACTGTACCACTCATCCAATACGTCGTAGTTGAGTGGCATCCAATTAACCACGTCTTACGGCAGTTTGGTTGTTTCCAACGTATCCCCTTGGCACCTCCAACCTGGACGAGTTGCACAAACTCACAAGACATGGGAAACCTGAGGTAATATTTTTGCACATTTCATATTCTTTTATTATCTCGAACGGAAGTCACAACTAAAAAGAATAATATTTTTATATATGATAGGTTGATTGGTCGGTGTATCACCAAACTTATATCGCTCAATGGAGGGACAGGGCGAACCCGCAATGGCAACCCCAGCATGGTTACCGTTTGTTTGATACAATGGTCAGCCATAACTATGACGAATGGTTTATGTCCAATAGGAAGCCATTTACTTTGACTCTAGGGGAACGAGCACGAGTCATTCGTCGTCAGCAACGCAACCGCCCACCATCTCAGCGTACGAGGGGAGCACAAAACACTTTTAGCGGTACGTCATCATCGACAACAACCCGCAGTCCTACCTCTGAAGCAGTCGATGTCACCCCACCACCGATGCGGACACAGAATTTTAGTAGATTGATGCAGTCATCATTCGAATCTGGCCCCAGTCCGAGTGTAGGTTGTTTCACGCCTTCTATGTTTGACCCATATGCTCACTTTGCGGTGATGATGAGTGGTGCCTCCAGCTCTCGTCCAGCCTATGTGCTCTTCATGCAATTTCCCCTGGGAGCAACCGTATTTGGAACCGAGATTTTCCAACAAACGCCACCGCAGTCCCTTTTCTACCTTAGTGGGCCCAGTGGAACGAGTGGTATTGTTAGAGGTGCAACCAGGAATGATGATGATGATAATGATGATGACAATGGTGACGACGATGAGGATGAGCCCGTTCAAGATACTCGGCCCCGACGCAATCTCGATCGAACTCGCCATCCACCGCGTTGTGGTACCGGTGGACATAGGCGTCATTAGTTACTTACTTTATTGCCTTTGAAAATATTAAACTCTATTTTTTATTTTGTTTTTAAATTTTTATGTATTAACTACGATTTGTTCATTTTAATTAGTATATATTTAGGGTTTTAATATTTTTATTTTTTAATCGCGGTTAATATATATATATATATATTGGTTTTTATTTTATTTTTTAATGCTTTAGAATTTTAAATTCCTAGATCCCGCAAGGTATGCAGGCCAAACTCGCATCGTGCAGAACGTGAGTTTCATGACGTGCCAAAGTTGCATCTTACAGAGCGCGAGGCTACTAACACGTCAGGAATCGTACCTAAACTTGCACCCTAAAGAATGTGAGTTTGGTCTATAAATACCCCTAACAAATCGGCGTTGCAATTAGGTAGCTTTGCATGATATTTTTTAATCGTAGCTACCAATGACAACAAACCACATACACGGAAAATACTTTCGCAAAGAGATTTTTCGAGTATTCTGGTTTGTTGTTATATGTAGTTACATGAAGAGTACGTGGTTTCCCAGGGTGGCTAGTTGTGGAGCGATGTGTGTATCATGTTTTTGTTCAAAATGAACGACAAATCATAATATTTGGAAACGTAACAGCGGTCAAAGCCCCTACCATTTTCGACGATGATGAATGTGGGTGTAAAATGCAGCGTGATGAGGTCAACCTCAAAATCCATGACTGAAAACATCAACGAAGAATAGGAATGTGTAGGGGTACAATTGGCCAGTTACAACGTTGCTGACCCCAGCCCACTAATGTACAAGATGCCCTCGTTGTTGGGGGTGTCATCTTTGATCGGGGTCAGAACTAAAAGTTGTATTCCAACCCGGACTTGATAGTTGATAATGCATAGCAATTGTTGTATGTTGATGCCAGCCATGGTTCTAATCGGTACCTCGAAATCCATGAAGCTGGATTTTCACTGTCATGTCTATGGTTACAGCTTTTGGTGGGGTGTGGGATACAATAAAATAGCTGTTCTATTCTGTTCTTTCTAAGGATGTAATATAAATTTATGTTGGAATGTAATTTTATTTTTTTTGATTTTTCTGAAATTAAAATTTATTTATTGTTGGATTAATTAACATTTACGAACACGAAAATTTTCGAATTCTTTCCTGACATATTCTTCTTTATGAATATTTGTTTTAATTAAATATGTATGAAGAATATGATCCACACTTTTAGATGTTTCATTAATTTATGATGTTATAGGAATATGAGCTAGAATTTTAATCGGATAGATGCAGTTTGAAAATATTTTAACGACATATCATTCAAATAAATACATCAACATCAAATTACTAAGCCTAGATAAAATGAATGGATGAGGACTCTAATGCGTTGTCCTCGTAGTCTGTACTGATGTCAGATGTTAGTTTTAGTCTTCTATTATTTGTTCTTTCTCATACTGTCTCCTATAATTTCGCGTTGAGACCGCGTCTTCGTCTTTGAAATTGAGGGCCTTAGATTCCCTAGTTGATGAACTGGGGCCCTCATCAAAATGTACAGTCAGTTCGATATGTGTACCCCCAACACGTTTAGACGACCGAAACATCTTGCATATATCTTTCTCAGTCGATATTTTTAGCATATAATGTGCTTTAAGGCCGAGCTCAACGACTGGCATTTTGACAAGCAGGGCAAAAAAATTTTGGCTTGTAAATTCCCTAACTCGTGATGCAATCAACTCAAACAAAGCATTTTTTGTGATTTTCTCGTCGAAAGATGTGTACGTGTACGTTCTGAAGTACAGAACGGTAGCGAAAAATTGGGCCATACTTTATATCTGGCTATGATCGGTACCTAAATTTGCCTTAAGAATATGTCGTTTTTGTAAGATCAAGTTTAAGGTATATATTTATACCACATGGGATTTGGCTGCAGAAGTCGCACCCCCAAGAACGCGGGTTTGGCTGACTCGTCATGAATCCTGTAAAGTTGAGAGAACTCGCGCTTCACAAAACACGAATTTCCCTAACACGTCAGGAATCCTGCAAAGCTGGCGTAACTCGCGTTCTACATACTACGAGTTCTACATGTCATACGTCATATCTCATCTAATAAAACGAATGAGGGGGTAAGCAGATTTGAACAGAAGAAAGACAGCTTCGTACAAACGTTCAAAGCAATTCGTGTGCAAAGAAGGAAGACAACTTCGTTTTCTCAACAAACAATGGAAACAAAAGTTGTTGTTCTTGTTCACTATGATGGTGAGATGATCCCTGATGTTGAACTCAGTGTCATATTCTAGTCCCCCAACAATGTCACGGTAATGATTCTGAGGGGAGTATTATATGAAAGGCTTAAACGATCCGTAAAGAAGAAGGTTCCACATGCTTTCGGGACGGAGTTACAGTCATTGAGGGTATCGACTACCTACGTCCTTAGATACAGTGTATTTCATAATATTCGATGTTCGTGATGACGAAAATGTGGAAATGATGATCGATACCCATACCCAGTATTCCATGAGATGGCCCCTAGAGCTCTTTGTAATATTTACTTAAAGAAATGTCGGAATCCAAAGCGTTGTGCCAAATTGGGTACGGGAAAATCTTGACTTCGACCCAAATACTCATAGTCCAACATCAAGTTGCGACAAGGCTTCAACTTACTAAGTACGAGCAATGACCATGCTTCATCGTCTTCTACCTCGAGGCAAAGGCATTCTTCTGTAGGAAGGTTCGATTTTGACCTAAACGTCACCAACCCAGCACTCAACGTACAATCCATACAGTGCGAATGTAGGGCCGTCATCATCTATGGGGTCGTCCGACCAGGAAGAGTTTAACCCGTTTGATGACTTATCTTCTGAACGACACTCAACTTATATCCCCAGTGAGACAAACGTAGATGATTTCTCATACAGACGGCGCTCAACTTATATCTAGGGCGTAGAGGCGTCATTATCTATGGGGCCATCATAACATGAAGAGTTTTACCAATTTGATGAGTTATCTTCAGGACGTTACTCAACTTATATCCCTAGTGAGGCAAACACATTTGATTTCTCATCGATGGGGAGACATTCGTGCGCTGCTGATGTCGACCTACATATTGGACGTAGGCCTCGTCACCAGTCTCCTGATTGAGTTTCGGTTGCAGAACCTAGCAGGGTACATGTTGCCGGTGAATCAAAACTATATAGTTTTGAAGGGTATAATTCTGATGAGGAACCGTTGAGGGAGCCCGGACCCGAAGGTGACAAGATGGGTCTAGAAGAATTATTTTATTAAGAACCAGCCTGTAATATCCCTAAAATAGGTCTAGAAGAATGTTACTACCCTCGATCCTTAAGGAAGTTATTTTATTAAGATAAACAAGTGCCTTAGGACCAAATTGTTATAAAGTAAAATAATGGTCACAAATAGTAAGGGCTAAATCGAAGAAAGGAAGAACTTTATGGTTGTTTTTCAAAGGACTAAAATTAAATAGAAGAAGAACTTAAGGATTGCATGTTAATAAAATTAGAAGTAATGGCCCTATGATATGTCATGTTAGTGTTAAAACAAGTGTTAGTAAAGATGAGAAAATTGGCTTAGGTGGAAGGAAATTAAGTAAGTTGTTGTTGTCATCATCTTCTCCTTCCAAAAAGGAAAAAGAACCGATTCTTGAAGGAGGGGAAAAAAAGCTAGAAAGCTAGAGAAAGATCCATGGAGATTCAAAGGAGAAAACATTAACTAGCTTAAGAACATGGTATTAGGTTATTGTGAAGCAAGGTGAAACATTCTTACAATTCCCTTGTTTTCGAGATGATTTGTTGAGTAGGTTTGTAAAATTGGTTGATTGTTTGTATGATAAGTTGTTTTGGTTGGTTATGGTTAATATGAATTCATAAGAATTCGGTTAAGAACGTGGTATTAGGTTATTGTGAAGCAATTAAATAAATCTAATCATCTAGAAATGTGATCACTTTGGTTATTGAAAATTAATAAATTTTCTCTAGAGTTTCGATTTTGAGGTTGTTATGGAAACTAGAACCTGGTTAGGGATCATTGTATCTTAAATATTTGATTTGTTTCATATGTGTGAGTGTTTAATTGAAGAGAAACTGCTTCGATTGGATTCGCATGCTTGATAAGAACTGTTTTGCTTATTAAATTGAGATGTGTATATGTAATGTAATCATTTTAAGCATGATGGTGTGCATAAAATTCTAGGGACTGTTTCGTTAAATCAAAATAGGGAAAAACTTGTTATTATGATTAAAGGCTTAAATGCAATAGATTAAGGACTTTAGAAAGAGTTGTAGACTATTTTGAATTTATTAAGAAGTGTAATTGAAATCTGGACAGTTTTGTTGATAATATAACTTGTATGGACTGTCAAACATGGATACAAAATTAGGGGCTAATCTTGATATGTAAAAATGTGTGTACTTGTAACCACCATGTTTTGTATGTGTGTAAAACTTAATAAATTGTTTGAACATGATAAAACAAGAAGATTTGTTCTTTGAGCCTATCTTGAAGAGTAAAAACATGTATGTTCATGTCTGGGGGCTGTTCTGAATGTATAGGAACGTATGGGACTGTTTTGTTGTCCAAAACATATTGGGGCTGTTTTGTTATATACCTAAAGGTTAATGAACTATTTTTTAAAAAGGTATGTAGTAAATTAGGTGATCAAGGACTGATTTATGAATGTTTAAAAGGCTGATTTAGTGAGTTAAAATCAGGGGAGGTCAAAACTGGTTTTAAAACTGTTCTAGAAATCTGCATTAGTGGTAACTTTGAAAATTTGCTATAAATTGTACTAGTTGAATTGGAAGCTATAATTTATATGGTTAGAAAGCTTATTATGTCTAGTTTCATTTAAAATAAACGGAATTGAATTCCGAGTCATGGAACAGTTTATAGGGATGATTCTTTAAAGATTGTGCAATCTGCCTGATGCCAGAGCTGGGTGTGTCTTTTAACTAAATTCTGTATTAATTAATAAGGATTAAAAATACAAGGCTTATATGGCTAGGAAGTTATTTGAGTCAGATTTCTAACGGTGTAAACGGTTTGAAATTCCGCTGTATGGAATGGAATATACAAAATTTTAAGTGGGTAATGCACAGTCTGCCTGACAGCAGTAGTTTAGGTGTATTGAAAAGAAAAACTGTATTCATTCAAAATAAACTAGGTATCTTGCCATATATGGTTAAAAAGGTCTATGAGTCTAGTTTATAATGGTGCAAACGGATTAATTTTCTGACGTAGGGATTAAAATATGGAATTGATTTAGTAAAGACAGTACGGCTGCCGGGTAGCAGTTTTGTATGCTAAACAAATACAGTTTTGAATGTGAAATGTATGTTGTTTTTGAATTGATATGCATGCTGGTTGTGTTTCAAATGGTTAGAGAATTAAATGAATTGGTTAATAATGCCTGGATATTTGTTTTGAGGTACACTTTGACAAGGATGGCTTGGGAAGGGATTTGATTGAGAAGTAAAATATGATTTGTGGATCTTGTATTCCATAACTTTAGAATATAAGGTGAGTGTAGTTGTATGGTCTCGGGTGACACGGTGTCACCTCGAATCTTGTTATAGTGTTACAAATCGTATCTAAATTGTATAAGCATGTACATATGGCTCAAGTAGAGCACCATGAGTAGTTTGCATTCATGGCATGGCATTCATGATGAGATTTGGTTATGCTGCATATCATATGCATTTTATGCCTTGCTATGTTATGCTTGTGATGAATGGCTATGTATATTGATATTATATATGAAGTTAACTATTGATTCTTAATATGAAGGAACATAAGAAGAAAGACTATTTCCCTAACTTTATAACTTCTAAGTTAATAGTTTAAAGTACTAAAAAGCAATGCGTGATTTAAGACATTGAGTAGGTAACAAACAAGATTACTTGAGTCATAAGATACTTCCCCAAATCTTAATATAAGATAAGATACTTAAGTTGCATGCAATGGAAGCCCTTGGATAAATTGGTATGATGCACGATATATTGGGACTACGGTCCATGAGCTACGGCTCGGGGGAAGCCCCATTTATATGTGATATGTTTATTGGCGACAGTAGGAGGTAACGGGGAAGTTGTATGAAGATTGGCGACAGTTTGGTTGGATAGTGAGAAGTTTAGGATTGATATGCTTTCGATATTAGCCATTTCTTTGTGCTTTGGGCTAAGTATCGCTTGGACTGATATGGTCAAACACAGACCAATGTTATTCATAACCAAATGTGATCCAATGCAAACAATTTAAAAGACATGTACATTATGTGAAATCCAATAAGAAACTCAAAAGAGAATCTCGAATGAATAACGAATCAAATGTATTGTAAAGCTCTTGGTGAGCACATGTATTGAAAAGCTCCTGGTGAGCATATGTATTGTGAAGCTCTTGGTGAGCCTAAGTATTGTAAGATCTTAGTGAGCACACGAATGAATAAGCTTAATTTATGTAAAAGAAATATTGGAACAAATCTTGAAAGTTCAAAACCCATAAAT
This sequence comes from Hibiscus mutabilis, assembly GCA_019671005.1. NCBI lineage: Eukaryota > Viridiplantae > Streptophyta > Magnoliopsida > Malvales > Malvaceae > Hibiscus > Hibiscus mutabilis. The sequence goes on from CM033714.1 coordinate 85,681,617, forward strand.
GAGTTTTTAGCAAATAAATTATGTTTTAAGTTAACTCAAGATGTATGGAAACTTGCGCGTATAAATATACTTGAATTGCTTGGTTGTCAATTAAAGTTATTGAATATCGTTGGTTGTTATTTTGTTTTTACTACCTCACTTAGGCTATATAAGCCTAATGCATTCATTCTCATACATCGCAGGTTAATTAAAGCTTATCTATTCAATTGTGTTTGGGCTGCAAATACTTAAGAATCAAGTAGAGTTTAGTTTCCTCCTTAGTTATCATACTTAAAATGTTTTATGATATATGTATGTAAACCTGTGTTTCTAAAATTTGATTGAGGGCCTGGGATCTAAGCTATGTATAATTAAGGTATATTTATTGAATTATTGTCCGGTTGATGCTATAAGGTATGAATGATTGTTTTGTATGATGAACCATGTATTAAGGGTGATTGAATGGTTGCTTGTTCACTAGTATAAGGAGTATGTCTATTGAATTGATAACAGCTTGAGTTTTAAGGTATATATGGAATGTCTAATTAGTATGTTTTAAGCAATTGATGATATATGATTCGAATAAAAAGGACTTAAATGAATACCTTATGGCATACAATTGTTGGTTCGAATAACCTTAATTTTGGTCACCATAGTAGTCCATTGTTAGAAGAATTAATGAGATATAAATGGTGTGGCCGAATGATACCTTATATAAAATTAGGGTTGTATGTCAATAGTAAAACTTTCAAGTGAATGTAGTTGTTGATTATGTCAAGTGAATAGGTTTATGGTCTGATAACTTGAGTATGCTTTAGGAGCTATGTTTGATCAACGAAATGTGGTCATAGAAAAGAGGCATAGATTAATCATTGACATAAACAAATAAGGTATTGATGTCTAAGTCTCATAGTCTTTAAACTACTAAATTGTATGTTTGGTAAAGATTCAATAAGGATCGATCTCCTTAAAGAAAAGATCGATCCCCTAAAATCTCAGATTATAGCTAATCAGTCCTCATGAGTTAATAGTTATACTAATCTACTCTCTTAAATAATGAGATAAGTGGCATATGGATAATAATTCGGAACCCACAATGTATCCAGTTCATATTAGTATTTTCTAGTTCTGAATTGAATAATATAGAAGTGTCTAAATTCATGCTTGGAAATGTCTCAATGATTATCAGTTATCTATAAAAGTCGTATAAATAAGTGATATTAATTGTCGATTGTTGAGATAATTGATAGAATGAGTTTTGAATAAAATGTTATACCTGAAGTCTTCCTCCTCAAGTGCTTATGCATTAAAAAAATACTTGGTTTAAGATACAAGTTGGTAACTAATTTGTAGTCTATGTTGGTAATCAATAGAAAAATGTTCTTGGTGTTAAAATAAAGAATTCTACCATGATGTGAACTAATAAGCGTATTGCTGCTACATACATAGTCGATCATGTACGATCTATAATTGCAGTTAGAATTGATTATCAATAAATAAAAAAAGTTTTAATTTATTGCCCCATTTTCATTGATTGAGTCTTAACTTGTAAGACAAGTTAGTCGGGTGTTTTCTTTTTAACACTCTAGACTTAGTTTACTACTAAGCCAGGTTTAGGGTGTTACACAGCCGACCTTGACGAGCTCGTGAATGCCGAGGATGCTGCAGACGATGTTCCGGAGGATGTTGCAGATGAAGAACCTGTGGAAGTTGTTGTCCCTGGCAGGTTTATTGGAAATAACAGTAGCGTTGCGTATTACGATCTATCATCGCACTTTACAACAATGGATATGGAAGGATTTTACGCTACAAAAATACTGGAATTCCTACAGTTGGAGCAGTTTAATGAACGGAATAATAGTGAACTACATGTTAGGATGGTCTTCAAGACCAAGAAACTGGCGGAAGGTGCCATCAAGCATTACAACATACGCAACTCAGTTACGACCACTGTTAGAAAAACTGAAGGGGACAAATATATTGTTGAATGCCCCCACAAGTACGACGTATGTAACTGGAGGGTCTGTGTATCACGTTTGAAGAGGATGAACAACCTGTAGCAAATAACGAGATACCACGAACCTCATACATGCTCCGTGGCAAGCCTTAATCAAGACCATCTTAACTTGGATGTGCACGTGCTCTTCGATCATATCTTGTCGCTTGTGAGAGCAAATCTATGTGTATCTGTATCGGTATGTATAGCCTCGATCAAAAACCATTTCACGTACACAGTTAAATACGATAAGGCGTGGTATGCAAGATATTGTGCCATTTAACAACTGTATGGGCAGTGGGAGGAATCCTGCAACGAGTTGCGAACGTGGCTGAACGTGATGCAGAAATACAACCCAGGAACGATTGTGCAACTAGAGACAAAGCCAAGATACTACAATGATCGAGTCGTACTTGGGGAGTGCAAATTTTTCTGCCTCTTTTGGACATTTTCGCAATGCGTTAAGGCATTCCGCGACTGCAAGCTGATACTATAGATCGACGACACATTCTTGTACGAAAGATACACCCAGATCTTACTACTGGCGGTTGTACAAGACGGCAACAGGAAATGCATTCTGGTAGTGTTTGCAATTGTTGAAAAGAAAGATACCCCTTCGTGGATGTTTCTCCTCACCAACCTGTGCACCCATGTCTTACGTCGGGTCCTACGGACAAGAGAAGACGATATATGTATTATTTCAGACAGAGGCATAGAGATTTGGGCATCAATCCAACGTTTGAGACCATCTTGGAAACCTTCGAATATTCATCACTGGTACTGTTTGCGGCATATTGCCGCAAATTACTACCAAAAGTACAAGAATAATGATGAGCGTATAATGGTTCTTCGTATGGTTACGCCATCCATTGTCGTTTCGTTCTATTTACTGTTGCTTTTATTATTATTTATTGTTAACTATTTCATCTGCTATTGAATAGGCAACACACACAGGGTTCACGAAGTTGAGGGGCTGTTGGAAGAGTTGTGTGTAAGAAATCCAGCTGGATACGGCTATCTTGTTGATATCCCGAGGGAGAAATGGCTGCGATGTTATGATGGGGGTTGCCGATATGGTCACATGAGGACGAACTTGGCTGAGGCGATCAATTCGTCTATGAAGGGAACACGTCATTTTCCTATCACATCTGTTGTGAAGGCGGTATATTATCGACTGGCTACCCTTTTTGCAACCTTTGAAAAATAAACTACAAACTAGATGGCAGGTGGCCACAGGTTCCATCCAAATCTCCAGCAAAAATTTCAACTATATCGTCAGCATGCAAACGCGATGAGTGCCTTATCCTTCTCTCGGTACGAAAATCGCTTCACGGTTACTCAATTTTCACGACTGCTATAAGGAATTATGCAGCATTACTACGTTGTTAATCTACAAGAGAGAAGATGGGATTACGGTGTCTTCCAGACATTCAAGTATCTGTGTGCGCACATCTTCGCTGCATGTGCATTCGTTCATTTGGACGCAATGACACTCGTTGATCCTGTATACTGACTTGAAAACATTTTCAAGGTATACCGATCCAAGTTTCCTCCGATCGGAAACGAAGGTGATCGTGATATGGTCGATAATGAACCAAAGATACGGCCGAATGAATCCCTGCAACGCAACAAAAAAAGGTCACCCAAAGTCAAGTAAGATTCACTGTACCGAGGATATGGTTCCTAGAGAACGGACCGTCCAACCAAAGCTGTGCAGCAATTGTAGGAACCCTGGACACGACATCAGAAAATGTCCTTATAGGACTCGCCCTCGAATAAACTAACTGTAATTGTAAGTTAAATGTTTGAATCATAAATAACATTATCAACCTTCCTACATAAGTTATCTCGGCACCATCATAAACATGTGTTCTCCTCGTAAACATGTGTTCTCCTACTCCTACGTGAAAGTTAAATAACACAAAAAAACAGAACTTACCACAAAATCAACTAAAACATGACTACCGACCCATGTTTTCAATTTCTTCATGCAAATGAATATACCAAGATAGCGTTTTTAACACGATTTTCACACCCTTTAGGATGTCTTATACGTGCAGAATGTTGCACCATTATAAACGTGTGTTCTCCTACTACAACGTGAAAGTTGTAGTACAATAAAAAAAACGAAGATACCACAAGATCGACTAAAACATCACTACCAAAATGTGTTTTCTTTTTCTTCACGCAAAGGAACATAGAAAGATAGCATTTTTAACGTGATTTATACACCACTTTGGTTGTCTTATACACGCTAATTTTCACACCATTTTCAAGAGATGTATCAATACTAAGAGGTAGAAGTCCAAAACCAAGAAAAATTATCGTCTTTGTCCAAGAAAATTAACCACGAACAAGGCTATCGAGCATTGTTTAAACAGGAGGATCGCGAAGAACTCGTGTCCTACAAGACGCGAGTTCTACCAAGTATCGCGATATATTCGCGCATCTCCGTTATAATATCTCGTGGAACTCACGTTCCACAAGATGCGAGTTCCGTCTTTTATTTTTTATTTTTTAAAATTAAAGGATAACAAAAACCACGTCAGACTAAAGATGCGTCTTGGGGAAAGCGAGTTTGGAAATTGCGTCTTACAAGGCGCGAGTTACCCTTACGTGAGTCGAATGGGGGTATTTTTCCAAATATTGTTGGAAGGAAGCAATTGGCCAAATAAATTTTCAAAAAAGCAATTGGCCAAACATCGATCGAGTCTTTCAGACAAATCTCCCCTTGACTAGGTGAATTTAGGCCCAGAGAAAGGAGCCTCGATCAAGCCACGGTCAAACACAAATTCATTAAACAAACAGCTACCACCACCTCTAACCCCCGAACCACCCTACCGCTCATCAGACCGAAGAATGGAGTTAAAATCACCACCTAAGAACCACGAAATCCCCAACCCTAGATCAAGAAGTTGAAAAGCTTCCCAAACATGCTTACGTTTAGAAGCATTGGTTTTGCGTACACCGTAGTGAAGAAAACCCACTGATTAGAAGTAACAAGTCTAGCTCTCCCATGGATAAACTGGTTCGAGACCTTCTAGGCACCAACCTGTAAATCATCATTCCAAAGGATCCAGATTCCCCCACTAAACTCGTGCGCTTCAATACGAAAAGAGTTACTGAAATCCAAACGGCGAATCACTTTATCAGCACTGACACCACTAGTTCTTAGTTCCATAATCGCGAACAAATGAGGGTGATGTAACCTGACAAAATTCTCAAAAAAAACCTACGAAAATGAGGACTGGTTGCCCCTTGGCAATTCCAGATTATAGCTTTAAACATTAGTAAAAATGAAAGGATTCAAGTTACCCAGAAAACTTACTGGACTGGTGGGACATTCCCCTCGCCGAGAACTCTAGTATTATCAAAGGCCATCGTCTCAACCTCATGGTTCACATTATCAGAGCGCAAAGAGACCTCGTTAACTCCCTGGCCCCCTTTGTCACCGGGATCAATGGGATTCGATGCCCTACAACTACTCACCCCATGTGTAGAAATCCTCCCCCCCCCCCCCAAAGATTGAACCCAATTCGCTAACACAGATCTTGTAGGAGGTCGATAAGAAGACTGTTTTTTCACCTTTATGCTTTAGTGTTTTCAACTACAACCTTTTTTGAACTCCCAGAACAACCCTTCCCACTAACCTTTTTAGAACCAAGTTGTTTGTCACCCTCGTCTCTAATAACCAACGCAGAATGATGGCCAGAAGGCGTTGTAAGAGTATGAATTTCAACCGTAGGTGCCTGCCCCTCTGTCAATGCCACAACGTCACTACGACTAATCTCACTCGCATGGTTCACAATTTTTCTCACAACGTTCTCTTTATTCGCATGCAAAACCTTACTGCCTTCTTTTGTCCCTAAGGTATTTTGAACATTGGCATTCTTCTTAGCCCCCTACTGGTTCATAACACCAAGTTGTTCAGTGGTAGTGTCATGGAGGCTCTGAGTCTCTTCATCTGTATCTAAAAGACCATCCTCTTGAAACAACACATTAAAACGAGACCCATACCCATGTGCTTTAGAAGTAGTAGCGCGAGTATCTTCTGAAACCAACTTCCTCCCTCTTCGATTACGCTTCTCAGCACACCATCCACGGTCCAAACCTCGTATCAGTCGGAAAGGACTCAACTACGCTCGTGGTGAGCGGCTGTTGCACCGGCACATTGATCAAGCTTGATCCACATTGTGACTCAAGGTGTCCATAGCATCCACATTGATAGCATATGTTTTACAGACCTTCATATTCAATACGTTGCACCAATCCATCAATTCCAATACAAGGTATTAGAGGCATTTTCAGGTTTACCATCATAGCAAGTTTCACAAATTTACTTCGTTCCCCTACTTCTGTGTTATAGTTAACGCGGATTACATGTCCAATCACATTAGCAATAAGCCGGAACAACGCTTTCGAATAATATCTCCAAGATAAACCTGGTAGCTACACCCAAAACATTACTTGAGACAGATGCGATTCAGACGTGGAGAAAGAACGACTCCAGGGCTGTACCGTAAGGTAATTCTCGTAGATTGTCACGGACCTTCAGTAAGGGCATGAACATAGTCACCTTCTAAGGCAAATTTAACCGCAAAGTACTCATTATCCAAATCTATAACCTGAAATTTACCATGGATTTGCCACAAGGATGGAAAACGATTAAGTAAGGCCCTGTAGCCTATCGGACGTCCCCGTAAACGAATCTTGGGAAACGAGCCCTTCATGTCAACGGTAACATCTTCATTAGTGACAACGATTTCCTTCTCATCCCAGGTCTCCTGTGAAACCCCACCACTCTCAGTCCCACCAGAAACTGCAGCGGCATAAGATAATTTTGATCCCACAGCCACATTCGATTCCCTGGTTTGGCCCTCTCTATCTTTTTCCCCATCGTAGCCACCAGCCTCTCCCATTTGCGTATCTGCCTTAGCGGAACCCCTAGAGCCGCCAACACAATTGGAATCTCTGATTTTAACACGCTTCATTGTCCTTTGATCCTCCATAGCCACGGCAGATCCAGATCTCTCGAGCACAACAAGCACAGGGAATTGAAAGGGGATCGTTAGCCTATCGATTGGGGCATTCTCACTATTAGTATTTTCACCAGGGGATCCAGCAGCCTTTCCGATGGCTTATCCATCAGAATGTTGACTTCCATTCCATCTAGAGTTTCGGCGTTTAGGATTTCATCAGAGTTTCGGCACTATTAGTATTTTTGTCTTTTCTTTTTAGACATATGTATTTGGTATTTGAGTTAGATATTTTTTAAATAGGTATTTAAAAATTTTACTCCTAAATTAATACATAAACTGTGCACATTCTTTCAAGTTGGTATTTAAATTGTTTTCTCTAAGTTGTACTTAAAATTTTTCTCAAGTTAATATTTGAACTAAACACTTATACATTTTATCAATTTAGTTTTAATCCAAAAGAATTTAATAAATTTAATTTATATATTTAAAATTTCTATCAATTTACACTTTGTTATTCTCTTTTTCTCCCAAAAATGTTATATTACTTCCCTACTATAATAAAAGTTTGACAATAACTTGTTATTGCTTTCTAGTATAATGCAATTATACAACTACTGCATTGATGTCTTAGACTCACTTGGTTTGAAATATCTCAAAATGACTGAATTGATAATATATATATATATATATGAAGGGTCGTTTTTTTTTTTGAATTGTTTTAAACTATGGTCAATTTGATAGAATGTGTAAGTTTAAAGACTAAAACTATTAATAAAAGTACCAAAATAATAGATGAAATTAAGTTCAAATACCACCTTGAAAATAAGATTTTTTTAGGTACCAACTTCGAATAATATATTTAACTTAAATATTAATTTTAGAGTAAAAATTCTTTAGATAACGATATGAAAAAAAATCTAGTTTAAATACCAAATAATATCATGACAAAACTTTTAAATAGTTAGTTTTAAATATTTAGTTTCAACTATTCTTGAAAATTTCTCTAGTTTAGATGCTAACTAAAATGTTAATTTTTGTTTTCTAATTAAAAAATGTAAAAAAAGTTTAACTTGTTGACATGACATCCTACGTAATAGTCTATGTGCAGTTCAAGAAAATATTTCACTCTCTATAGTTTTTGACATATAAGATAAATAACATTATGTCAAAATAAAATACATGTTATGACGTGACTTGTCACTTAAGTCGATGGAAAATTTAATGTTTTGTCAATAATTTTCAAAACAGTTTAATTGTTTTTTAAAGGCTGGAGCTCAAATTCAGCTTAAAAAGGAATAAGGATAAGTTTGACAAAAGAAATATGTAAAATTTGAGTGATAAATTTACATTTATGCCTTTTTCGTTTAAAACATCTCTTAACTTCTAATACGAGTGTTAACTTCTTTGTATCTATGTTATTATTATTTTTTTTTGACTGAATTTGGTATCACATATTAATCGGTCGCGAACTTAATTAAAAATCATACTACATTATTCGAACTTATATTATCAAAGAAAAATACTTTTATCAGAAGGACTATTCCGTGGGTTATTTTTATAAATTATTAAATAAAACTATGAAAATTCATTATTTAGGATAAATGATTATATATTTGTAATAATTATCATACTAAAGAACTAATTGTGCCTATTATGCCATGTATTTCAGCATACTACGGTACAACTATATTTTTTTTGCGAATAATCTAAAGGTGATTAAGGTAGTATCTGTTCATAGATATTCTTAACCTTTTGACAATGCACATAAACCTTGTAGACGAAGCGTTTGAACCCATATCTCATCGGATGAACATTATTCGTTTTTTTTTACTGGGTACTTGTTAGGTTCTACAGTACAACTATATTAAGCTTAAACAAAATGAAAATCATATATAAAATAGGAAAATACAAAATATTTTTTTACCATCTATAGTAATTAGTATTTACTTTATTTAAAGTTAAAAATATGGCAATTTATGAAAAGGTAATAAATATTTAAAACACGAATCTAAAGAGGGACAATAATAGAAAATTTATGTTCTTCTTCGGTGTTTTTATTTATATTTTCACACTAAAAAATTAAGTTTAAAATGTAAGGTCATGATTTAGAAAATTAGAGATAAAATATATTTTATAAAATCTAAAATTAAAATTTAAAATTTAATTTTTTAATGATAGGTATAAAAAGATATATCGAAAGAGTACGGATGATTTTTGTAATAGAGGAGAGATAAAGCCATAGGAAATCTTCGGCATTACTAAACTCATAAGATGCAGTTGAAAAGATGAGCCCCCTCGGCCCCAAGTTTCCTCCCAAGCACCCACCTGGCGAGACGCCTCGCCCACTGTCAGCCACCTCATCTCCATGCATGTCAAGGTGGCCACAAAATATCCCCTCCACGTTCCCCGTCCACTTTCTCACTTCCCATATAACCCCTTCAATCTTCAGACCAATCTTCAGACGATACTCCCCAAGTCCTTTCCAATGGCTTCCAGTGACAAGTCCCCCGCTCCGACAACGGCTAAAGGTGCTGCCGAGCCAACAACACCCGGAAAACCCATGTCGATGGGGCAGCACGTGGTGGACAAGGGCGCATCGATGTTGCAGTCTTTGACCCCGGTGAAACACATCAGCCAACATGTCTGCACCTTTGCTTTGTACAGCCACGATATGTGTCGTCAAATCGAGACTCACCACTACGTTAGCAGGCTCAACCAGGACTTTCTCCAGTGTCCCGTTTATGAATCCGATGACTCCAACGCCCGTCTCATCGGTCAGTTCTTTTTTCTTTCAAAGTAATTTACATTTTACAAGTAAACAAAATGCTGAACCGAACAAGTCTGTTTTCTCGACTTCCATGCAGGGATTGAATATATAATATCCGATCGCTTGTTTGAAGCACTGCCACCAGAAGAACAAAAGCTCTGGCATTCCCATGCTTATGAGATCAAATCAGGGCTCTGGGTTAACCCCAGAATCCCAGAAATGATTGGGAAACCAGAACTGGACAGCTTGGCTAAGAGCTATGGCAAGTTCTGGTGCACATGGCAGGTGGACAGAGGTGATAAGCTTCCGCTGGGTGCACCGGCACTGATGATGTCTCCGCAGGGGGTGAACTTGGGGAAGATCGACCCGGAGCTGGTGAAGAAGAGGGATGACAAATACAACATCTCGACTGAAGAGCTGAAGGAGTCGAGGGTGGAGATTGAAGAACCTGAATGGATCAACCCACAGGCTGATTACTGGAAACAGCACGGGAAGGGTTTCGCCATTGACATTGAGAAGACCGAGATGAAGTTGAGAGCTCCCTTCCCTTAGAACACACCTTAATTTGGCTATGAAGAAAATGTGGGTGATGAGGGCTTTGTTGTGTTGTAGAGTAAATTTTTGTGTAGTTCTCGTTATGATCATTAGAAATTGTGTGTACCGTCAAATTTGTACTTTTCAATAACATGAGCTGAAGTTCAATTGTCTTTGTTAGATCCAAGGCAAATTTATAATGGTTAATTTAAATTTTTCATCCAAACGAAAGCATAGTGATTTTTTTTTCCAGAAAAATATAAGATAATAAAAAAATGTTTGTCGATTTTCAATTTTAACCATAATATTAGTGTTTGTGATCCAAATTCTTGTACAGACGAAATGTATGTTTTCCCTAGTTGATTTTCTTTTGGATTAGTATCTTCCATTAGTATTTTTTAGTATCTTTTATAGACTGATGTCTTCAATTAATATTTCTGCGAAAGAATGCAAGACGAGATAATTCTCTTATATGGGCTGTTGTTTAATTCTTATATATGGATTTTACTAAAACTAAAAAATTCTTATATATGGATTTTACTAAAACTAAAAAAAGTGGATGTTATTAAAACCAAAAAAAGCAAAAATATTACTATTAGTATATGTTTTATTAACCATATATATGTGCAACTTAAAACCCACATATATGTGCGTCTTGCTACTTAAAGACTAAAAAATTTTAGTTGATTGTTAGTTTTTTAATTAGACATTTATATATATCTAGGTTGTTATTTGTTATTATATTATACCACTATTTATCATATTATGTATTGTGTTTTAAAACCTAAAAAAGTTACTAAGTTATATATATATATATATATGTTACCATATCTTTGTTATAATCTATTATGTTTGAAAAAACCCCTAAATATTATACTATATGTTATTAGTGTTATTATTATTATTATGGTACTTGCTTCTCTTGTTATTATTATTCCTACTATCATAATCTTATTATTATTACTATAGTTTTATTATTATTATCGTTATAAATCTAGTTTGAAAAATCAAGACAAAAAAAGATTAGTAAATTTTAAATGAACAACCCAACTATGATATGCATTTATCAGTCTAAATAAGTAAAGCCTACACATATATAATTAATCATCCCACATATATATAATTAATCATCGGCCTATAAACATTTTGTTTAAAATAAAAAGTCCAGCTTTATTTACATTATATTAAACAACCCAATATATATATATATATACGACAGCCCGTTTCGGGCCAATAATGAAAATGATCCCTAAGCCTAATTATAGAAATCCTAATCTAATCTGCCAATTTGTTTGCACAGTCAAAGCACCACCGTCGTATCAAAAACAATCTGACGGTCCAGATCAGAGCCTTGTGGCTCTTGGAGTCTCTCATGCGCCGCACGCGCCAGGTCAAATGGCTCTTCAGCTTCTCAACGCGCGCCCTTTCAGCTCTCGGGCCGTTCGAAATTCCAGCCACGCCATCGCCACGACAACAGCCACCTCTACACCACCTTGCCACGTCGACGGCCACGTTGGATGCTTGCTCCCCAAGCCGTGCCTTTGCTGGTCCTCTCCTCGATCATTCACATGCAACAAAAATAGAGTAAATATCAAATATCAGGGATAATCGACAGAATTCAGAGACCAACCAACATAGTGACAGAGGGTAGATGAATGAAAACAAACAACAACAACAACAACCAATAGCATTTTTGCTTTAATTTCATGCAATTGCTAAATTCTGTAATTTTGGACTCTATATAACTGAAACAAAGACAGATTGTAACCCTAAGTGCAAACAAAGGAAAAAGATTCAAATCAATACAAAGCTTTCTGAGGTATTTCTTGTTTTCTTTACATTTCATTCGAAGCATAAAATAAATAAAAAATTGGTTTAGTTTAGGGTTTTTTTTACCTTCGGTGCCAGTCTCCCTCCGTGGTCATCCGAGATCTCCCCGCCGATGATAAGCCTGGTTCTTTCTTAGAATCCAAAAGGGTGAATCGGTAAAAGGGGTATCTTTTGGGGTTTCAGCTTTTCAGGAAGAGGGTTTTTTTTGTTCAGTTTTGGTTTTTTAAAGGAAAAGGGGAAAGGTTTTTCAAAGATCCGAATTCAAATCTTGATTCTAAAAGGGAAAGGTGTGTCTTGAGTGAGTTTTTTTGGGTTCATCGACGCCGACGAGCGACGGTCGGTGGCGGGCCATGGCGGTCGACACGGTAGAACGCTACTGGATTCTGGGTTCGTGATGAACCCATATGATTTTCAAAGAGAAAACGCAGGGGGTTTTGTTTAAGGCTGGAAAAATGGCCAAAAGAGATAAAACAAATCTGAAAAAGGGTTTATATAATGGTTTTACGTTTTAAAAATGGTTAAATCACGTTTTAAGGACCTCTGCCCTTCTCTAATCACCCATTAAGGGTTTTCGTCTTTGGTTATAACACTATCAGTCTCCCCGTGTTTTTGAAATTATCCCTGCTTCTTTTTAATTTACTGCCCCAGTCCCTGAAATTTTGAATTAGTTTGTAATCAGGTCCTAATTTCTTTTTTAATTTGGCTCCTTTGTTTTGTTTCTTTGCAATTTGATTCAATTTCCAGCATATAAGCCCCAATTTTATGCATTTTACTTATAGCTTTTTGTTCTTAATCTTGCTATTTATTGTTCATGTTTAAACCTATTGTTTTTTGATTTATTGTTGAAATGTTCAATGGTTGTTTAATGTATGTTTAATATGTGATTTTATACTTGATTTGGTGTTTAATATATGTATGTTACTACATAGTATATAGTTTTATACTATATAGTATATAATTTTCACATATAATATATACTTAACATATAGTTCTTATAATATATATTTAGTATATAGTTTCCATGTAATATATATAATATATATGTTTCACAATATATATATATTTAATATTTTGTTTTACATAGTTATAATTTTCAAAAATATATAATTTCTAAAGTTTATAATATGTATAGCTTTTAATATATATATATATATGTGCCAAAAAGTTTTTTAATATTTGCGTAATATATATTTTCTTTTAATATACTTAATTTGGTTTTTAAATCTATATAATATATTCTTAATATATACATATATGTTTATGTTTTTTTAGGGCTTGTTAAGTTTTAATACTTTGGGCCTAGTAAGCTCATTTGGTTAGTTTGAATAGGTTGGGCTTAGTATAGATGGGCTTGGCTAGTGCTTTTAATTTTGGGCCTTAGGTTTTAGGGTTAGTTCTTATAGTTTTGGGCCTAGTTTTAATAGATTGGGCTTTCGTTTTTTGGTCTAGAGTTAGTGGTTTGAGCTTTGGGCTTATTGTTGTTGAGCCTAGTTGTTAGTTTTTGGGTTATAGATTAGTTTAGGTTAATTAATTTAATTAATTTAGATCGTGAGCTTGTCTTATAGGGGCACGATTTTGAATTAATTAAGTTAATTTTAGGGTTAGTTTCTTTAGATCCTTAGTTAGATTAGGGTTCGAATTAGTTTAATGAATTTAAATTTGCTCTTGGCTCATTTGGGTAAATGTTAAATTTATTAAACTAATCGAATATCTCTTAATAACCTCTAGGATAAAATTAACTTCAAAAATTATATTAACATTAAATTTGAGATTAATTATCATAACTTGTTAGGGCTTCTAGTCTTTTAGGGTTAATTAATTTAGGATTAAATGCTAGATTCACTTAGCTAATAATTAGATCACCAATTGAGCTTTTTATAACTTTGACCTTTAGGTTAGGTCTTGGGTTGGGCCTTTTGTGTGTGTGTTTTCAAAACCTCTTGTTTGTCGTTCCTTAATTGTCATCCATATAGCCCATTAATTTTGCATTAACTAATTTAAATCTTCGAACATTAGGTATTTATTAATCCCGATATTCGTATCGTAATAGTCTTGCCTCAATGGTGTTGACCGAATATTTGGATTAATCCTTACCGACCCAGGTAAGAATTCGGTAAGGATTAAAACCTGACAAGATCATTTCATCATTTCTTAATTGCTTGCATCATGCATAAAGGTGACATACGGGATCCGAACCATAAATTAACATGACAATCGGCCTTATTCAATGTCAGTTTAATCTATGGTCCGGTGTATCGTCATCCTTATTAATTAAATGTCTAATTAATTCTAACCCACCAATTTGATAAAGCTCGTACAATTAAGGTCAATTTCTAATTGAGAACGCCAATTTAAAGTTTATTCAAATTTCAAACAAATTCCATCACCTTTAAAGGCAATGAATATTATGGTACAGATATTCGGGCGTGATGAAGGTGATAATCCTTCCCCGCGCGTAATCAACTCCCGAACCCTTTCATAATGAATCTCTGGTTTTCTTCGGTGTCTGGCGTACCTTATCCAAGTGGCCGGTGGCGACTCCAAGTTTCCCAAGTTTTATCAATTTTTTAAAAAAATTCCAAAAGAAATCTCCACACTTTAAACGAATATTTCAAAGGGACGATTTTGAGAAAAATAGTAGTTGACTTCTTTTCTAAAAATGTTTTATACACTTGTATTTTGAAAAATAAAATTTTAGAAAGGAAAATGAGTTATATATTCTTATGAATATAAGTTGTAGTCATAGTATGACATAAATATCTTTCTCGATATCATCTTGTGATATTTTTTCCTGTTCGAAATATCTTTTTCGATATCATCTTGTAATATTTTTCTTTTGATGTAGTAAAGGTTTTTCTTATCTACTCGTGATGCTTTTTATTTGCGATTATTTTCTTCGTTGTCGTTATCATTAGACTCGACTGCTCATTTTGATCGGAATTCTCTAACAAAGTGAAGTTAGATTTAGATATTGCACCGAAAGGGTTTATAACGGTAAAACGATAGAAAATCATATCTCTTTGCACTTATCAAATCATATTTTGTAAGATGTAACAAAAAAATGTGTTCCTTCGTAACGAAATTGGAACAACTTTGCAGAGAAAAACACATTGACCATAGTTGCAGGTAAAAGCAATACCTTTACTCATAAGCTAGCGGTCGAGGTAGTTTTTGATAAAACATTCATCAAATTTAAGTTTTGTATGTCAAAAATGGATGAATTAAAAATTTTAGGTCCAAAGGTCGTTGTCGATAGTGAAGAGTGATCGACATTAGTGGCAGGATGAGCAATGACTGGTGACGAAAAATTTAGTTCATATTTAGTGGTTAAATTAATATTTTATTAAAAATTTATAAATCAAATTAATATTTATCTAAAATATAGAAATCAAATTGATATTATATCTCAAGTTTATGAATTAAATTTAACATAAACATTTTTACTAATATATCACATCATCGTTTTATTAAGAATTAATTGTTCACTAACCAAAATCTTTTAAAACCGTTGACCAAAATCAAACAGTTAAAAAACAAAAAGTGACCAACCATGGAGTTTACCCAAAAGAAATCCGTTCAAATTGCTCAAAAGATGACATCTGTTAAAAAAGAGCTCTCAACCAAATGAAAACTTGTCACACCGCACGAGTATATTTTCCGAAACAGTATCCCGTGGCATCAGGTGGCAGAGTTCCACTAGAAGCACAAAGAGCATGCGCTCTTCCGATGTGCCGCTTAACCCAAGTTGCCATTTTAAAATCCCAATCCCATTTTTTCTCCATCCCCAAAAACCCAAATTCCATCTCCAAAAAAGTCCTTCCAATTCAAATCCATTGCTCTCTCACCCCTCCATCCATTTCCACTCCCACTTCGCTCACTTTCATGGCAACCCCAGAAGCCGTAGTCAAGAAAGACGTGTATTCAGTGTGGGCACTTCCGCCCGCAGGCGTTACCGCCAGGGTGAAGAAGTTGATGGAAGGTTTACGATCCGAGTTCGGCGGGCCACCGTTCGAGCCCCATATCACGGTTGTTGGGGCCATCAGTTTAGCTCCCGATGATGCGTTGGCCAAGTTCAGGGCCGCCTGTGATGGCCTCAAGGCTTATAATGCCACCGTCGATCGTGTGGCTACTGGGACTTTCTTTTATCAATGCGTCTATTTGCTGCTTCACTCCACTTCCGAGGTAATATTCCGCTTTGGGTTTCCTTCAATTTGCTAAAATTTGAAGAACAATTCTTTGTTGGAGTGATTGAAGCAAGAGTTTATCACTTTTTTAAATTTTCTCCAGGTAGTCTAAACTAGCGCGCATTGTAGTGGCCATTTCGGATACAAGCGCCCAAGCCGTAAGTTGTACTGCTTAAAAGTATTTGCCTTTTTTAACATCTTTAGGCACCCTGAATATTCAGTAATTCCAGTTCATGTTAATGCTGAAATTCTTTAGACTAACCTATAGCTCTACCCCCCGAGATTTTGATATGATTTAGCTGCAGAGATGGTTAGAATTATAGAATGTGGAGTAACTAATCATGTAAAGATTACATTTTGATTGCTAAAACTTTTCTGTGTTAAGGTGGGGGAAATAGGAAGAATTAGCTAACATTGTTATTACTTATTAGTTGGTGCATCTTTCTATTAATTTTTAAAAATGCAAGATGCTCGTGTTGAACTTACTGGAGTTCTTTAATGGTGGTGCCTAAATGCTCGTTTCGATTTGGTTTCTTTGCTTTCATGATACGATTCCACTGCTGCTTAGCAGATGCAGATGATAAGGAAAAAATAGTCCATGTTCCCACAACTCTCTCAACTACTTGGCATCCCCCATGATACTAAAGAGGAGTTGCAACTCCCACTTAACTCATATGTCTCCCACAACTATTTACCATGTTCTCATTATCTCTATTTTTAGAAATTTACCTTTGTTTCCAGCAAATAATAGTTTAGGGTGTTTATTATAAATAGGCTATGATTTGTTTTTAGTTGATCATGATTATTATTATCTGAAATCTTTGGTTTTTTTATTGTAATAGTGTCAAGATTCTTCACTACTACATCCAATTAAACGTTATTTTTTCTGTTTTAATCATTTCTTTTTCTTCGAAATTTGGCTCCTATCATTTCAACTTGTTGAAGTAAGTCGTTTGTTAACTTGCTCTAGCATGTATGCTTGAATCCACATCCTCTGCTTTAGTTTGTAGAGACTCAAGTGGTTAGACAAGCGGTGGTTGGCGATTGCTGTTCGTCTCCAAGAATGGAATAGAACTGTTTTCTAGACTAGAAAACTATTATCCTATCTAAAGAAAAAAATCGAGGCTTTGATAATTGACGAACACTTTTATTTCCTTGTAGCATACATGCCACACATGAGCCTCCTTTATGCCTGACATTTCAGAAGAAGACAGCTCAAGAAAAAGCTAACACGCTTGATGAAAGCATCGGTGGCCTGAGCTTCCGGATAAGCCGTCTTGCATTGTACAAAACAGATACCGAGGACAAAACTCTCAAATCCTGGGAAAAGGTTGCTGAATGCAACCATAGTCCCAATTAGCTCTTCCTCTTCTGCCACTAATGCAGAAAATAGCGCCGAATAAGGTTTCACCGTATAATCTCCTTTCATACTTTGCATTTTAGGTGATGATGCACTGTATATGTTATCAAGAGTTGGATTTATTTAAGGTTGCGTATCTTGAAAACTGTTGGTAGGCATTAGACTTGGCAAACTTAACTCGAGAACCGAGAATCAAACCGATTTATCTGAATTAAGACCAAAAATCGACGACACGAACTTGATCCGAAACCCGAAATAAACCGAACCAAACCCAATTTCAGTTGAACGAAAAATGAACCTGAATCGATTTTAACCGAATTGAATGGATCCGAACCGATTTTTAACCGAATAGAACATAATTGATTTCACCGGAATTGAAGTAACCCGAACCGAGGGCAATCCGAAATAAAGAAAATATATTAAAATAAATAAAGATAAGATGTGAATTGTCGTACAACTCACCAAAAAGTCAAATATACATGCCATATAAAGCTATATATAGGGTGGAAAAACCTGACTAGCCCTGAAAATGCGACTAAATTCGATCGATCTTTTATTAACCCGAAATCAATAGAATCGAGAATAATTAAACCGACCCGTCGTCTTGACATGATATCCGAACCGAAATTACCATAAACACGAACTAAATTTGAATTCGACTCTGAATTTAATTCGAATGTAATCAGACCCGAAATGACCCGAATTGAAACTGAACCGAATGAACCGTTTTAATCACTATAAACTATAACTAAAATTGAATCCGACTCGACCTGAATTTAAACCGAGTGTAATCAGATCTGAGATAACTTGAATCAAAATTGAACCGAATGGATGACCCGTTTGCCGCCTTTAGTAGACATTAATAAAGCAGGTAATTTGCCAAGTCCACTGACTGCTGTTGCAACTTGCATACCGCAAGTTTTTGTTTATTTGGGTCAATGGAAGTTTGCTTAAATCAATGCCTTTATAAAGTAAAGAGAAGCAGTGATCTTATGGAGCAAGTTTCTCTCTTAATAGCTAGCATGTGATCACAATTAAATTAATATCACCAGATTTAGATGAGTTTTGCGTACGTGCAGGATCGAAGAACATGTCAAGAAAATTATCTGGTTGATACGGTTTCTGATTAGTTTAAAGTATATTTGTTTTTGTTGTCAATTTGAAGAGCTGTAGAAACAGAATTCAACATACAAAAAGTCCATGTCCATGTCCATGTCCATGTCCATGTCCTGTATTCAAAAGCCTCCTCATTCCTGAGAAATTTCCTGGGAAAATATTGGATAAATTGAAACCTGGTTATGGTAGATAGAGCTGTCAGTGGTTGATATAGCTGGAATTCTGGATGAGCTACCTTTAAAGCCGAAGGAAAAATCATTGGATACAGCTCAACCAACCAGAAATAAAATAATGGTTTCAAACTGGAAATGGAGACATGGCAGCTGAACCAAACATGTAAACAGACTTAGAATAATGGCTGCCTAATTTCAGGGTTGTCCAATACAAATTGACTGTATCGCATGTCCCTCCCTACAATATTTATTTCAATATCTAATTAAATTTTCATAGGAATATATTTTATATACTGTCGATAAAAAAAATAATTTTTATAAGTGAGTTTAATTTAGAATTTAAATTTTGGTTTGGGGTTTAAGAGTTTAGATAGGAATGCTTAAATTTTAGGGTTTATTGTTGGAATTTAAAATTTAGGGTTTAAAGTTTAGGGTTATAAATTTAGATTTTAGTTTTTAAATTGAAATTAAGTATGTTTGTAGAATATTTTTCCACCACAATGACATGGAATAATAATCCTTTTTGATATATTTTTTCCTGATAATCATTCTTATACTTTTACACTGTATATTATATGTAAACAAATATTTATATAATTTAAATTTAAAAGTTGAAAAATATTTTAAAACGAATACTTATAAACTTAAAAAAAAGCATCAATGTATAGAAGCAGAAATCATTAACGGATTTTACCAAAAACAAAAGAAAAATATAACAATTTTAATTAAAAATGTTCATTTTAACTAGTAATTTTGACTAAAACATATGAAACTTATCCAGAATTTTATTTTTGCCTATTTCTGGTGATTACTGTCAAGGTCGGCTGAAATGAAAATTTTAAGCAGACATCAATTTGTCCTCTATAAGACTATAACCGACCACCCCGAACGCACACCACCCCAAAAAAGAAGGTAAACGTGCGCTACAGAAAACCTTAACTAATTCTGTTGGGGTTAATTGCTCTCAACATCCACAAATTATGGTTTACTTGGATTTGATCCCCAAACTTCAAAGTTTTCAATTTAATCCCCAAACTTCATTCTAATCAATCTTCATTTACCTGGCCGTTAATTTTGACACTGAATGTCAGCTTGAACCTGATGTATTAAAATATGTATTAATCCATATATATTCTAAAAAGAAACTACGTCAAATCTTATCTAATATTTAACAATGAACAAATTAATAAATTGAAAAAAATAATCTTTCTTTAGAGTGACATTTGAATTTATTTGTTTTTATTTTAATAGAAAATGAAAAAACGTTGAAAATAAATATATTGGGTTATAAAATCTGAAATATTTCTTAGTAAATAAAAATATGCTGAAATTAAAAACAATCAATTTTTCCAATAAAAATGTTTTGTAAAATTGAAAAATTTAAAAACAAGAATATGTTAACTAAGTGAATTGATCCATGTATACACAAAATATCTCTTTTTCCTAGTAAATTTTAAATATCAAATTTGTGACCCTAGTTAAAATCCATATAAATGCAGAGATTTTTTAATTTTATTTACAATGTTTTTACAATAAGAAAAATAGATAATCAAACGCGTTTTTTATGTGTTTTTCATTATCTAAACATATTTTTCAGTTTTCAAAAAAGAAAATAGGAAAATCATTTTTTAAAATAAAAATAAAAAATATTTTCGACAACCAAATAAAAGTTTTAAAAAGTTTGAGATCTTATTGTAATAATCGATTTATTGAAAAAAAGGAGCAGATTATATGTTATATTAATTATTTTATGGACAATCCTATGTTATAATCCGCGTTAAATCTCATGGTCCCCATAGAGCTCACTACAACTGTCTGATCATGCATAGACGGTGAGCTGTTTAATCTTTCTACAGAAAAATTATTAAATAAATTATATTTACTACGTAATCTGTGGTCCAGTTAATCAAATTTATTTATCTTAAAATAATTACTTATTTTCTAATTACATATGAAAAAGAAATAATAAATCACTTTAAAAAATAAAATAGATAAGTTTAATTTGTTAAAACCATAAATAACATGATAAATAAAATTTATCTAATAATTTTTACTTTCCACAAATATCATAAAAAGTACAAAGTCGTCGTTTCTCCTTTTCCTTATCCCCTTGTTCGGTGCGCCGTTAACCCCTCGTTATAAGTTAGTCAACTATCTCTTATCCTACGCCATACAGCGCGTGTATTCCAAGTCCTTAGAAAAGAAAGAAAAAAAGATTCCCAAACGTTACCGTACCAAACACTTCATCAACTGCCTTTTCCAGCTTTCGTTTTTGCCCCCTTTTGAACTCTCTGTATAAAACCTTCCCAAAATCTCTGACTTTCATTTTACAAACAAAATTTACTCATTTGATCCTAATTCTGTTTAATTAAGCGCTAATCGAACTAAAGATCATACTTGTAGTTTGGATTTCCGAAGGAAATAAACTAGCCATCGTTTCTTGATTTTCTTTTTCTTGTTGAAGTGATGGAGAACAAAGCGGCGGTGAGGTTTACGTTAGGGAAGCACTCGTCGTTGGCGCCGGAGAGAGAAAGAGACGAACCGGATGGAAGAGAGAACGAGGAAGGAGATGAGATAGATGGAGGAGTAAGGTTGATGTACTCGGCCAACGAAGGTGACTTGGACGGCATTCACGAGCTGTTGGACTCGGGGATCGACGTTAATTTCCGTGACATCGATGATCGGACGGCTCTCCATGTTGCCGCTTGTCAAGGACAAATCGACGTCGTTTCCTTGCTCCTTCAACGTGGCGCTGATGTCCAATCTACAGATCGATGGGGAAGCACAGTAAGCAAAGACTAAAATTGCCTCCTGTTTGCTCTTTTAGACCTCTTCTATTCTCTTTTTTAATATAATTTTTATATCGGTTAAATAGCCTTTGGCGGATGCTATATATTATAAGAATCATGATGTGATTAAGCTTCTGGAGAAACATGGAGCTAAGCCTTTGGTAAGTTTTTTTTCTTTTTGCATTTTCCATTTGTAAATCTTGTTTTCGCTTTTGCTGGTTTCTTTCAAATTGATGGTGCTTATTGAATTCTGGTTTTAGATGGCTCCTATGCATGTAAATCACGCCCGTGAGGTCCCTGAATATGAAATTGATCCTAAAGAACTTGATTTTACCAACAGCGTCACCATTACAAAGGTAATCTCTTAGTTTTTTATAAGTGAATTGTGATTGATCATGATTTCATATTTAAATCATAGTTATATAAAAGACTACTTTGATTGGGGAATCAAGCAAGTCTTGGAGACTAGCTGATAGTGGCCACATTTTATTGCCGAGGAAACTCAGTATGCGTTTGGTTGGGCGCCTTCCATTATTGTACAACTACCATTCTTACAGTACTGCAACATCATTGCACAACTTGACCGTTGTGGGGTCCGGGGGAGACTGGATATTTCCTCCCAGTTGCTCTCACCTTGCTATTTTCACCCTTGAATTTTCAACACTTTTGACTATTTCTATTTTTTAATTTTGTTTTATTTAAAGGTTTTTAATTATTTTTCCATTTAAAATGATAAATAAACTTTTATTATAAGTGAATAATATGATTTTGAGATTTTTTAATAATATTTGAATATACATAAAATAATCTATTACAGGTATCTTAATAATATTTTTAAATGTTATTTTCCCTTTCATTAAAATTCACCTTTGGTAACTTATTTCACTTTCGTTATTGTTTTCGATCCCACTGAACATTGGAATGTGGCTTAAAATAATGCTTATCAATGTTTGTGAATAATGCTTGTAATTTTGAAAATAGTGGCTTGGTTGTCTCTGTGTAAGCTCTTTCGGTTCTTCTAGTTATGGTGGTAAGTTAGCGCTGACAATGGAGAGTTGGTAGATGACCAGTAAAAGATATATGTAATTTTTGTTGCACAGGGCAAAGACTTCCATTACCCATGCCATGCAGGTTTGAACTTCAAGTTATGCATGTCAATGAGCAAAGTGCCTACTAAAAATATTGGTTTTTTTCATTTTTTGGAACTTCAAGTATATATATACATGCATATTCAACTCAAAACCTGATGAGCCTCTGTCTTTGCATCTCCAATTTTTCTTTAGCTGCTGCAGATCTAAGACATCTATATAACTTGCAGGGAACCTTCTGTATAGCATTATGGCGTGGAACACAAGTTGCTGTAAAAAGGCTTGGAGATGAAGTTTTTACTGATGAGGATAAAGTGTAAGTTCAATAACTCAAAATGTTATACCGGTTTTTCTATATATACTAGTTTTTGTGGGAGGGGGCTTGAGTCAGATGAGGAGCTGAAGAGTGCAGTTGGCATATTTTACTATATGTACTTTTTCTCTTTTGTTATTTTGGGTATTTAAACCCTGGGCCTTTTATTGGGTCTTCAAATCCTAGAACATGAATCCCTACTCTTAGGGATAAGAATCATTGGACTAGGCGTAGGTCCTTTTCTGCCAATTCCTTATTATATGTGAATTGTTGGTTTTTCTCAGGAGGGCATTTAGAGATGAGCTTGCTTTATTTCAGAAAATTCGACATCCAAATGTAGTTCAATTTCTTGGTGCAGTAACTCAAAGTAGCCCTATGATGATTGTGACAGAATATTTACCCAAGGTTTTAATCTCCATCTTATATGCTACCATGGCATCTATGGATTCTGTTATATGAATATTATTTCCCTTTTACTCTTTTGTTTCCTGATGTCGATATCAATTTACTGTGTAATTGTGATGTCCTGACTCATTTTTGTTGTGTATGAAATGTTGGTTAAGGCATTGATAGGGAACCGTAGTGCTGTATCTTTCCTTTGTAAAATATTCACCTTAAAGCAATCTCTAGCTTATTTTCTTTAAATCCAAATTGATCATTAGAAATTGGCTTAATTGCTGTTTGTTTTGCAGGGAGACTTACGAGCATTTATGAAGAAAAAAGGACCAATGAAACCAATGACAGCTCTGAGATATGCACTTGATATCGCAAGGTTTGTTATTGTATTATTGCACGGACTTGATCTTTATTTATTGAGTATGCCATGTTGCCAAATGCCTATATTCCTTGTCATAAATGGACAGTTAGATGTCAACTTTCATTTGAGAGTTACTGTTAATTGTACTCAAGTATATCTCTGTTGCATGATATACAATCTTTGTGAAGAATATAAATAGGAGAATGTAATAGCTGCAAAATGATGATACATTTTTCATCTATTTTTGTGAATGTTTTTGCTGGCAGATAATATTAATATATTTTCTACAATCTTTTGCAGGGGAATGAATTATTTACACGAGAACAAACCGGCCCCAATAATTCACCGAGATCTTGAGCCTTCGTAAGTTTCCTTGTTTAGATGGCCCTTCTTTTACTAACAGTAATTTATATCTGGAACAAAAGTAGCTCTAGGCTACTAGAAAAGGCATTTTGTCTGCCTTGCATTTTTTGAGATGGTCAGAACTTTTTATATGCTTACAAATGGAATAACAGGAACATTCTGCGGGATGATTCGGGACATCTGAAAGTTGCAGATTTTGGAGTTAGCAAACTGCTCACTGTTAAAGAAGATAAACCTCTAACTTGTCTAGACACATCTTGTGAGTTCTGTCTATTCCATTCTAGTTATCCTTATTATTTCTGTTTTACATGATTATTTTTTGATATGATCTGGATTAGTGGAACGTTAACCTTTATTTGACAACTCTTTCATGTAGGCTGAAACATGTTTGTTGTTATTGATACAGGCCGATATGTTGCTCCAGAGGTTTTCAGTGGTCATGACTATGATACCAAAGTAGATGTGTTTTCATTTGCTCTGATCTTACATGAGGTAAATTTCTTTCATGTTTCTGATCATATGATCAGTAAATAGTAAGTTTTGACTCGAATGCCTAGCTGATTACCGAGAATAATATTTTAAAAGATGTGTATTTTACATAGTGTTAAAGAAAAACAGAGTTTACGAATGCAATAGGCTTAATAAGCAACTTTATTGTGCTATACTGTAGATGATTGAAGGCTGCCCACCTTTTACTGCAAAGCAAGACAATGAAGTTCCTAAGGCATATGAAGCCAGGGAGCGTCCACCTTTCAAAGCTCCAACTAAGAATTATGCCCATGGGCTCAAAGAGTGAGTACTACATTTTTGCCTATTCGATATTTAGTAATTTGGCTTCTGTCTTTTGATTTGTCATCAAACTTAATTCTTAGTTCTTTGTTCAGTATAGACACATTCATGGCACCATACCGACATGCATGCATAGCTTGAAAAAAATTGTTCTTCTGGAAGGGTGTGTGCTAATATGAAGGCATCCGGTAATCTTTTGAAGAAATTTCGACTCACATTAGTCATTGCATCTCTCTGTCAGGGCGATATATGTATATAGGGGGCAAGACATAGATATATAAAACATATACTAATGGTATGCTTCTAATTACAGGTTAATTGAGGATTGTTGGAATGAGAATCCTGCCAAGCGACCGACGTTCAGACAGATTATAACCAAGCTGGAATCTATTCACAACAGTTTCAGTCATAAAAAGCATTGGAAGGTATTATCTCTCTTTCTCCAAAACCACACTCTGTCATTCTCTCACGCACATCTTGCCATCAAATGTTCTCATATCGGAAGCTTTTTATCAAACAAAAGGGCAAATATCTATTTAAAATTCGAGGCAATCAGCTTCTTCTTAGTACCTGGTGTATTATGTTTTGAAATATTTGCCAAAGTTACTTTTCTTAAAAGGCTAACAAATCTAGGTCATTAGTCCACACCAAGTTGTTATTAAACAGGATGTCGTCTTTAGTTTTGTTAAATTGGCCAAACATCTCAATCCCTTTCAAAGTCGCTTTTTGGTCCATTTTTGGCATTCTTTTACCCTTGGCCTGAAATATTTTCTGTGTGGTTTATTGCAATATGCACAGATTAGACCACCAAAATGTTTTCGGAATCTGGAGGCAAAGCTAAAGAAAAATCATTCTAGTAGTCCAAGCAGCCGTAGCAGTTCATCTCGGTCTACTAGCAGCATATGAATGGCTGATGCTTCATCTTCCAAGGATTATCATTCTGCGTAATTTGACGGGTTTATTGGCTAAACAGAACAAGTGTATGTAACCAGGAGCATACGATTTTCTTTTTCCATTTTAATTTTTTGGGTATGCTAATTCGTTTGGTATTTTTTTAAGATTTGTTCTCTCGGCCTTTGCCTTATGGGGTGAGAAGTGAGAACTACATTTTGTACTACATTTTTTTTGTAAGTTTTTAATGTACATCAATATGTTATCATAATCAGCTAATACTGGAATCTTTTCAATAAAAAAAAAACATTGTACAGAAAAGGGAAGAGACGTGAAGATGAAAGGAAAAAGGATGTTAAACCGTTTCATGTCCGTATGCAATTGATAGACGGAAAACAACATAAATAATTAAAAAAATCTTATAAGCTAAATTTTGCCGAGGAGAAGTTTTTAGGCATTATTATATGAAAAACTTTTTGAATATTTATTTAGAAAAATATTTTTTTATTTTTATTTTAAAAAAATAACCTTTAAATCTTTCATATAAGGCAGATGGTGGTCATCGTTTGTACTGAATTTTACAGCCTGCTGTCAAGATCGATAGTGATGTCTTCGCTACATCCGAGAAAAAACGAAATAATGGTCTCTCTTCAACGTCGGACTCTGATTACAGTAGCGTTCTTGACTTTCGAAATGAAAGCATTGATTGTCAGAAAAAAATAGAGTTATTTAATGGCGCCGAAAGGGTGTATAGTGTGAGGGGAGGTGATGCAGGGCTTTCGAAAGCCTACAATTTCTGCTTCTGAGTGGACCGCCTCTCATCGTGGGGAATTCCCGTGGCTTATTACTTATGTCGTGCAGTAGTTCCTCTATGATAACCCACGAAATCTCACTTATGCTCTAATCTAAATCCGTTGAAGACAAACAATATTGCGTGGATTATCAAATGTAGATGCGGAACCAGATGAGTATAAGAATAAGTTTACAAGGGGCGTAGACGTACGACTAGACTAAGCTTTAAAAATTGGTACAAAGGAATTTGAATTGAAGGCTCTAACAAGAGTTCGTAAAAAGCCGAGGTAAACAGATAAGAGAGAAACATTCTAGGCCAACCGGCCCCAACTAACAGGGGTATTGGTCTTCTTTACTAATATTTGGTAAAGTTCGGTACAATATATATTTTTTCCCGTCGGCAGAACTAATACACTCTTCTGATGACTCAAAGGAAAACCCTTGAATACCATAGAGCGCCCTATAGAAAGCGAGTTCGAACTTCGCTTTCTACAAAACACGAATTCTGTATTGAATAAGTTAGTAAAAAAAATAATTTCTCGCGTTTTTTAACATAGAACCCGCTTTCTGTAAAACGTGAGTTCGCCTTACATGAACGATTTGGCGTCATTTTTTAAAATAAATCTAGAAATGGGTCATTTCTCTAAATAAAATATTGAAAAATAATATAAAATTGCCAAGTTTTTAACTTTGAGACATGATTTTTGAATAAAAAAACTAAAAGTTTTTATTTAAGGATCAGACTTGAAGTTGATAGATTTACAAATAATTCCTATTATTCCATTTATAATCTATGGTTAAACAATTTTTGTATTAATGTATTTCATTTTATATAAAAATATTTGTTCACTCATATAACATGAGTATATGTATTAAACCAAATATTGGAAAGAACCATTGGGCCTTCAATATTTACAATATATAATTACCAGGTCAGGTTTCAACCTTAAACATTAAAGGCCTAATGGACGTTAAGTTCATCTTATAAGCCTTGGCAAATCAACTTTTTGATTTTTCAGTCTTGGGATCACTTTGTTTTTTCTGGTTGAAAGATGGTCTTGCCTAACCCCCTGCATTATATAATTTTTCATAGGATTTATATCGAATGTACTGGCAGTGAATTTTTTTCCACAAGCGTCTAAGTTTTAGGCTTTATAGATTTAGTTTAGAGGTTTAAGACTTATTATTAGAATTTAGGGTATTATAGTTAGGGATTTAGATTTAACATATAAACCTTAAATTTATAATCTCAAACCCTAAACTAAATCCTTAAACAATAGTACTAAGAAACTTGTGGATTCTTTTAAACTCTTTCAACGTACTTAGTTTTTTTAACAGTTATCGTTTAATTCGATTTGAAATAAGTTAATTCACGGTAATAAGAGGAAATATTAAGTATTATATATATATATATATATATATCGGTTAATGTAATCTAATTAACAGGTTTCAAGATGTAAGAGAACGAAATTTTGACCGATTCGATTAATAATTTTCAAACAAATGATGCATCGTACAGGGACATTCATGGTCCCCTTTTCTGCGTTTATTAGCTTGTTAACGTAATGGCATTTGCCGTCACCATTAACTAAAAAAGGGGGGGGGGGTGAGATGCTGACTACATAAAATTGCATGTATGGGATTAGGTTTTTGCTTTCATAGATGAAATATATTGTTCACATTGTATTGAATTCTTTTTCTTTATTCCCTCGTCGTTGTTAATTTTGGCTTGAAGATAAAAATAATAAATCTGCAAGTTAGAATGAAAATTATCATTTGATACTTGTTAACCAATTTCTATCTAATTAAGGCTCAAATGAGTGGAAACAAATTTTAAGAGCTCAATTGGTTGTAATAAAACGATGGAAATATCATCATAATAATTTGAGTTGTTTTAGCTTTAATAAAATGTTTCAGGTTCGAGTCCTTAAAAATGTAATATTGTTAAATATTTGATGGGAAAAATTTATTAATTTTATAGTCCTACTCAACTCGATGAGATTAATATTTATTTAAACAATAAATAGATAGACGAGAAACACTTATGATTAAAAAAATAATATTCATTAAAAAAAAAACTCTATCTGTATTTATATGGTTTGAGTTTAGTCGGTTATTGAAACCAAACTCTCATCATAACGTTTGTAGGGAGAGAGTTCCATAACTAAATTTGACTTTTGATTACATATTGTGCTGAAGTAAGAAGAAAGAGGGGAGCCGGTCCAAATGGATATTAAATAGGAGTGAGTGTTCGATCGAGTCGAGTCAAAAAAAATTTATTTATTCGAGTTGATGCGCCATATTTTACAACTCAAACTTTATTTGAAATTTTTTCGATTAAAGTCAAATTTTCGAGTTCCTATATAAATTTATTTGTAATTATTTCTTCATATTTTTTATATCGGTATACATTAGGAATTTTTGAGGGACTCGACTCAAACTTAAAAATAAACCCACTATTTATTAAAAAAATTTGAGTTATTCGAATTCCTATTTTACAACTCAAACTTTATTTGAATTTATTTGAATTTTTTTGAATCGAGTCGAGTTTATGAAGTTTCGAGTCGAGTTTATGAAGTTTCGAGTCGAGTTTTTTGCCTCGAGTCGAGTTGAAAATTTTAATTTTTTCGAGTCAAATTTTGTTCACCCCTACAAATTGAATAAGAATCATCTTTCCCTTCTTAGCATCCCTATTTGTGCTCTATACTAAACAATTATAGTTTATGAGAGTTTAATTTTGGAGTTTAAGTTATTAGATGTAATATAAATTTTTTGGGCTTAGAATTTAAGATAAGATTTAGAATTTAAGGTTAAGTGTTAGGTGTTTAGTCATAAAAAATGGTAAAATTCGCGATAGATTCTTAGATGCCAAACTATATGGAGCAAGAAAAAAGAAAATCCATGGCTTCCCCGTTTGATGTAATCCATATGATTGCATGAAACTTCAACGTGGTATTATTTTATAGATAATTATTTGATATTGGCGGTGAAAACTTTTAATTTTTAAAAGTGTTTTAGTTTTAAGATTTAGATACTTGTATAGAGTTTAGGGGTTTAGGTTTAGTTAGAATATATGATTGTGCATAGAATTTAAGGTTTATAAGTTAAAACCTAAATCTTCAACACATTACCCTAAATCCTAATCTTAACCCCTAATTCTAACCATAAATTCTAAACTTTAAACTCCTACACATAAACACCTAAATTTTACACCCTAAATCTTAAAATTATAACGCTTGTGGAAAAATTTTCACCACCAATAAATTTAATATAAATTATTATTTTATATGATTATTTCGTCCCTCATTTAGTAAAACATATAGAAAACACATGTATGTTTTACTAAAATTGTTTATGTTAAAAAGCACATTCAC
This sequence comes from Hibiscus mutabilis, assembly GCA_019671005.1. Classification (NCBI taxonomy): domain Eukaryota; kingdom Viridiplantae; phylum Streptophyta; class Magnoliopsida; order Malvales; family Malvaceae; genus Hibiscus; species Hibiscus mutabilis. Next base: position 85,711,691 of record CM033714.1, read on the forward strand.
ACTTTTCCGTCCTAACTTTACTTTTCTCTAAATTCAAATGCAGCGCCGCATCCTCTTTTTATTTTTGTTCTCTTAGCCGTTATCAATCTTAATATTAATTATCGATCACTAGATTTATTATATTTTTATATTTTAATAAGAATTTTTGTCACATTTTTTTTTGTGGTTCGTTTCATCTGTTTTTGTGACATGATTTTAGCATACTTTGACAGCCAGTTGATACTCGTACAGTGATCTTCACGACGCTAATCTCTGGTTTTGATTATGTTAGTGGTCTTAAAAAGATGGATCCTCACTCGGTTGATGGTTGGTTATCGATGTAATCATACCTATGTAGCGGAGCAAAATCTGTCTGATAGCTTGGTTCGCTCACCATTCTTTTTTCATCATTTTAAAGCGTATCGTTTAGATAGAGACAAAAAAATTCAAGAAGGTTTTTGAATTTTGGTATGCTAATCTCGATAGAACTGTCTGCTTTACTTTGCACTACTGTAAGAAACTTTTAGTGGATTTGTCATTTTTTTTCTCTTTTTGATGCATTGTATTGTATTGTATTGTATTGTATTTTATGGTGATTAATAAAATTCGATTGTCATTATTAAAAAAATATTTAGGTTAACGGTCAACATTAGTCAAATGATTAATTAACGCAATTTACGAATTTAATGATTAAATTGAGCATCTTTTATGAAAAGTTTAAATTAATTATTTGATACAAATTAATGAAAAAAATAAAAGCCAATATTATTTTCTTTTAGGTTGCACTTATTGTAATCGAAAATTGGAAAGAAAGGAAAATGAAAGGAAAATAAAAATCAAGACTACTTGGTAGAGCAGAAAAAAAAAAAAAAAAGAGGTGAAGGGAATTTTGTTCTGTATTGTATAATTTGTCATCTACTCAAAATTGGACAGAAAAATCAAAGGAAAAACACTCAATCTGATTTGGAAGGAAAATGACTCAATTGCTTCTTATTGTATTAAAAGAAACAAACTCTTGTTTTATCTTTACCTAAACTCATTTTTCTATTGTCTTTTTATTTTAAATCTCAAATTTCTTCTGGCCTAAAAAAAATTCAAACCACTCGTTTTGTTAGGTCTTTCGGATCTTGTTTCTAGCTTCCATTGAAATCACATATAACTTTTTATTTATTATAAATTTGTTGTATTAAGGTTAAAAAATCAATGATTTTTTATTTTTTAAATAATAATATATCAATAAAAATTTAAGCAAGAGTATAATAGTAAAATAATTTTTTTCCTTTATTTTTTATTATACCAAGTAATAAAGAAGAAAAAAATATGTGTATCCCATCCTTCCATTTTTGTAACCTTCCCATTTTTCATCCTTTCCATCTTCTTTTCTTTTTACCTATTAATGCTTTAAAATTGATAGTAAGCAGTGTAAGTGAAATATTATTATAAAACGAGACGTTAGTATTGATAAAATAAAAATAATTAAAACAACTAAATGAAAGAATTAGGAATCATATCGTGGTAAACTATTAACTTAGAAGTAAATTTCGATGTGTATAATTGTTAAAATAGACTAACGACCAAATGTACCCACACGGCTGAGCATTACCAACATCTAATTTTTAATATATATTTAAATAATTACTCTTGAATTATTCTTTGTTACATAGTTCTAAAACAAAATTAACTAAACTTAAAGCACGTAGTTTCCCAGAAATCCAACAAAAAAGAAAAGGCAAAGCAAGAGAAGCTGATGGTTAAAATAAACAGTGTAATGAATGGCCAAATGTAGACAAGGAAATAAAGGACCATAACTTATGAAAATGATGAACCATTGTCAAATCCATCTAATATTGTCGCCACTGCCACTGTTATGTCAAAATCAATTACATTTGCCAAAGGGATGTTAAACACTGTTGAACAAAATAAATTATTTCATTTTCACTGCAAGCAATTTTGGTTTGGTGCTTACCAGGTGTTTGTTGGATTGCTTTAATGAGTGGTGTAATTAATGGGTAAATAGTTTAATCTCTTCTATTTAAAGTTGTGCACTGAAGCTATTAGCTTGGGAAATTGGGGTTTGCTTTTGAATGCGGCTGAACTTATTGCAGTGATATGATGTTGGTAGAAATGGATCCATCTGCATCTATTTTTATTGTGATTAAAGATAAGGGAATATTTGTTTCATTTTGGTTCCTTTGTAGTTAATGGTATGGCACCCTAGTATGTTTGGTTACTAAAGCTCATGCTACTACTAACCCAGGTTAATGTGTTTTTTTCAATACCTTACTGTACTTTACAGTAGGAGTTTTGGGGAGGGGATATCAATCATGTGTTATTTTTGGTAAGTTTTGGTAGAACTTGAGTGGGTGTTGATTTCAAACTTTGAAGCTATTATCCCTTTTCTTTATATTTGATTAGATTAAAATGGTCTATTTTAATTTGAATCTAAAAATTTGTATTTAAATTCGGTTCGATCTGATTTGATCATAACTATTTTGACTCATATTCTTTTTTGAAGCATTTTAACTCTCAATATTTTATTTTGGATTAAAATTGTTCATCCCTGAAGGAGAACTATTAGTCAACTAACAGTATACAAGTTGAAATAATTTGAACATATTTTTGGTAAATTTTGGGTATTTTTTTGTATTGTTTTTGTAGAACTTGAGTGGGTGTTTGATTTCAAACTTTGAAGCTTTTATCCTTTTTTTTATTTGATTAAACCGTAATGGTTTATTCTTATTTTGAATTCAAATTTGGTTTAATTTGACTTGATCATAAAAGTCAACAACCTAAATAAAAAGACATAATGTCAAAAGAAATGTCTTTAACATTTGACTGGAAAATCATTTTGACTTATATTCGTATTTTGAAGTACTTTAACCTCAAATGTTTTATTTTGGATTAAAATGACATCTATGTGAATGAAAACAGTTAGTCAACTAACGATAAACAACTTGAAATGACTTGACAAAATGACACATTGATAGAAAAATTATTTATATTTTATAAAATTATTTTTTATTTGATGTGTCATCTTATTAAGTCAACATTTTTGTCTACATGACATTGTTATATCAGTGTGCACAACCATGTATGTTTGCCACATCATTTGAAGCCATTTATTGACTAATAGTTTTCATCCACAGATAGACCACTTCTGGCCTAAAATGAAACATTAAGGGTTAAAATGCTTCAAACAAAGAATATGAGTCAAGATAACTATTCAATCAAACAATAAAGCCATCTTTTTAACATAATGCGAATAAAAAATAATCAAAACTTAAAATGAAAATGATACTAACATGTAACGACAAAACTTGAAAAACTAGAACCTTAAATTTAAAATGACTTGAATCTAAAACAACTTAAATTTGATGAGAATCTGAAATTTACCCGACCCAAAATGATTAAAAATCTTAAATTCGAATGGACCGGACCCATATTCACTCTACCTATCCACTTGAGGAGATATAGTATTAACTCTCCCATTTCAGGTGTGCTATTAGTGGTTTGCCAGTGTTATGACCGCATTTTAGTTAATTTGGCTTGTTATTTTCATGTATGAATGAGCCATTGTTTATTTCTTGTGAAATTAAGAGTTTAAACATTTTTCATATTAATTTCCTTTATTCCTTTTACCCATTAAACTTTGGCCATCAAAGTTTCCCTTGAAACAATTTTCAGTAAAAAAAAAAACAAGTGGAAGAATAAACTTGGTGAGATAATTGAATCTGATCCAAAGATTGCAATTGGATGGTTAGAAAATTCTAAGTGTCAACCTTCGCAAGTTTAGGACATGTTTTCTATGATATATTCTTTGTAGGATAGATTGGGAAATCTTAAACTAACTATTTTTTTAAGAAATGAGTGAATTTATTTTATGTCGATCATAGCTGTCCTATCAAGTATTTAATATTGTTATATTCACATAATTTTAAATATGAAACTTTAGTTAAACTCAAATTACCGCGTACCGATTGATCTATAGGCTTGGTGGTGTTTTTTGTGTTTGAATGATTGTCATGTTAGTTTATTTGCTTCTTTTTTTTAATTATTCAACAAATTTTGGTTCAACAAAATAACGTGTATATAAAATATTTGAGACAAGCTCGGCCTCAAAAATCCTTGTCCAAGCAAACATCAATCATGGATATAACCCCTTGTCATGGTCCAAAATCGTGGATATAACTTTAGTGTTCCATAAGTTAGGTTTGGGATTGTTAAGCTTAAAATTGTTGGTTTACCATTTTGGCTTCTATTTATTTCTCTCTTTTACACGACATGTTCTCCTTCGATGATCAATTCCAGAAATCTATAAACTCTTTTGTTTCTTTAAACTTGAAATAACCCTTTTCTATGTTTGTTTCACCGTCTATAAACACAATTTTTTTGAATTCATAATCATCTTTCGTAGCACTGCGTCCTCAAAGTTCAAACCTAAATTTTTTCTTCAAATAAATAATGCGTCTTACCTTTACACCAATGAAAACGATGTTAATGGAAAACAGATACATGTACAACTAAAAAGCTACATATATTTGCATTAAAAATGGCAAATTAATTAGCTGGTTTTGCAAATGGTGTTAATCAAAACCGGTGGTTGTTTACTTTTTATAAATAGAAACCTATCAACCCTTCCTTCCAGCTTCCATTTTCTCTGCATCTCTTCTGCTCCGAGAAATAATACCTCAAAAAACCCAGTTTCCTTTTGTTGCAGCTGTTCTTAATTAATTATCATAGTTTCCCTCCTCTTGTTTCTTTTTCTCTCCAGGTAATTAGTCAGCTACAAACTGAAACTTAATCCTTTTTAAATATTTTTTTCATTGCTTCACTTCTTTTTGGGGTTTCATCTTTCATTCAATCTTTTCCTCTTACCTCTATCATCAAGATAGCTTAAAAATGTTACTATGTCATCATTTGTTAGTGTTGTTTTTATAAGTTGTGGTTTCTCAGTTAGCAAACATGGTGTACCCCAATGAATCCCAAGAGAACTCGAAGAGAACGGCTGGAAGGGGAAAGATTGAGATCAAGCGGATAGAAAACACGACGAATCGTCAAGTTACCTTCTGCAAAAGGCGCAATGGTTTGCTCAAAAAGGCCTATGAATTATCAGTTCTTTGCGATGCTGAAGTTGCGCTGATCGTCTTCTCCAACCGCGGCCGCCTCTATGAGTATGCTAATAACAGGTATCTTTACTCTCGGTTTCAGCTCATCAGGCCCTTTCAGTTTTCTTAATTAAAAATAAATACCCAGTTTCAAATTTCTACTTTAGTTTATAAAGTACAATGAAAAAACGTTGTTGTTGGACATATTGGGTGTCAGCTGGTTCAAGATTTTAGCCTTGCAAACAGATCTTTCTGTTGGTTTTTTTGGAGCTGTTTATGAACAGTTCTTGAGTTGCTAGTTTGGTTGATACACAGATCTGGTGCAAGAGATATATAGCAATAGAAAACACCATGTTTGTGGTAGTAAACAAAGTTGAAGCATAGATTTTGGAAAAATTGAATACTTTTGCAGGTCTCCTCCATTGTTGTTCCAAATTTTTTTCTCTTTCTTTTCACCATGGGAACTAAAGTAAATGGCAGCAAAGTTGTCAAGTTCCCATTAGCTCCCAAGCTCTCTCTTTTGGCAAGGTCAGTTAAGTTGCATCAAGAAAGGGAAAACTACTTTTCCCTAAGAAACAACCCCAACCTAACAAATCATATTAGGGTTTCAAAACCCTGATTTGAAAATCCCTAAAGCAGATCAGGGTTCATAGTCAAACATGTAACCAAATTAGGGTTCTTAAATTTTTTTATCTTTGTCATTAACAAGTAACAACACAAGACTTTGTAATTGCAAACCCTTAAATCAAGTAAAGTAGTAATCTTTTATCAACCAATTGCAACCCTACAAATATTTGCCCCCTTTTTCTATTATTTCTTTTTTGGCACAGTTGAAATCTATCTAGGGTTTTGATGAGCCCATACTAAGATAAGATTGGTGTTTTGTCTTAGTTAAAGAATCTTTTGGTCACGTCACACACGATTTTTTTTCAGTTTCTTGACTGCTGAAAAATGTTTTTTTATGACATGATTCCAAAACTGTTTCTCTTATATTTACATCATTTTGAAGTTCAACCCCAAATTAATAAGATTTAATGAGATACAGATAAAAAAAAAAACCAAAAACCCTTACTTTCTTCTTCTTCATAAGGACTTCACTGTTGTTGTCATTGGGATATATTCATGCAAGTTTTTTTGAGATAAAAAAGAAAGAAAGTGAACTCAGCAGTGTTGTTTCAGACAACGTACGACAACTGCCAACCAATGGGAGAGTTCTGAGGATTCTGGTTTTTCTCTTCCGTGAAAAATGTAAAACTATGGCTTCTGGCAACATGGGACGACTCTGATGTACCCACAGTTTCTCAGAGAGGGACAGGAGTTGATTAAAATCACTATTCTATTTACTAAAATTATAAAACAAAGTGGTTAATAACTAAAATAAGCTACGACCTTCGAGTATTATCCATGGTGTAACGGGTTTATGACACCTGGCACTAGTCTTGACCATAGAAATCTCTAAGCCAATCAAACTGTTGAAACAGTGCCAGCGTGGGTTAGACATCCAATCACTCGCTCGACGAAATTAAGGTATCAAACATTAAAGTTATTGTTGAGGGTCTTATCAAATAAAGAAACATCATCTGTCTTTTTCCTCCCTGGTTTCGTATTCGATTCAGTTAACTGAGAAAATTGGTTGATTTGACCACTAAGCTTAATTATTAGCTAATAGCTAATAGCTATGCTTTTAGGTATAATGATGGTAATGCTGAACTCCAATCACAACACTATTTTGCTTAATTATTTAAAATGAATATGTTTAATCTATTTGTAACGTAATTAATATTGTTCTTGCAGTGTTAGAGCAACGATTGATAAGTACAAAAAAGCTTGTGATTCCTCCAATACAGGCTCCGTTTCTGAAACTAATGCTCAGGTACGTAGTCAAACTTATTCTTATGCTTTAATTGTACGCAATTGAGGTATATGTTGATTGCACGTGTTAAACTAATGCAAAACCTTTGTAAATCTCAGTTCTACCAGCAAGAAGCTGACAAGCTACGCGTTCAAATCCGGAATTTGCAGGACACGAACAGGTGTTATATTAGTTAATTTTCTTTGTTCTTCATTCCATCAGTTTCATCCGGAGATGGATCGAAGGGTGTTGGAGGAGACAGTTGCACCCTTAAAAATTTTAAATTCCCTTGTAGTTTAGATATTTTTTATTGATAATTTAATTTCGCACCCCTGAATTTTGTAATTTCACAACTCTTACCTTTCTAATATAGCTTCCTAATAGTTCATACTCCTAACATAAAATATTGCATCCGTCACTAGTTCCATCATGTATGATTTTGATTTACAACACCATTTTCTTTAACTAGAACAAATTATATGTTTCCAGGCATATGCTGGGTGAGTCACTGGGGGCAGTGCCTATGAAGGAGCTAAGGAGCTTGGAGACTCGTTTAGAAAGAGGAATTAGCAAAATCCGTTCCAAAAAGGTAATGCATTTTCATATCTATCAAAAACAATCCTTTGAACATGCCTTACCACTGACAAATTTTCCCTTCTTCCTCCCAAATGCCACCAGAATGAGCAGCTGTTTGCAGAAATTAAGTATATGCAGAAAAGGGTAAGAATTCGAAGTTTCAAATATTCAAATCCCTCATACCATAGGGTTTTGATGAATTTGTCCACTGCAGGAGATTGACTTGCAGAACAACAACCAACTTCTCCGAGCAAGGGTATATACTATATATCTCTTTTTTCATTTCTTCATGTGGTTTTAAGGAGCTCAGTACTTGATTAATCAATCCTGCACAGATAGCTGAGAATGAGAGGAAGATGCAGAACATGAATTTGATGCCAGGAGGGTCTAACTTTGAGGCCATGACTTCTCAGCCAATGGACTCTCGAAACTACTTCCAAGTCAATGCCTTACAACCCAGTGATCATTACCAACAACAGGACCAGATGCCCCTTCAATTAGTGTAAGGTTTCATCAGCTGTTTCTGAGCATTTTGTCAGAAGGTAGTAGTAAGTACCCAGGAAATGCTATATATAAGGCAGGACCCTAGAATTCTTCTGCCATGAATTTAGCTATGTCCAGCGTGTGTAATGTGATAAAAAAAAAGTTTCTCCCTCCAGAGAAGAACTCCTTTTCCATGTATGCTTTGAGCATGCTCTTTATAATTCTACAGAGAATGATTAATGTGCGTCAGTGCGGGTGTGTGTCCTATGTTCTCGTCTATGCTTGCCGGTTCACACTATCCATGATTGGTTCAAATCTTATCATTGACTTCACATCACCAAACTTTATAATCGAACTTAGAGTTTCTTGTGGGGATTGAATCTGGAATTGAATTTGGAAAATATAAAAACCTTATAATCAAATAGTCCATATTTAAAGTTGGAATGAGATTTGTTGTTGGGTTCAAAACGCAAATGAATTGGAAAAAATCTGGGTTTGAAATCATACACAATGATATTGGAGACATACATGTAATCCAGAGATTTTGCAACTAAGGGCAGGCAACTGGATTGCCGGCAATTTTGCAGCTCAAATTAGTCAAAATTTCGGGATTGCTTCTAGCTTTTAAGCCCTCTAGCTCTACAGTGCTGACTTTGCCGAGCTTCTTCCCATTGCCATTTGCCGATGGTAAGCAAATTGAAGACAACAATAATCATAAAATTCTTGCACCATTGGTGCTGATTAATCCTTTTTTTTGGCGTATTCAAATTTGGAGAGTGAATATGAATTATCGGTTGGTGTAATGAGATAATATATTAGGTCCTTTAAGTAAGGCTAGAGATTTAAATTTTGACTTTAAGAATGAAGCAAGTCGAGTTGGAATGTTTGTCCAATAGCGAACCTCTTTTGTATCCGATCTAAATTAGCTGGCTAATAAATGAATTTATATCGTGATTATAACAAAACCAGACATAGTATTTCGATGAAATCTGCTAATACCAGCAACGTTATTTACACATTATTAAAAACAAATGAGAATTTGGGAAGCGTAATTGTGTACATGCCGGAGTGGTTATAGGGCATAACTAGAAATCATGTTGGTATATTGTTTTAGCATAGGCAATGCTAATTATAACTAATTGTTCAAATGTGCTTCCCGAAATGCATGATGCTGCTTTTAGATTATTAATCATGTGGGCCATGTTGAGAAAAATAAAAATTTTGAGGATAGTTTTTTTATAATTATATATCAAACCGTTAATTGGTCAAAAAAAATATATCAAACTGTTAAAATGTATACATTTTGAGAGCCAATGAGTTATTATGTTGATTATCAAACGATCACACTATTCTTTCAATGTAGTCTAGTAATTGTAGTTTACGCTTAGATATATAGGAAAATTAATCGATACACAAATGGTATAAATTAAAGTTTATCCGAAATGATTTGAATTTGCACATTGATAGGGACGAAGTCAGGATCGAATAGTAAGTGGGGTCAAATTATTGAAATTAAAAATATAAGGGTTTATTAAGTATTTAAACTAAAAATTAAATGGCAATGTCAAATTAATTTGATATTAAAATTTATAAAGACCTAAAATTGTCATTAGATCAAAAACTTGAAGAGGCCAAATTAAAATTTTAGAGATTTTATTAAAAAATTAAAATTTTAATATTTAATATAAATTTTTAAAAACTTAAAAGAATTAAATTAAAATTTTTAGAAAAAAATTAATTAAACAAATTTCAAATTGTTAGGCAAGGGCTAAGGTCCCTTGGGCCCTTATTGCTCCGTCCTGCACATGAATGCAAATTTGAAGTTAAAGTTTTGACTTTTGAGACTTGTTAATTTTGGTGAAATTGCATGAAAGGTAATTTGTTTTTTAGACTGAAGTGATGAATGGCTCCTAAACTTTTGGAAAATAAAATTAATTTAATCTTTAAATTTTTTGTACTTAATTAAATTCTTGCATCGTTAAATAATAACATTTTAAATTATTTATCACGTGACAACACCATAATATACTATTAAAACCACTCTTTAAACTCTTCCTCTTTATAAACTCCACTCCAAATAAAAAAAAAGCATTCAAGGGAAGAGAAAAGGGCATCTTATGTTCATAGCTTGGAGTAGATTTTTGCTTTAGAATCTGTAAAATAAACCTTATGACTTTCATTTATTATCATTGAGAAAAAATAAATAATTCACACCCAAACAAATCCATGTATGAAAGAATAAATAATCTATACCCCATAAGTTGATGTATGAATGAATAAAGGGGGATTTTTGTTGCCTTTACTCAATTGATTTATAAGCAGTTTTGTGGCCGGACTATATCAAATGCTTTCCCGCGAATATTAATACAAGACGATTCAGCAGTTTTCTTTAAATATGCCAAATTCACATTTTGCAGTCTTATTCCGGTGCATGGATTCTTGGCACTGCAATTAAATTTTATAGCTACCGGCGTCAATGATGTTCCCCGAATACCTTCGTATACAATATTAGTAACTCTTACTCCCGATACCTACAATCATTGCAACATATTTAAGAAGTGATTATTCCAACCATTTACGGTAACATAAAACCGAAATCGAAGATGCATAAATTTAAATCAATATTATACTGACAATGTTTCATACCTGATTAGGACAATTTAGATTGTGTGGGCAATAATTCTGATCAATTACGATAGGATTTTGTACATTTACCATCAGAGAATCCATGAACCCAACCCCCTGAACAAATCCAGTACTGGGCCTAGCCCGTGACTTGATCCTCAGCCCGTTTTGAGTGCCCACAAAGATTGTCTTTTTGACTGTAACATTTTGGACCCCTTCCTCTTTTAAATCTTTAGCTAAGCTGCCGATGCTGTAGAGTGCAAACCAAGCAATTATATCAATTAAAATGGAAAACAAAAATCATGGTTTGGGAAATTAGTAAGACTACTTGGGGGATACAATGCAAATATCAAATGGAATAATAGTATATGGAAGTGCCTAATGCCATGACCGGGACCACAAGTGACTTGCTCGATCCATAAATTCTTGGTACCGGGGCCAATGGAGATGCAGTCATCCCCCGTTTTAATGGATCATTTTATGATGTTCACATTTTTGGATAACTGGACGTGGATGCCATCGGTGTTGGGACTATTACCGGCGGCGATGATCCTGACCCCTTGGACGTGCATGTTTTCACATCCATTGATCACGATGTGAAACATTTGGCTATTCAAGGACATCAATCTATGGATCCTGATGTTCTTGGAGTTGGTAAAGCTTAATGTCTGCTCTCACACACAAATGAAAATCAACAAGTCAATTTAACGAGATACGATATTGAAGGTCTGCTCAGAATGTTAAATGAATTCAAAAAAGAACATAAAAAATAGTACCGTGGCTCCGGCAGGAAAGTTGGTGTGGGAAGCTTTGCAAGCCCAGAGAGATGGTCCTTTGGCATCAAGTGCACATAGACACACCGTTCACTCTTTCAAAGCGGATCCAATCGGTGGATTTACCGAGTACTCGATAGTCTAGAGGGGCGACCAGGGTGCCATCGGTGCTGATAGTGATTCGAGGGCTTTTGCAGACACCTCGGAAAGCCATAGCACCAAGCAAATACCGGCCTTTGGTTACATATATGATGGTGGAATCTGGTGAGGCACAGGCTGCTTCCCACGCCGTGAGGAAAGCCTTGGTAGACTCTGTTTTCCCATTTGGCTTAGCCCCAAAGCTTAACACATTGTACTTTATTATTGCAGACGTTGAATTGATGACTAACATCACACAGAGAATCACAATCATTCCACCAAAAGGCCGACTGAGATTCATCGTTTGCGACTAAAGAGAAGATTTGAAACACTGACTGATGGACTTATAGATGAGGAAAGTGAATGAATGTAGCTGAAGCTGTATTATGAATTAGGTGATGAAACGTGTTGGAGAGAAAATGGATATTTATAGTTTTGCAGATTCAGGATAAAGACTAAAAGTAGTCTGTATAATCGTCAAGGTGTAGAATGGAAGAAAGCTGCAGCCTGCAGAATTTTGTGTTGGTATCAAATACAGTGTGCTTGCTTGGAGCGGCAATTAGTTAAGAAAATGGCAATACATTCATTCATTCATTCCAGTTTAATGCATTTACAAATTTCATCAGCCTCTTCCTTATACATGGGACAATCTAACTTTATTTTTATTTTTATATATATTTTAACGATGGCTTATCAGTTGAACAAACATTTGGTGTACGGATAGAAGAGATCATTCTAATTTTGATTGACAGTTGACACTAAGTTTCAGGTTTAAGCACAAACAGTTCTTCCTAATTCTTCTTATTGAATAATAAAAAATAAAAAACAAAAAACAGTGACATATAGAAAGCCCAAGGCACTGGCATACGAAGAAATTTAATAACATTTGTATATTCGTAATATTTAAAAGTGAATATTACCTCGTATCAAAATATATTTTTATATATGTATCGTAAAAGATGTATTTATATATAGATAATTATTTGGTACATGAATGGTAAGAAAAAGTGTGTAAAATTATTTTTCATTAACAATGCACTAAATAATTATTCCTTGTATATTTCTTGTTCTTCAATATTATTTAGGTTTTTTAGGATGAGTCTACCACGTGCGACGAACACCATTTAACATCACTAACGCTGAATACCGTTAAACATCATTAAATTAATTAATAAAAATTAAAAATTTCAAGGACTCAACATACAATTAATAATTAGTTAAGAATTCAAATAAATTATTTTCCATATATATTAAATTTTTGAATTTTTTTAATAAGGGTAAACTACATATTTAGTACCTCGCCTATTTCCGTATTTCTATTGAACCTTCATTATTTAAATATTATTTCAATTTGACCCTATTTTTTATAAAAAATAATTTAACCCTCGATCTAAAACCCTAAACTATTAAACCTTAAACCCTTAAACTCTTAAACCTATACCCTAAACCATATACCCTTATAAATCTCAAATTCTGCAATCCAATCTTTGAATCATCGACCACGGGTGAAGTTTACTATGCATGCATTACATTAGACAATGCACTACGATTGGAATTTATGGAAACGAATAGCAGCGGAAGTGAAACCTGGAGCATTAAAGAATAGGAGAAAAACACTCACAAAGAAAATCCGCACATCGACAAGCCTTGCTTGCATACAACTAACTATTTCATGCTCGACACATATCCGAATATGAATATGGGGATGTGATCCTACAAGGACCCTCTAAATATATGAGAATCTTAGGAAAAAAATCGGGTTGTACATGTGTTCAGAACTCGCACACAAATTAGAGTAATATTAATGGAAATCATAAGCCACTGAAACAGAGTTCACAACAACATAGCATGATAAAGACAGATTAAGAAGAATCAAGAGAAGCCCTCAAATGTCATAACTATGATATGTCTTTTACAAAAAGAGCTGTGACAAAAGCCAATATAAAAGAAGAAGATGTTGAATGTTGATGTCATTGCTGGTAGCAAGGGTCCAAAACGAATTTCAGAAGTAACTATTCCATTTCAATGAGATCTCAATCATTGAGCCTCAGGAAAAAAATTTGCACAGATAAAAATTGCAACTTTTAAACATAAAATGTTGAAATAAAGAAACATCAAAACGCTAGATTTTAAATATAGATTATATGGTGAAAGTGTTGGAGTATGCCCAAAGACCAATTATAAGATGGTTGTAAAAGACATACTTATTTTATATTGTTTATTAATAATAAGCCATAATTATCATTTTAGTATTATTCTGTGTATCTATAAATAAATTGAAATTATAAAAAAAAGTCTTTAGAATAATATATTTATTCTTGAATGTCCTTAGTCGAGAATTATTGTGGGCTTGGACAACAATATTACATTAAGACTAATATGTAGTTGATTGATGACAAAGTGTTGTCATTGACATGGAGATGTCAAAATAAATACATAAGTATGTGTTAGGGAACGCCATATTGGACTAACCCGCTATGAGCATGTTTCTTATATTATTATGTGACAGTCACAACATTGCTCTTGGTGATAACTACATGTATAATCCTCAGATTTGAGATCATCATTATTTCAACATCGTGAGTGACATATTTTAATACGGTCAAATGTGTGTCGTAACTGACTACACTATAAAGACTGATATTGGATATATCACAATCCATGTAGCGAAATATGGTTGATCAAGATAGGATTTTTCCCTCCTACATAATAGGAGTAATATCATAGGCCACTTGATTGAGTGAGACTAGAAAATGCATGGCCATGCTCGAATGAATTGATATAGTATATCATAGTTATTCGTTTATAATAATCTACTCAAGATATCAAGAAACATTAGATGGACTATACAAGTGTGACTAATCCATGACTTGTGTCTAATCTAGATATGAGGACAAAAGGATGTAATGCATAAAAGAAGTAAATCACGGAAAAGGATTAAATCGAACCACGATTTCATGTAACATATGTAACAATAATGTATTGCTAGATGCCACTCATTGCTTGTAATATTAGAATTATTCTGGATATTACTGCTAACGTTACATGAACCTACAAGGGTCACACCCTATGATTGAAACGCACAAATATCGACTAGATAGCATGTGTACAAACTTGTTGTACACGTAATTAGTGAGAAACCGAAATTGTTATATAATGGATAATTTTGTTTATATATATATATATGTTAATATTTAATAAGTTATTGTAATTATGAAATACTATATATATATATATCTAAAAGAAACCTAATTAAAGTAGAATTAGATTCTACATAATTAATTATATTCGGTTAAATATATTTATTTATTTTTGCTCGACAAATAATGTATATTTTTTTATTAAAGGGAATCATACAATGCCATCACAATCCATGGCCTCATTAAAACCCCCTAAACCTATATGAGGGAAAAGAGTACCATGGAACGTGATCCAACGATACAACACCCAAGTCACTCCATCAATGAAAACCATGAGGAGAGATCAACACCACTCTTAGCATGTAAATCTGCGAATCCATTAGCTTCCCTAAATACATTATTAAAAACAACACACTCTAGAGCATCACACATATAATCAATTTGGTGAAACAACCTCTAAAAATGCCAAGGCCGAGAGTCCGGTCTCATAACCCACGAAAAAACAACCACATAGTCCGATTCAACGATCACACTCCTCCATCTTGAACCCACCAACATTAAGAGAGCATGATAAATTGCATGCAATTCTGCCTCATTGGAATTAATAATCCCAAGCAGACCTGAAAATAAAGCTAAAACATATCCATACGAATCACGCAAAAACCCCTACAACCTACCAAACCTGGTTTACAACGAACAACCCCGTCTACATTGAATTTTACAATCCCCGGTGATGGTGGCACCCAACCAGCCCCTAACCGTGGACACAGTGAAGTAGAATGTGTAGCACACAAAAATGGATCATTCCACCACGCACCTTCCATCAAATTATCTGATGGCACCAACAACTTTGCCCAATAGAACGAACGAAGTTTAATTGAAAACAGGATATCATTTGCTGACAAACGAACATCATCAAATATTAGTTTATTCCTAGAAATCCACAACGACCAAAACACCGTCACACGCCCAATAATCTACCACTCATGAACCAAACTCCCAAAAGAAAAATGCAACAACTGCTGAAGCATTTCAAAAACCGAGGCTGGTCGTACAATCTCTACTCCCCACCATGAGAAAAAAAGACCATATAGGCCATACAAAAGAGCAATGAAGCAAAATATGATCAATGGCATTATCTCTCATACCACACCATTTGCAACGGACCAACATTTCTTCAATCGACAACCCATGATCACGAAACATTTGTATCGTTGGTAATCTACCTAAAACAATGAACCACAAGAAGCATTTTATATTCGGTGGAATAATCACATTCCATACAGCACTCACATCTAGTACCTCACACATGCCAAAAGATGACATCAAAAAATAAAGCGATTTTACACTGAAATTACCTAACGCCTCACGTCTCCAAACTAGGCAATCTTTAACTTTTGGAAACACCTGAAAATAGGAAACACATGCCTTTAAATCCCGCAACTAATTGACTTTGAAAGATCGCAAACCATGACAAAAAGCACAATCCCAACAACACTGATCCGAGCTGATCGTCCCCACAAATCCTTAACTAACGCAAGCTTGCTTACTACCAACCGGAAAAGCCTAGGGAAAATCAAATTCAATGGCTCTTCTAGACACCAAATGTTATACCAAAAAAGTATAATTTCTCCGTCGCCAACTATCCATACAAATTGAGACACAGTCAAGAAATGACTCACATAATCTTCATCTTGAACTTTGAAGATTTGACGCCACATGACTGACATATTTCGCTTCCCCACTGGATTCATTCTCCATTGCAACACATGGGCACTATATTTGGCTACTATCATTGATTTCCACAACGAAACATCCGAAGAAGCATAATGCCAACACCATTTAGCAAGTAGTGCCAAATTATGAAACCTATCAACTACCCCCAATCCGCCAAATTTCCTTGGTCGACAAATAATGGACCAATTAACCCTACTTATTTTTTGCCTCTCCTCTTTACCACCCCATAAGAAATTCTGCCTTATATGATCAATTTTCAAGATAACTTTCTTCGGTGTAAGAAACACACCCATGTAATACAATGGCAGTGATGAAAGAACTGAATTTACCAAAATTAATTGGCCAACGAAGGTTAATGAATCGCGTTTCCAACTGGCTAAACGAGTACGAAAATGTTGGATTAAAGGATCCCAAATCTCCATACCTCTCAGATGCACACCCAACGGTAAACTCAAATATTTAATCGGTAATTGACCACAAGCACAACCCAAAATATTTGCAAAATTAGCTACCACCGAATCCTCAATACCAATGCCATAGATACAAGATTTTCATAATTAATTTCCAGCCCTGAAGCGTATTCAAAACATGTTAATACCCTCTTTAAATTATGAGCAAAAGCCTTCAAGCCTTGTAAAAAAATAATAGTGTCATCGATAAATTGTAGATGCAAAATATGAAAATCTCTTGCAACTCGAACACCCCGTATCATTCCCAATGACTCGACATTTTGAAGAAATTGATGAAGCATCTCCGCCACAATCACAAACAATAAGGGTGATAATGGATCACCTTGTCGTAGACCTCTTTTAATTGCAAATTCTTGTGTTGGGCTACCATTTACAAGAATCGACAACCTTACCGTGCTGATACATTAAAAAATCCATTTGCGCCACTTCCAACCAAACCCCATTCGGGTCATAACCTGATCTAAACAATCCCATTTAATGCAATCGTAAGCTTTCGCGAAATCTAACTTCAAAATTACACCGCCTTCACTAAACTGTTCCTTGTGCATCGAGTGGATAATTTTATTCACTAATAAAATGCCATCTAATATTTGACGCCCAGTAATAAACGCGGATTAAACATCACTGATCATCCCCGATATTACTTTTTGCAAACGTTTAGCAAGGCACTTTGCAATATATTGTATATTTAAATAATCTAAATTTAATTAGAATTAGGTTTTTGAATGTTATATAAAGGCATAAGGTCTAGCAGCCAATAGATGGTTTTTCGAAAATCTTCTCTAACAGTTAGAGAAGAGAAAATTGTTCGTTTTATTCGAGTGGAATGTGTAGAGGTCAGAATGTTGCTATGACGACTCGGATTTGATTTGGATTCTCCTATACTAGTTGCGGAATTTCAGATTACTTGAGATAATATTTTCATCATTTATCACCCCAAATTTGTCCCTTGTACATGGATTACTTGTGGGTTACGTCTGATAATTTTTTTGCTGTGCCATGGGGTGTACCAACGTTTTCCCAATAGTGGTATTAGAGCCACTTGTACGATATGAATTCAGACTTAAATACTTGGATGATTTTTTTGTATGAGATGTATGTTATTAGATTAGGGTTTATTCGATTTTTGAAAAATATATGATCTTTTCAGCTTTAGATTGATTCACACCTAATCTGAATAAATTAAATTGATTGTTCCAAGTGATTAAAGAGCTAGTCACAGTTTTGTTTGGGTTTCAGATGTTAAGCGTTAACATACGTTGGTGATAATTATATTTTAGACTAATAGTTAGTCTATGGATCATGTGGAGGGAAAGTAACAAAGAGTTGTTCAAGTAAAAACCTCATGGATTTTAAAATCCTGAAAAATACGATAATATTGATAAAAGTTATCAAATCGTAAGGTTTTTACACAGCAGCTGCAGGGTTGTCGAACCCCCGCAAGGGGCTTTGCCCCTTGACTCCTGCGTAGGGACAATCTAATAAGACCTCAATAATAAACTGCGTCATTGTTATGTCTGATATGTACAATGTTTAAAATGCATGGTTATAGCCTATTTACTTTGGTTTTGTATAAATACAACTTACGTGTCATGCTTTTCTTTCTTCTATTGTAATTCTCTTCTCATCTTACTCCCTCGTATGTAAAATGAGTTTGTGAAAAATTGTAATATTTGTGAATAAAGTGTGGACCAAAAGAGCAAACTGATGGGCCAATCAAATGTGGATTAGGTGCTTGAGAAGCAAGTTCTATATTTAGTAATTTTGGTTCTCACATTGGCTTGGGATGGGCCACCTTAGTTTTAAGGGCTATAACCATTGCATTTATATTTACTGCTTTACATGTATGTGATACAATATATGTTTTTAGCATGATGGTAACTGATCAGATCATAATAGAATGGTGAGATTAATATAACAAAAACCCTCCATATTTAATTAAAATTAGTCATCCAATATTAGCCCTCGTTAAAACCTCGATCGGTACTATATAGGTTTTTCCAAAGCAAAATACTTAGATCTATCTTGGTTAAACGTGAAGAATAAGCAAGTGATATTCACTGGTAGTAATATTGGTTAAAATAGGTTGTTCTAATAAGTTTAGGAACCTAAAGACTAATGATTGTTCAAGAACTTTGGTGATTGAAAAACAATACGAAAGTGCATGTCTAGGATTAGTTCCTTGAAAGCCTTGGTATTTAAACGTGCCCAGTACACCACCTCTCTTTTCGTAAGTTACCTACCTGGTGCACTATTCATTATTGTTCTTTCTATTAGACCACATGAACTTTTGTCTTAGACAAATAGTTGTTCACCAAATATAAGAATTACATGAGATGTAATTAGTAAGTATTGCTTACCTAAATAATTAAATTCTAGGAGTAAAGCCAAAGCCGACTTAGAACGAAATGAAATATGGATCCTTACCCACTAGAAATACTTTTAGCAAGTTTTTTGATTTTGAGGGTTTTTAATAGTGAGAATGTTATTACTTTATAAACATGAGAATGACAAACACATTATCATTGCGATCCATCCTTGAGAATGAAAAATTGAATGGCTTGAACTTTTTTGATTGGTTCTGTAACTTAAAGATTGTCCTTAAGCAAGAACGAAAACTGCAAATCATCGAAGAACATGTCCTTAAAAAGCCAGCAAATGATGCCTTCAAAGACGAAAGGGAAACCTTTGAGAAATACTCAAATGATATGGTAGATGTCGGATGCTTGATGCTTACGACCATAACCCCTGAGCTTCAGAAGCAACATGAGGACATGGTTCCCTATGAGATGGTTAAAAATCTCAAGGAATTATATGAGGGGCAATCTCGTCAAGAGAATTATGAGACCTATAAGGCTTTTGTTTCGATGAAAGATGGTTGAGGGAACTCCAGCGGGAACTCATGTTCTCAAAATGATAGGGTATATTCAGACCATGGAAAAATTAAGCTTCCCTCTAAGTGTTGAATTGGCTATTGACGTTATCTTGCAATCGTTGTCGGATAGTTTTAATCAGTTTGTTCTTAATGTCAATATGAATGAAATTAACAAATCTTTGCTTCAGTTGCTTGGTCTGTTAAGAACAACATAAAATAATATGAAAAAGGTTGACTGTAAACCTATTTTGATGGTCCAAAAGGATAACAGAAAAGGAAAGCTCAACACCAAGGTAAAGCCAAAGCCCAACAAAGGAAATGTTGCATTGAAACCCAAATGAGGAGTTGCAAAAGAAGGAAAATGTTTCCATTGCAACAATGCTGGACATTGGAAGAGAAATTGACATGTCTATCTTGAGGACATCAAGAAGGCAAGAGAAAATGGACAGTCTGGATCAAGTATTTATGTTATTGATATTAATTTATCAACATCTACTTATTGGGTATTAGATACCGGTTGTGGTTCTCACATTTGTACTTCTGTACAGAGACTAAAAAGGAGTAGAAAATTGGCAAAATGAGATGTGGACCTACAAGTGGGAAATGGAGCAAGAGTTGCTGCATTAGCTATATGAACATATACTTTGTCATTACCTAGTGGACTTGTTTTAGATTTAGAGGATTGTTATTTCGTACCTAGTTTGACTAAAACCATTATTTCAATTTCTTGTTTGGACAAGATTGGTTTTGAGATTATTATTAAGAATAATAGTTGTTCTTTTTCCCTCAATAATGTTTTTATGGTATGGCTCAATTAATCAATGGCCTCTATATCATAGATCAAGATAAATCCATATATAACATAAATACGAAAAGATCAAAAACAAATGACTCTAATCAAACTTATCTCTAGCATTGTTACTTGGGTCATATAAGTGAGAAACGCATATCAAAACTTCATAAATATGGATTTTTGGATTCTTTTGTTTTCGAACATTTTGACATATGTGAACCTTGCTTAATGGGAAAAATGACCAAATCACCGTTTGATGGTAAAAATTACACTTAGGGAAATGCATTTATATTTACTGCTTTACATAACTTAAACATTTTCCTTAAATTGAATGGCTTGAACTTCCTTGATTGGTTCTATAACTTAAACATTTTCCTTAAACAAGAACTGCAAATTATGGAAGAACTTGTCCCTAAAAAGCCAGCAGATGATGCCTCCAATGATGAAAGGGAAGCCTATTCTGATGGTTCGAAAGGATAACAGAAAAAGAAAGCCCAACAACAAGGCAAAGCCAAAGCCCAACAAAAGAAAGGTTACATTGAAACCCAAAGAAGGAGTTGCAAAAGAAGGAAAGTATTTCCATTGCAACAATGTTAGACATTGGAAGAGAAACTGCCTTGTCTATCTTGAGGACGTCAAGAAGGCAAGAGAAAATGGACAGTCCGGATCAGGTATTTATGTTATTGATATAAATATATCAACATCTACTTCTTGGGTATTAGATACCGGTTGTGGTTCACACATTTGTATTTCTGTACAAGGACTAAAAATGAGTAGAAAATTGGCAAAAAAAGATGTGGACCTACGAGTAGGAAATGGAGCAAGAGTTGCTGCATTAGCTATAGGAACATATAATTTGTCATTACCTAATGGACTTGTTTTAGATTTAGAGGATTGTTATTTCGTACCTAGTTTGACTAAAAACATTATTTCAATTTATTGTTTAGACAAGATTGGTTTTGAGATTATTATTAAGAATAATAGTTGTTATTTTTCCCTCAATAATATTTTTTATGGTACGACTCAATTAATCAATGACCTATATATCTTAGATCAAGACAATTTCATATATAACATAAATACGAAAAGATCAAAAACAAATGACTCTAATCAAACTTATCTATGGCATTGTCGCTTGGGTTATATAAGTGAGAAACGCATATCAAAACTTTATAAAGATGGATTTTTGGTTTCTTTTATTTTCGAACGATTAGATATTTGTGAACCTTGCTTAATGGGAAAAATGACCAAATCACCGTTTAACGGTAAAAATGAATGAGCAAGTGATTTATTAGGTCTAATACATGGTGATGTATGTGAATCGATGAATACACAACCCAAAGGAGGGCTTCAATATTTCATTAATTTCTCTAACGACTTCAGTAAATATGGGTGTGTTTACCTAATGCATCATAAATCTGAAGCCCTTGAAAAGTTTAAGGAATTTAAGAATGAAGTACAAAACCAATTAGAAAAGAGTATCAAAGCTCTTCGATTAGATCGAGGAGGAGAATAATTAAGCTTAGAGTTTGATGAACTTCTTAAAGGATGTAGGATTGTGTTACATCTTACACATCTAGGTACTCAACAACACAATGGTGCCTCTGAAAGGAGAAATCAAATATTGTTAGACATGGTTCGGTCAATGATGAGTCATGCTGATCTTCTAAATTATTTTTGGGGACATGTACTAGAAACAACTGTTTTCACACTAAATCGTGTTCCATCTAAATCAGTTCAAAAGACACCATATGAGATGTGGACTAGGAAACGTCCTAGTATGTCTTTTATGAAAATTTAGGGATTTGAAGTTTATATTAAACATCAGATGTCTACAAAACTCGAACTCAAATCTCATAAGTGTAATTTTGTAGGTATCCTAAAGAAACAAAAGGATACTATTTCTTCAATCCATCTGAGAACAAAGTGTTTGTTGCTCGAACATGAGTCTTCCTAGAGAGAGAATTTATTCTCAGAAAACGAAGTGGGAGATATATTAAACTTGAAGAAATTTAAGGTCAGCCACAGATCACTGAACCAGAGATTGAACAACAACAACAAGTTCCACAAATAGTTGAGGAACATCCAACCGTTCTTGAAACACAACCACTGCGGAGATCTGTGAGAGAACGCAATGTGCCTGAGAGATATGGATTTCTTGTCACACTGTAAGGAGATGTTCTCCTCATGGACCAATATGAGCCTAGGACTTTTCAGGAAGTAGTGGAGAGCCCTGACTCTGAGAAATGGCTAGAGGCCATGAAATTCAAGATGGATTCCATGTCAAAAAATCAAGTATGGACTTTGGTCGACCCACCGAAAGGGATTAAGCCCATAGGGTGCAAATGGATTTTCAAAAAGAAAACTGACATGGATGGAAATGTACAAACATACAAAGGGCGATTGGTCGCTAAGGGATTTCATCAAATTCATGGTATAGATTATGATGAAACTTTTTCCCCTATTGCTATGTTTATATCTATCCATATATTGTTTGCAATAGTTGCATATTATGATTATAAAATCTGGCAAATGGATGTCAAAACCGCTTTCCTTAATGGAAAATTAGATGATGATGTGTACATGACACAACCTGAGGGTTTTGTCGATCCAAAAGATGCCCTAAAAGTATGCAAGCTACAAAGATCCATTTATGGGTTGAAGCAAGTTTCTTGAAGTTGGAATCTTCGTTTTAATGAGGCAATCAAAGAGTTTGGTTTCATTAAAAATGAAGATGAGCCATGTGTTTTCAAGAAAACTAGTGGGAGCACTATTACATTCTTGGTATTGTATGTGGATGACATACTAATAATAGGAAATGACATACCTACCTTACAGCCTGTAAAGACTTGGTCAGGAAAATGTTTTTCTATGAAAGACTTGGGTGAAGCAACCTACATATTAGGAGTCAAGATCTATAGAGATAGATCAATATGACTTCTAAGACTAAGTCAAAATACATACATATATAAAGTACTAAAAAGATTCAGTGTAGAAGAATCTAAAAGAGGATTCTTACCTATGAGACATGGTATTTCGCTCTCGAAGGAAATATGTCCTTCAAGGCCACAAGAGATAGCACATGAGTAAGATTCCATATACTTCATCCATTGGATATATCATGTATGCCATGCTATGTACACGTTTGAATGTATCATATGCACTAAGTATGACAAGTTGATACCAAGTAGATCCCGGTGAAGGTCATTGATTTACAGTCAAAAATATCCTTAAGTACTTAAGAAGAACTAAGGATACATTCCTTATATATGGAGGTGATGAAGAGCTAAGTATAAAAGGTTATACTGACGTAAGCTTTCAACTAATAAGGATGATTCTCGATCACAATCTGGTTTTGTGTTTTGCCTTAATAGAGGTACTGTAAGCTGGAAAAGTTCAAAACAAGATACAGTAGCAGATTCTATGACAGAAGCCATATTGCAACAAGCGATGCTGCAAAATAGGTTGTTTGGATCAAAAAGTTTATATCTGAACTAGGGGTCGTGTCTAGCATATCAAATGCTATAGATCTATGTTGTGACAACAACGGAGCCATCGCACAAGCAAAAGAACCCAAATCTCACCAACGATCCAAACATATACTTAGGCGTTACCATCTCATTTGTGAAATCATTGATCGAGGGGATGTAGAAATATATAGAGTACCAACGGATGACAATATCGTCGATCCACTGACAAAGCCTCTAACACAATAAAAGTATGAGCGTCACACTGAGTCTCTTGCTATTAGATACATGAGTAAATGGTCTTAGTGCTAGTGGGAGATTGTTGGAGTATGCCCAAAGACCAACTATGAGATGGTTGTAAAAGACATACTTATTTTATCTTGTTTATTAATAATAAGCCATTATTATTATTTCAGTATTATTATGTGTATCTATAAATAAACTAAAATTATAATAAAGTCCTTAGAATAATATAGTTATTCTTGAATGTCCTTAGTCGAGAATTATTGTGGACTTGGACAACAATAATGCATTAAGACTAATATGTAGTTGATTGATGACAAAGCGTTGTCATTGACATGGAGATGTCAAAATCAATACATAAGTATGTGTTAGGGAACGCCATACTGGACTGACCTGCTATGAGCATGTTTTTTGGATTATTATGTGACAGTCACAACATTGCTCATGGTGATAACTACATGTATGATCCTCAGACTTGAGATCATCATTAGTTCAACATCGTGAGTGACATATTTTGATACGGTCAAACGTGTGTCGTAACTGACTACACTATAAAGACTAATATTGGATATATCACAATCCATGTAGCGAAATATGGTTGATCAAGATAGGATTTTTCCCTCTTACATAATAGGAGTAATATCATAGGAGTAATATACATAATAGAAAATGCAGGGCCATGCTCGAATGAATTGATATGGGATATCATAGTTATTCGTTTATAATAGTATACTCAATATATCAAGAAACATTAGATGGACTATACAAGTGTGACTAATCCATGACTTGTGACTGATCTAGATATGAGGAAAAAATATGTAATACATAAAAGAAGTTAATCACAGAAAATGATTAAATCGAACCACGATTTCATATAACTTAGGTAACAATGATGTATTGCTAGATGTCACTCATTGCTTGTAATATTAGAATTTTTATGGATATTACTGCTAACGTTACATGAAACTACAAGGGCCACACCCTATGATTGAAACGAACAAATATCGACTAGATAGCATGTGTACAAACTTGTTGTACACGTAATTAGTGAGAGACCGAAATTGTTATATAATGCATAATTTCGTTTATATATATGTGTGTGTTAATATTTGATTATTTATTGTAATTATCAAATACTATATATATATCACTAAAAGAAACCTAATTAAAGTAGAATCAGATTCTACATATTTAATTATATTCGGTTAAATATATTATATATTTAAAGAATCCGAATTTAATTAGAATTAGGTTTTTGAATGCTATATAAAGGCATAAAGTCTAGCAGCCAATAAATGCTTTTTTAAAAATCCTCTCTAATAGTTAGAGAAGAGAAAATTGTTCGTTTTATTCAGGTGGATTGTGTAGAGGTCGGAACGATGATGTGACGACTCGGATTTGATTTGGATTCTCCTATACTCGCTGTGGAATTCCAAATTACTTGAGGTAATGTTTTCATCATTTATCACCCCGAATTCGTCCCTTGTACATGGATCACTAGTAGATTACGTCGGATAATTTTTTCGTTGCACCATGGGGTGTACCGACATTTCCCAACAGAAAGAACTTGCAATGCCCTTGGAGGACACACCTTGCAATAGTTATAACAATTCATCAATATCTTAATTCAACAATAACGAAGCCCACAATTTTAGTAAAAATTGATAGGTACATTTTCATGGTTTAAGGTTTTGAGTTTAGGGTTTATAGTTTATAGTTTAAGAATTTAGAGTCTAGGGTTTAAGGTTTATAGTTAGGGTTAAATTGTTTTTATTAAAAAAGTAGGGCCAAATTAAATTAATGTTTAAATAATAAGGGTTGAATTTATTAATTTTTTTAAAATTAGGACTAAATTATTGAATGTACAAACGTGGAGGACTAAATGTATTATTATACATAATATTTTAACTGCTGGTAACGTAGGCTAACGGGTCAGTGATAACATTGAAGCAAAACTAAAAGTTTAATGGTAACATTGAAGCAATTGGAAGTTTGGGTACCAAAATAGAAATACGGAAATAGGTGTGGTACTAAATATTTAGTTTACCCTTGTTAAAAAAATTCAAAAATTTAATATATATGAAAAATAATTTAATTAATTTTTTTAAAATAATTATTAATTGTATATTGAGTTCTTAAATTTTTTAATCTTTATTAATTAATTTAATGGTGTTCAACATTAATGATATTTAGCATTGTTCGTCGTACGTTTTAGAATTTTTTAATTTTTTAATTTTTTAAAATAAAAATATTTGAAATGTGTATTAAGTACTCGTTCATACATTGATACCATTTGAAAACGCAATTGCAAGATAAGATAATTTATTGTAAGAAAAAAGGGCTAGAGACCTCGTTTACTATTTATAATTTAAGATTTAGGGGTTTAAGTGTAATAGTTTTGAAGTTAAGGATTGTTGATAGAATTTTAAGTTTATGGTTAAAATTTAGAGTTTATAGATTAAAATTTAAATCTCCAACCATATTACCTTAAAAACTAAACCCTAACCATGTACCCTAAATTCTAAACTCCTAAACTGAAATCTTATACTCTAAATTTAAGGCTTTTGTGAAAACAAAATATTTTCACCGCATGTATATGAAATAATAATCCTTTATTTAATCGGTATCATTTACCCATATATTTTGAATATTGTGTTTAATCAAACAGAACTTACACCAAACCCATTAACTTGCTATTGAATCGATATAAAGCTTTTAAATTGTATATATAAATCATATAAAATTAAGGCTATGCAATTTTATTTTCAATTTTGAATCTTAAACCCTAAATCTTAATAGACAGAATTAAAATCTATGAATTTGCTAATCTAAATGTTATACAACACGTACATATGTTTACTTGGGTTTAACTTCAAATAGTCATATTGTACGCAGTTTTCTTAAAAAGAGCTCCAATCATAATCTCAGGGTTCCAATTATTTTAATGTTACAAATCGAGTATGTTTTACTCGACTTTTTCTTAACCGTTGATTAATTTTAGATTGTTGTTTGCCAGTTGCAGTGATTGTAGAGAAAACATTTTCTCCAATGAACTGGTAGAGCAGATAGCACTAAACAGGACAACTGTGGACGATTAACATTGCTTATGCTCAAAAACAGGAGCACGTGAAGGGCAAGATTCGAACCTGCGCGGGCAGAGACCACATAATTTCTAGACATCCCGATAACCACTCCGGCAGGTCCACAACTAGGTTTCCCAAGTTTTCATTTCCTGTTACTAAATAATTAGCTTTTCTGGTATTGGGAGACTTGATCGAAATACTATATCTGTTTTTTTTTTATAACCACCATATATATTAATTCATTGGGCAACTAATTTTGATCGGGTACGAAAGAGATTCGTTATTGGGATAAACATTCTAACCCAGTTTGCTTTATTCTTAAAGTCGAAATTTAAATAAACCATCTTTAGAATTAAAAAGACGTTAGATTGTCCCATGTATAAGGAAGAGGCTGATGAAATTTGTAAATGCATTCAACAGGAAATGAATGAATGTATTGCCATTTTCTTAACTGATTGCCGCTGAAGTTGAATCCAAGCAAGCACACTGTATTTGATACCAACACAAAAGCCTGCAGCTTTCTTCCATTCTACACCTTGACGATTATACGGACTCCTTTTAGTCTTCATCCTGAATCTGCAGTACTATAAATATCCTTTTTCTCTCCATCACAATACAACTTCAGTTTCAGCTACATTCATTCACTTTCCTCATCTATAAGTCCATCCATCATTGTCTCAACCTTCTCTTGAGTCGCAAACGATGAATCTCACTCGGCCCTTTGGTGGAATGATTGTGATTCTCTTTGTCATGTTAGGCATAACTTCAACGTCTGCAATAACAAAGTACAATGTGTTAAGCTTTGGGGCTAAGCCAAATGGGAAAACAGACTCCACCAAGGCTTTCCTCATGCCATGGGAAGCAGCCTGTGCCTCACCAGACTCCACCATCATATATGTACCCAAAGGCCGGTATTTGCTTGGTGCTATGGCTTTCCGAGGTGTCTGCAAAAGCCCCTGAATCACTATCAGCATCGATGGCACCCTGGTCGCCCCTCTAGACTATCGAGTACTCGGCAAATCCACCGGTTGGATCCGCTTTGAAGGAGTGAACGGTGTGTCCATCAGTGGCGGTGCACTTGATGCCAAAGGACCATCTCTCTGGGCTTGCAAAGCTTCCCACACCAACTGTCCTGCCGGAGCTACGGTACTATTTTTGATATTCCTTTTTCAATTCGTTTATACCTTCAATATTGGTATCTCGTTAAATTGACATACTGGCATTCATTTGTGAGTGAGAGCAGACTTTAGGCTTTACCAACTCCAAAAACATCAGGATCCATAGATTGATGTCCTTGAATAGCCAAATGTTTCACATAGTGATCAATGGATGTGAAAACGTGCACGTCCAAGGGGTCAAGATCATTGCCGCCGGTAATAGTCCAAACACCGATGGCATCCACGTGCAGTTATCAAAAAATGTGAACATCATAAAATGCTCCATTAAAACGGGGGATGACCGCATCTCCCCATTGGCCCCGGTACCAAGAATTTATGGATCGAGCAAGTCGCTTGCGGTACCGGTCATGGCATTAGGTACTTCCATCTAGTATTATTTCATTTCATATTTTCATTGTATCCCCCTAGTAGTCTTACTAATTTCTCAAGCCATAATTTTTGTTTTCCTTGTTAATTGATATAAATGCTTTGTTTGCACTCCACAGCACCGACAGCTTAGCTAAAGATTTGAAAGAGGAAAGGGTCCAGAATGTAACGGTGAAAAAGACAATTTTTGTGGGCACTAAAAACGGACTGAGGTGGCTAGGCCCAATACTGGATTTGTCCAAGGGGTTCGGTTCATGGATTCTTTGATGGTAAATGTACAAAATCCCATTGTAATTTATCAGAATTATTGCCCACACAATCTAAATTGTCCTAATCAGGTATGAAACATCGTTAGTATAATATTAATTAAAAAAAATTGCATCTTCAATTTCTATTTATTTCGAGTTTATGTTACTGTAAATGATTGGAATAATCACTTCTTAAATATGTTGCAATGATTGGAGGTATTCGGAGTAAAAGTTACAGATATTGTATATGAAAGTATTCGAGGAACATCATTGACCCTAGTAGCTATAAAATTTGATTGCAGTGCCAAGAATCGATGTATCGGAATAAGACTGCAAAATGTGAATTTGACATATTTGAAGAAAGCTGCTGAATCATCTTGTACCAATGTTCGTGGGAAAGCATTCAATATAGTCCGACCACAAAACTGCTTATAAATCAGTTGAGAAAAAGTAAAAAAAAAAAATCCCCCTTATTCATTCTACACTAATCATCAACAATATCTAGAGCACGCGATTAAAACTCTCAGTTAACTCTCTTTTCTTCTTTTAAGTTGTGGGTTGAAGAACCAATATGAACAAATTTTCCTTCACCCTTCCTTAAGTAGAAATTGTTCCAAAAAAATCTACACCAGTCTATAAATATAAGATGCCCTTTTCTACTCTTCTCTTATGTTTAGTTTACAAACTACACTTATTCTAAATTTAAAAATAAATAGCATAAGTTAAAAAGCTGATATTGAGACTAAATGTGCACATTTTAAAAAGTAAAATGAAAAAAATAAATTATAAGGTAAATTACACCATTTATCGCTCAATTGTTTTTTCACTCCTATTTTAATAACTCAACTTTTAAAATTTTCAATTTACTGAATTTTGAACATTAAATTTTTTTGGTCATTCTGCCGTTAAATAATTAACGATATTATAACATGATATCTTACATCAAAACGACGTACTTTTGGGTCTTTATAAAAACCTAAATTTAGAGTAAAAGTAGCTTTTTTATTCCTCTTTTTTTTTCTTCCTCAAATTGGATGAATCCAGATTTTGACTACTATCGAAGACGCTGATAATTTTTAAAATTTCACATCGTACCGTCTCACCATTTTGAACATGAATCCGGTGTAACCCTAGCCGCACTCTTCAAAATCCTAAAGCAACACTTCCTAAAACCTGATTTTTTCTCAACGCTATTACCAACTTGTATCATTAAACCTTGCGATCTTCGGTCCTCCACCCACCTTAGAAAACCATAGCAAGCAATAATACTCATTAAAGCCTCTATATCTTCTTAAACCCCATTTTCCCTTACTCCAAATGAGGGACAAAACAAAACAAAATTTATTCCATGAATTCTTTCACTTAAATGTCAAATATTTAATGATTTCTGCTTTAAAGAGCTTCAAGATTTTCCTTCGACACAAAGAGACTTTTAATTTTAGTTTCAGTTTGGTTCGTGGTTTGGGTACACCCATGTAAGTAAAAAAAAATCATTTTTCTTTGTAAACTCGTCGCATGAATCGCGTTTACCTTTTTTTCACCGACTTTGATTGATTAATTTATATATTTCTATAGTCGCACCCTTCAAAATCTCAATTGTCGATGTCATTCTTCTGATTTTTTCCTCTCCTTTGCAATGTCGTCGTCAATCGCGATAATCTTAAAATTTCACTGTCGTTTTACATGCCCATGCCCTATCTCGACCTCCTTCACGATTTACGAGTTGTACCGATTCCGAGCCCAATCAGCGCGTCATATCTAACTCTCGCCTCTACACCAATTGTGAATCTTCTCTGACTTACCCTGCCAGCAATTGTTGAGTCGTGCTCCCTCTGCCGCTGATTTAGAAAAAAAAAACCCATAAACTCACTATTACCCAATCCTAAAAACATATTTTCTAAACTATTATTACTTTAATTATTAAAAATACTGTTATTATTTATATTAATAAAATATTAATCAGTGCCTACATGGCAATTTAAAAATTAATTAAAAATGCTATCTCATCAAGGAGTTGGAAAGAAAACGGTAGGGTGAAAAAAAAAGTTCAATATTCAAAGTTTAGTGAGTAAATTAAAAATTTTGAAAGTTGAGTGACCAAAATAGGAGTGAGAAGATAGTTGTTAATTTTTTTATAATAATTGATATCTAATTTATTATCCGATTAATTCGGATCAAATACTGTAGAGACTCATTATAAAGACAATCCTCCAAATTCAATTTGTGACGGACGTTATTTTTCTGTTATCCAATGAAATAAGTGTCTAACGTTTTCTTTCGTAACTCATTTAAGGTTTTTTTTTGTGACATACGTTATTTTTTTGTTATCTAATGAAATACAAACATGTGGCATGGTTTCTCATTTTCTGAAATTAAAATCTGAAAATGCGAAAAAAATAATATTAATTAACCCAACAATCTTTAATTTCTCTACAAACCCTAACCATAAATCCCTAAATTCATCCACTTCGACCACCGATTCAACCACCACAGGCCACCCTTGTCTTCATTGGACCCCACTACTGAAAACGCCATCATCTCGTCATCAAAAACTGATGAATGAACCGTCAATTGCACCGTCAATGAACACTCAAAAATAAAATTAAAAAAATGAGGTTGATTGGGTTTCCACCGATGGGTAGAGGACGGCGATTGTCAAGCTGTGAGGTACACGACGCTTTGAGCAATAAACGGTGAACCACCAACTTATGAGAGATGTTGAACGGTGAAGGAGATATGATTTGGGGTTTTGATCGAAATAAATTAAAACTTTGAGATTTTTAAAGAAATTTATAAATTAAAAATATATTTTAAAAAGTGTCATGTGTCATGTTCTGATTAGATGACAAAATTTTTTAACGAACATTGACGGAAAAACCTTAAATGGGTTACAAAAGAAAACGTGACTTATTTGGCCCAAAATATAATTCAAACACATATCTAAAAAAATATATAGTTTAAGCACTTTTTGACTATTAATCCTTATTAATACTCCCTTTGTCCTATAAACTTATCTCTTTTGTGTTTTAAAATTGTCTCACTTAAATTGTCTCATTGAAAAACTCAACAACTTTTACTAGGCATATTTTATTTTTACCCTATTTTTAGTTTTTCAACAAAACAAACTTTAACTTTTTCAAAGACAGAATTGTTATTTTAATTATTTTACAACATATCTTTTACACAGTCAACAAGAAAGTTTTGTGGGAGGGAGTATTATTTTTCTTTTTCAACTTGCTTACCATCATTACCAATGACAATGGGGAAGAAGAAGGTAAGCAAAGTCAGCAATGAGAAGGGTATGGTAAAGCTATGTTGTAGAGAGGGCCTTAAAGCTATAAGCAATCCCAAAAATCTGCCCACAATTTTGACTAATTTGAGCTGCAAACTGTAGGCAATCCAGTTGCCTGCCCTTAATATGCCTAATGAAATTGCCATGCAATACTAACTATAGGTAATGTACCAAAACTAAAAGTGGTCATGCACCTAAAAAGCAAACCAGAGAAATCTCAACTAATGTCAACAATGAAATTTTTTGGGCTAAAACTTGAAAGCTAGAGTTTGGAAGGACTTGAAAAAGTTAGAAAACGAAGAAGTACAAGACAAATATTAAAGGGTGAAAGGGAGATATACTTTAAGTTAACATTCTTGTGATAATCAGAAGATGCACAAATGGATTTGGTTATGCGCCACTTTTTGCACTGACAAAGACTCCATGAAGATTTGAGTTTATATTTGAAACGAAATTAAGTTCTTTAATCCCTTTCACATGTTATATAACTACCTATTTTAATTAATGATGTTATGATCGATTAAGTTTAGTTCAATTCATATTGTCGTTGGTACAACATACAGGAGGATGTGAGATCAAGCATGTTTATCTCTTCGATTTATGGGTAAGGAGGAATTTAGGGATGAAAATCCTATGCCTCCTTTGGTGCCCCACTTTAAAATAGTGAGTTTAATGTTAGGGTTTATGATTAAGGTTTAGAGAATTATGGTGTATTTTTTAAGGTTTAGGATGTGAAAATAGAATTAGGGCTTAAAATTTAATTTTTAAGGTAGGACATAAAAGAGGGCATGATTAAGGGCAGCGGATGTTTGTTCGAGATTTAAATAATATAGGCTTTGTACTAAAATTATATGTCTAAAAAATTAATGATGTTATGTCTATTGATTTCATTGGTTATATTTTATTAATTAATGAAAATTATACCTTCCTTAACTAACTATTCATTTAACAAACTAATAAATATTTGCAATTTAATAAAATTCATATATGAGAAATTCCAAATAAATCTCTCTATGTGGATGGGGATATTCCATACCCATAATTCATTAATTTATCATTATTTTTTAGAAAGAAAAGGTAGGATGTTGATAGCTAAGCCTAAATTTCTGTCAAAATCTCTACACCGAATCAATTGTAAAGGAATAATAAAGAAAAGAATAAAACTTTTAGAACGAGAAATTACGCTTTTCTTGTATTCTTTAATTTTTTTTTAAAAAAAATAGACTCTATATCTAGCTAGGGTCAAATCCTCCGATAGCTCTTCTTTAAAATATAAGGGTAAACTACTCAGAGGGTCATTTAAATATATGTTTAATAACAAATATATTATTTTTCTAAAAATTACAAAAACGTCACCTAATTAACATATTATTACAAATAGGTCACATAATTAACATATTGTTACAATTACAAACATGTCACTCAACTTACAAACATGTCACTTTTCTTTAATATAATAACATTTTTAGTCTTAAAAACTAATATACTTTTTTTAATTTTGTTCTAATTCAAAATAATTCAATAAATATATTTCTTCATATTTAAAAAATCTATCAATGTAGTCTTTTTTGTGATATTGTCAATGCAAACAAGCTCATCAAACCAAGACAGTAGTTCGATAATTACATTTTGTCATAAAATAACAACAAATTATTATTAAATTGTTATTATACCAATAAAATAATATAACATTTATGAGATAAGATCAAGCAATTGAGGAGAAAAATAAATATTAAATGATAAAATTTTTAAATTTTAAGAGTTAAATTTACTGAATTGTTTTAAATTATAATCAAATTAATGAAATGTATAAGCTTTATGACTAAAAATTTATGAGAAGAAAATTGAATTGTTTGTAATGATATGTTAATTAAGAGACATGTTCGTAACTTTTTTAACTAAGTGACCTGTCTGTAAGTGGAACGATATATTTGTAAATATTTTTTAAATTAAGTTATTTGTTTGTAACATTTTTAATTGAATCACGTGTTTGTAACTTTTAGAAGAAAAAAATTGTTTTGTCTATTACTAAACCCATAGTTAGCCTACTTTAACTTAAAGTTTATCGCGCTGAGCATATTTGTCTATAAACAATAAACAAATTGAGCGGCATGATATGTATCGTGAGAACAGAGTTCTCACATCCAACACAAACTCCTAATTTCCTTTCAATTTTATTTTTTTTCACCAAGTGAGTCGCTCTATAAATAATTTTGGTCAGATGAGAAGACATTTGGATCACAAACTCTAATAATAATAAAAAAATACGTATGGGTCCAATCGAGTTTTTATCCGTTGATTTTTATCAAAAACAACTTTTTTGAAATTTGTCCAAATTATCAAATGCCTTTTATGCAAAAATTGAAGGATAATACATGTTTAAGCCGGTATGTTTGAATTAGCATCCTACAATAACAACATATCAACTCAGTTTCCAATTATTCACTGACGTATTAGTTTATATTAATGATATATACAAATTAAATATTAAAAAGTTATTTGCATACAACTAAATATCAATGATTTTTAAGATTCACTAATTGGCTTAGTGGTCAAAAATATTCATGTTATCATATCTTGTATAAATTTAAATCTCGATATTTATCTTGAGTACGTTATACTTCTTTAATTAATCTAAAAAAATATGAAAGCCTTTTTGTTTCTTTGGTTGCGGAATAAAAGTTAGAAAGTTTATTTGTGTCTTATAAAAATATAACAATTAGTCTATTGAATGCTAATGTTAAAGTTGATAGAGCTTTTTGTTATCTTAATGGAAAATTTTTAGCACAAAATAGCATATACTTAGTTGAATTTGTTTTTCTTTCAAATCTAAATTAATTAATTACTATAAAGATTAATAAATACTACTCAAATTATTTAAGGATTTAAACTTATTTATATAAAAAATATCATTTCGTTCAATAACTTGAGTTATCCAAATCAAGATTGTTCGGGTATTTTCTTTTAATTTAAAGCTTTTAATAAATAAAAAGCACTTTCTTATTAATTCATTTAGGATTAATATTCTAAATTAAATCAAAATGAATCTTAAAAAAACCATGAAATTTGAACTTGGAACTTTAGAATTTTCGTAGGAGAATGGTTTATCACTTATTCATACTTAAATTTAATGAAAATCAAAACTTTGAAGATAAAACAATTTAATCTAGACTATTTAATTTATCATCAGATAAAATATTTAATCAAATAGATCAAAAAGTAATATTTTTATTATGATCGACACTTATTCTTATAATTTCATTAATAAACTAATACAATACCTAAAATAATTTCCCTAATGTTTATGAACTTGTATTTCACTAAAACTAATACTATAACACATTCATTTTTTAGGAGATATGTACATAAAATAATTAATTAATGGTTGCCGAACCTAAACAAATAATTGGCTTTGCTGCATACAATTAGAGTTGCAATTTAATTCCATCTCTAAGTAGCCCCCTTATAATTAATTAATATTTTTTTAGATTAAGATGGTAGAATTAACCTTTTAATTCAGGATATACTTTACTTTATTTTATTCTATCAATTTCATTAGTTCCCCATATTTATCTGCAAACATTGTAATTACCAGTTGAAACTGTTCTTCTATACGCTTATAAATACCTACAATATCTCTTCAAAGTGTATTGTGCAATTCTCAGTACTATCATTCGCCATGAAGATTACAATCTCTTGTTTCTTTCTTCTCTTGATTCTCGTTCCTCTCTTGGCCTCATCTGTTGACAATAAAGTAGTTTTTCTTTTTCTGCTTTTCTTCGTCAGATTTCTGCAGTAAAGTTCTAATTTTCATATAAAATATATATATGTATTTGTTGTCGTGTAGGTGTATATAGTTTACTTCGGCCAACACAGCAATGGGGAGAAAGTTTTGCATGAGATTGAGAATAAACATCTTTGGTATTTACAGTCGGTGAAAGAATCCGAAGAAGATGCTAAATCTTCGCTTCTTTACAGCTACAAACACAGCATCAATGGCTTTGCTGCAAAGCTTACACCAGATGAAGCCTCCAAGCTCTCCGGTAAACTGATTAGCTACATCTTCCTTTATATCAATTTCGTAAATTTATACCTAGCATTGCTTTAATTTGTTCACAGAAATGGAAGATGTTATATCAGTGTTTCCTTCACATGGAAAGTACTCGGTGCAGACGACAAGGTCATGGGAATTCGTAGGGCTTGATGAAGGAGATAGCCATTCATGGAAAAAGCTTCAGATGGGAGGAGAAAACTTGTTGTCAAGAGCTAAATATGGCAAAAATATCATTATTGGAGTAATGGATAGCGGTAAAAATTTCATATGAATTCGGACACCCTCTTTTTTTCATTTGATTTTCTTCTTAGTTCTTGAATTTGTCCTGATTTATCTAGATCGACTCACTTCAGGCATTATTGCTTTTGTTGTGTTTGGATAACTTTCTAATGAGAAATTCATTATCAATATATACAATCTTAACTTTCATTAGGTGTATGGCCGGAATCACCGAGCTTCAGTGACGAGGGAATGGATCCCATCCCGAAGTCATGGAAAGGAATCTGCCAAGAAGGTGTCGCTTTTAACTCATCCAATTGCAACAAGTGAGTATATCCGATAATTCATGTATTCGTGTTTTGTTTATTTAAACTATCATGTACCAAATTTAGTATTATTTGGTTTGTAAATTCATTGCACAAAGAGTATTTCCTTTTTCTATTGTTTATCCGTCAAAATCTCATGAATACAATATGAAAATGTTTCCTATTAAGTCCAATTATCTTTGGCAGACGGAGGACCCTTTTGCTTTGGATTTATAGGTACCAGAAGGTTCTATAATTATATAAAAAGTACTTGTTTATTTTCCAAATGACGACATTTTCAAAGGTAATTTGAGTCAGCAGCCTAGCCTGTATGCACACCCCGATGTAAGGGGGTGTCCTCTCTAGAATATTGGAACGATGTCGTTTTGTCAAGAAATTGCATGGATGAGTCCCTACTTTTGTTGTCCATTTCACCCAAAACAAGATACCAATTCTAACTCGATTATTGCTTTTGTTTTTTCTTACAATCATGTGAACATTGATACAATGCTCCAGCCATTGGGGTCAGTCCATTTTGTTTGTTTATTTGGCCGTACCTAGTCCTGCTCAGCCTGAATTATTTGATACAGAATGAAGGTTAATTTAATGTTTAGCTGTAAAAAATTTGATTCCGTTGATTAATTTTGTTGACACAGGAAGATAATCGGAGCTCGATACTATGTAAGGGGTTTTGAGGCTCAATACGGGCCGGTAAATGTGACGGAGGACTTCCTCTCTCCACGAGACATGGACGGCCACGGAACACACACTGCATCCACAGCGGGAGGGCGACAAGTTGATGATGCTGCCGCCTTCGGTGGGTTCGCGAAAGGCACGGCTTCTGGCGGGGCGCCTTTGGCTCGCCTTGCCATATACAAGGCCTGTTGGGCAATCCCTAACCAAGTGAAAGCGGATGGGAACATTTGTTTCTCTGCGGATATGTTTGCAGCTTTGGATGATGCCATAGCTGATGGTGTTGATATACTTAGCGTCTCCATTGGATCCGCTCAACCTTTAGCTTTTGAAAATGATGCAATCGGTCTCGCTGCCTTAGAGGCTTCCAGGCGCAACATCCTCGTTGTATGCAGCGCTGGGAACAGTGGTCCGGCTCCTGAGACATTGTCAAACACTGCTCCCTGGATAACCACGGTCGGTGCTAGCAGCGTTGACCGAGCATTTTTGGCACCTGTTAAGCTAGGCAATGGAATGAAAATCATTGTAAGATACAATCAAATCACTATAGTTTTCATTTCAAGATATATATTATTGTTTCTGAATTATTGTTTAATTTAACAGGGACAAAGTGTCACACCATACAAGATGAAGAAGATGTACCCATTAGT
This sequence comes from Hibiscus mutabilis, assembly GCA_019671005.1. Lineage (NCBI taxonomy): Eukaryota > Viridiplantae > Streptophyta > Magnoliopsida > Malvales > Malvaceae > Hibiscus > Hibiscus mutabilis. The sequence goes on from CM033714.1 coordinate 85,750,035, forward strand.
CTATGCAGGAGATGTAGTTGTCCCTGGTGTGGCTCAAAACCTAACAGGGTAAGTTTCTTTCCCTTTGTTATACATATTTGCTCCTTCATAATGTTAATTATCTCATTTTAATAAATGGGGACAATGTTATATTAGGCAATGCCTTCCCGGTTCACTTGACCTGACAAAGACGAAAGGGAAGATTGTGGTGTGCGTGAGAGGGGCCGGTCTGAGAGTAGGTAAAGGCATGGAAGTGAAAAGAGCTGGAGGCGTCGGTATGATCTTAGCCAACACCATTGCAAATGGAAATGAAATAGCATGCGACGCTCATTTTCTCCCTGCAACTACTTTGAGCTACGATGATGGCATTAAGGTTTTTCAATATATCAATTCTACAAAGAACCCAATGGCGAAGATCAGTCCAGGCAGGACAGTATTGCACTACAAGCCAGCTCCCTCCATGGCTGGATTCACCAGTCGTGGTCCAAACGTCGTTGATCCTAACATTCTAAAGGTACTATGTGAATTTGTTATCTGACTTAATAAGTTTAGGCTTTGGTTGTTTGCTATCTTCTAACTTGTTTTGTGATTTTATAGCCTGACATAACGGCACCAGGAATTAATATTTTGGCAGCATGGAGCGAAGCATCGTCTCCATCAAAGCTGCCGGAGGATCAGAGATCGGTAAAATATAACATATACTCTGGAACTTCCATGTCTTGCCCTCATGTCTCTGGTGCGGCTGCACTTCTCAAGGCCATACATCCCCATTGGAGCGTTGCTGCTATCAAGTCTGCTCTCATGACTACAGGTAACACAAGTTTCACTTATAGCTACATAGCCGCTTGATTTGGTCTCATTAGTAATAATCTCATTTCACTGTCACAGCCGCAATTACCAACAGTTTAGGCGAGCCAATTACAGATGCCAACGGCAATGCTGCAACTCCCTTCCAATTCGGTGCAGGCCATTTCCGGCCAACCAAGGCAGTCGATCCTGGCCTAATCTATGATGCGACGTACAATGACTACCTTCTCTATATATGCACTGCTGGTCCAAATTCCCTAATCGAACTCGGCTCTACATTCAAGTGCCCGGATAACCCGCCTTCAACGCTCACCCTCAATTATCCATCCTTTGCAATTACAAACCTTAATACCACTGTCACCATTAGGAGGACTGTCACAAATATTGGGAGACCGAAGAGCACATATTTCTTTTCTGCGAAACCGCCATTAGGTGTCCGTGTAAAGGCGACGCCAAGTATTTTGCCCTTCAAACGAATAGGACAGAAGCTGAGTTTCACCATTTCAGTGTCACCTACAAATGATCCGACAGTGACCAAATCTGAGTATGTGTTTGGTTGGTATAGTTGGGACGATGGTTACTATCATGTAAGAAGTCCCATGGCAGTATATTTACCTTAGTTTTTAGAGTTCCCCATTTTTAGGCCATAAAATACTAGTATTATTTTAGTCCTTAGTTTTAAGTTTTGAATAATTTTGATTTTATATGGGTTTAGGAACACAATCAATGTAAAAGATGCAATCATTGGAAACCGAGGTTTCCACTGATCAAATGCAATTAATGAAATCGTTAGGAAATATTTTGGACTCAAATTTATGATTGGGTCAGCATATTTTAATGTATTTTCACATGAACAAATTAAGTCTTGGACATGTAGCACTTCGAAATTGTGAAGCATCAAACCGAGACATCAAGTAAAGTTTATTCAAAAAAAAATTATAAAATATTTAAATTCAATTTTAACCATAGTTGACTGTTCATTGATCGATGTTGACCGACATTAATCAAGTTTTGATAAATTTGACTTTATTAATTTTTTTAATATTTTGATATAGAGATATATACATAAACTTAATATTTTATTTTAGAAGAATATTTTTATTTAAATATTTTAGAGTTTTGTATTTATTATATATATATATATATTAATTTTGTAAATATTTTAAGAATGTATATAAATATTTATATTCAAAAATTGTTTTATATTTTTTAAATTAAAAATTCTATTGAGGAAATAATATATATCTTACAAAATAATACTTTTTAATTTTTATTTTATTAAAAAGTATATATTTTTAGGACATTTATATATCCTATAATTATTTATTTTATCAAAAGTACACATTTTTAAAATGTTATAATTTTTATTAGAATATTTAAATGTAATTTCTAATTTTTAGTAAATTTCCTATATTTCTTATATTTCATATAACTATTTTGATATTTTAATTTTTTTATTAATTTTTGGATGAGGATGACATGCGATATCATCATCATTGTCAGAATTCAACAGCGTTAATGATAGGTATCAAAATAATTGAGGAAATAAAAGTTCAAGTACTATATTAATTATTAAAACAAAAAATAGATATAAATTGAGAGAAGTCAGAAGTTCAGAAACTAAGTACATATTTAAGTCTTTTTTAACATTTGCTTAAATTAGCCCTTTTTATTATCTACGAACTTCGGCCATGACAGATGGATTCAAATTTAATGTTGGGCCTGCAGTTTTTAATATATTTCCATATGGACAAATAATAAAAAGGGCTATTTAGATAATAAAAAAACATTTAATCCAAGTATTTGAAAAATAATCTACCGTTAAAGACTTTAGTTGAAAAAATAATTTTACCATGCGGAACTTGACAATTCAAGTCGAGGGATATTTAAAATTTTCAAAAATTTTAAACTCAATGAGAATTTAAATTTTTTAAGAGAAGGTTTAACTAAAAATGTTTAAACTTTTAAGATATAATAATATTTTTAAAATTTTTGAAGGACTTAAACTCAAAATAATATTTTTTAAATGACTAAAATTAATTCTCCGGGTGGAAAAACCCATTAATATATCTTTGAAAAATATTTCAAGAGTTTTCCTCCTCGGCGATTGATAACATAATTTACATATTTTTACTTTGATAATTCTAAAGATTTTGAGTTTGATTATTAATAATTTAGATAATTTGTGTGTAGGTGTATTTTTGTTGAAAGAAAAAAAAACACAAAAATTATTTATACTATTTGAATCGATCGACGATCCTACTGTAGAATCTTGCTCAGAAAAAAAATCATTATAATATCCTTAAATATAAGAGACACAAAACATCAACTTAATTACGGATGCTAATTGTAAGCACTCTATCATATGATATTATTCTAATTATTCTCTCTTAAGTAATCCCCACTGCAAAACCTTGCTCAAAATAAATTCACTATAATATTTTCTGATAAACTTGTTATTTTTTTTCTTTCTAGAGATTTCAAATCGACGCAAAAAGAAAAGGGATTACATGATAGATTTTGTAAGAAAGGAAGGGAAGAATACATGTAAAAAAATATTTTTTGATAGGTTTATTTTTGTCTTAAATGATAAGAATTATTAAATACTTAAGAAAGCTAACGGAATGACATTCCTGAAATAAACTTAAAAAAGTGCAATTACTGTTAATATTGTATTACACCTGATGAGAATCCTTTTAATCCAAACGTGGCATTAGATTTTGAAAAAGAAAATTTTATGATAATTATTTTTTCGTGATCCAAACGCATCTCGAATTTTATGAAAAACATAGGAAACTTGTTTATCAAAGTGAAGAATATGGTTTTCATAGTGTTTTATTTTTGTCGAAGTTTGGGATTTTGCCTTGGACTCTTTGCAGTCTTAAATTCATGTTAAGGTGAAAATTATTAGAGTTTATAATCGAAATTCTTCGAATTTATTTATGTTAGACTTTAGTTCAAAGTAGAAAACATGATTATTGCTATGCAAATTTTCTTTGTAACTAATTAACTAATTCGGTAAATAGATAAATATGGATAGATTTGGATATAAAGTGAATTTCACAAATTCTTGTAATCTGTTTTTATTTTAATATTAATGTTTTCTTATAGTGCGATCATTATACTTAATTTAGTGATCGATACTTCAACTACTTGTTAAGAAAACTTTGCTTCCAAATCTTTCGCACCAACATATTTTTTACCAGTATTTATCTAATATTAGCTATGCAATTAACTTGTTACATCATTAATCTAGTTTTACATTTTGTTAAATTTGACTCTTAATATGAATAATCCATCTGTATTCGAATAAAACATCACTATTTTTTTCAAAACCCATATACATCCAAAATATACAAAAAAATACAATGGTTAAGAGAATTAAAAAAGAAAAAAATTGACTTTTTAGATATAACCTCAAATTGAATTTCAAAGATTGAAACTCCAATTTATTTAGAATTAAGCAACTTCAAGCATAATCCTATAGCCGTGACTCAAACTCTCACAAACCAACAACTTAAACAAAACAAAACAAGAATAAATAATGTATCATGTAAAAATTTATCAAACACATTTTATGTTTTGAGTAAAGTACACAAGTAATCACTAAACTATGAAAACGATCGTTTTGGCCACTGACCTTACAAAAATTATAATATGACCATTAAATTTATCAAATTATTACAGAATGGTCATTAAACTAATCTAATTGCTACAGTATTTATAAGGTTCATTGATTATTTTATAACAGCTTGATAAACTCTATAATTATTTTGTAACTTTTGACAAATTAATGACCAAAACAGTAATTCTTTCATAGCTTAATGGTTATTTATATACTTTACCCTTATGTTCAAATATAAAATGTATTCAACTTAATGGTACAAGTTTCTAATATAAAATCAAGTGGTTAAATGTTCGAATTTCATTAACCACGATCAAGAATTTGATAAAAAAAGAAAAAGGAATTTATGTATTGGTTTAATCTTATTCCATATTAAACAAATAATGGATTTATTTTATTTTATCCCATGAATGATTTTATTCAAGTTTTCAATCATCATTGGAGTCAATATCATAAACTTTACATAATCACATAAAATCCAAGAAGCGTACAAAGCAGAAGAGAGCGACATTTGAGAATCAACGGGGGGGAAATGCTTGGAGGCAGGATAAGTGGTCATTTTCTTTAAAAAGAAAATATGTACGTCAAGCACCAAATTTAATGCCCAACCAGTATCGTAAAATGTTGCTTTTTAATTGGACCACCTTTCTATATATTGTGTTTGCTTATTCTACACTACTTTTAATCTTTTATTTTTTTTGAACTCTAAATCCAAGATGAATTAGTCTCGAATTGAGAGAATATTCAATTTTTTCACGTCCTTTATATTACATATTTTAATATTCTTTCTTTAAGAATATTTTTGGTACATTTTTCTGAAGTTTTTTTTTATAATTTTAATGTGTTGTATTTGTTGTACCTTCTTTTTTTATTTAATGAAATTTATTTCTTGATAAAAAATAATTGTTTGACCTTATATTATATTGATTTGAATGAATATAAACATGTATAAGTTTTCGGTCTAAATTCTATTTTGGTTTAAATTTTATTATGTGCGAAATAATTTTAGATTTATTCTTGACTAATTTTGGATATATACTTATCATCAGTTTGTTCATTTATGCACTATGATTATCTACTATGATAGTAATGATATAGATGTATTGATGTTGATTATGATTGTAGTTATTAAAACATATTAATTGTTATTGTAGTTCCAACTTTAAAATATTCTCTAACTAATTGAGTTTTTTAGATTATTTTTTTTTTTACTTTGGTTATTGTGTATAATTTGATTTGGTAGCACTGGGCATTTAATGACCTTGTGTCTCTGCTTGAATTTATGAATGTGTATTTAAAAATATATATACAGGTCAACCATTTCGAGTAAGTGGGTAAGTACATTTGGTCAATTAGTCAAGTTCTTTCATTTTTGTTCTCTCGTATTTCTTTAGGTCGTGAGTTCTAAACTTATTAGGGGAGTGCACTCCCCTTTCTTGCCCTAGAGACCTCTTTTCCTCCACTCTAAGTAAGATTAGGATTAGATTTAAGATTTGTAAAAAAAATTAATTTTAAGCAAATGGTTAAAAATACTCTCAGTTGACATCTTCCTTAATTTTCCTAAATTATGAGCTTAATATCTATTAGGAATAGATTTAAAATATCTCCTCCTCCGTACGTAAGAATTATATATATATAGTTTTTAAATTAATTTTTTAAATTTTATTAAAGTATATAAGAAATTGTCACCAATTATTTTAATTAATTTTTTATATTTAAATATAATTTAATATATGTCATTAATTTTATTCCACATGAGCAAGCACATTTAATTGGATAATCAAGGTGCTCATCATTGTTCCCTCGTACTCCCTTAGGTCAGGAGTTCTCGACTCACTAGGCACACCCTATTCCTTTCTCCCAGAGTCCCACTTCCCTTCCCCTCTAAGTAAGATTAGAATTAAAATTAAGATTTGTCAACAAAAAAAAATTTCACTCCGCATGTTAAATTTAAAAGGAAATCATTTGTATTTTTAATTTAGTTTAAATGTTAAATTCATGTCTTTTTCTTTCTAAAAATTAAAAGAACTGCAAACTAGGTTGGAATGATCACCCTATATTAAGTATATGTAAAATGTAATTCGAATTAGTCATTTAGCAAACATGGGCGATTCAAAGATTTATGGGGCCATATCCAATTTATTAGAACGATGTCCTTTAATTTATACTCTCAAACATATATAAGATTTTTTAAAAGATATTTTTATCTTAGTAAAAAAAATATATTATGAGACACTCTTTAAAGTTATTTTCTATTTTTTATTAAATCAAAATATTTTGTTTTCCCTTATAAACATTTAATTCAGCTTGTCTATGCGGTCGCTCATCTCGCACATAATCAAAATCTCACTATTAACAAATTCAATATTGATGATTAAATAAAAATAGAAGAACTAGTAAAAAAATATAATTAAAACAGGAAAATCAAATAGACACAACCATGTTGTTTAGAAGTTAAAAAAATCAAACCTTACTTTTAAAAAGAGAAATATAATAAATAATCGATTATTAATCAGACAAAATAAATAAATAAAAGCTGAAGAAGTAATTACACATGGAAAAAACCGTAGGCCACAAGAAAAGGAGATAACAGATTAGAGAAGCAGGCAGCCGAATTCAACTTGGACAACCACAAAGACAGACACAAAGCTAAACCTAAATAAATAAATCACACAACAATCAGTCAAATATTAATATATTTATGCTAAAGAGAATATTTTTATATTGATGGTAAGAAACGATAGTAAATTCCTTTTTCAAATATTTAAATTTATTTCAAATTTTAAAATCATCATTTAGGCTTGTAAACGAACACGAACAAGGGATGTTTATTTCCATTCGTTTAATTTTAACCAAATAAATGAACGAACACGAACAACTAAACAAACATAATTTTTTGGTCGTGTTCACTTGTTAAGGAATGTAGCTTGTTCGTGTCATTCATGTTTGTTCCTTAAAATGATAAACGAACACAAACGAACGAGCATAAAAGGACATATGTGAATAAATTTAAACAAACGAACATATGTGAATAAATTTATTTTTCAAAAACATATAATACTTTTGTTATAAAAATAATAAATATAAATGGATATATGTGAATAAATTTAAACGAACATAAATGAACGAATTACCGAACGTTCACAACGTAAATGAACGAACGAGCACTTTGTTTGTTTGTTTAATAAATAAACGAACTTCTTGCCGAACGGTTCGCTGAATGTTTGGTTCGTTTACAGCTCTATCATCATTCATAGAACGATTTTACTCCAATATCATTTAGAAACGATATTGTTGGGACGAATAGCAACGAATCTCGATCATGGACCATAAAATAAATATGTATTTTATCAAACTAACAATTAGTCTAGTGGGATGAGACATTAGACTCTTTAAGTAAAGTCACAAATTTGAATACCGGTGTTGTGAATAAAACACAATTAAGTTAAAAAGGTCATCTCATAACAAACATCTGTAATATTCGATCCAAATTAGTTAAACATTGAATTAAAAATTGATGGTTAAAAATATTCTAAAGCTAAATAAAAATAACATTCAGTCAATAAGAATTTTGGTTTTTTACTTAGTTTTAGGGTTGAGAATCATTCTATTTTAATTTTAATTTTGTTTTTTATTTGGTTTCACATTTACCATTAAAAGTTGACCACTCAGAGCAAAACGATCACACCATCAAACGTGAAACTACAAGAAATGTTTAAATAACTTGCACTAAAGTACAAAAACTTGGAAAAGAAATATATTATGTGAAGCGAAAATAATTACGTCATCTGTTTTCCCCCAAAAATATTTCGTTTATGTTATAATTTCAAACACGAACTCATATAATTAAATATAAAATAATTGAATAAATTCGAAATGTTAAAAAAACAACAAGTATACATATTTATATAATTATTTTATATGCCGACTTTTTCTCATAAATAATATAATGATTTACTTATAAATACCCTTTCTTTTCCTTTCCTTTTTCATGTTCTGCTACTGTTGCATTCCTCCATCCTTTTCCCTGTTTCATCTACAAATTACTTCAATCTAAATCAGATTTGTTTTTCATGGCGGAGGAAGAATTCCAAGAGTCCGAAGTTTTGTTTTCCGACCAAACCAGCAACCATTACGGCACATATGACGAGGCTGCTGCTGCTGTTAAGGATGATGATGTCTGCTTCGATAACCCAGGATCATCACGTAGCTACAAGTCCGACAAAACCACCACCACCAACAAGAAGACGGTCGCCATCTCGCTTCCTTTAAACATTCAACAATATCACGGCGGTGCTGCTTTCCGTTGCGGCGGCGAAGGCGTCAAATTCGAGGAGTACGAGGACGGGGAAATGGAGCCTCCCCACGTGGTTTTAGCGAGGAGAATTGCTGGGAAAATGGCGTTTTCGGTTTGTACGGGGAATGGAAGGACGCTTAAAGGAAGGGATTTGAGTCAAGTTCGAAATTCAGTTCTTAGAATGACAGGATTTTTGGAAGCCTAACACACTTATTATTCATTTCAGAAATGATTTTCCTTTTGTTATAATCTGGGCCCTTTCATGTTTTTTCTACCTTGGGATTCTTAAATTTATTCATTGTTACAGTAAAAGAAAGAAAAAAGAAGGAATCAATGAACAATTAATAAAATTTCTCTTTGTTTTAATTCTCTTTAGTTTTCCTTGAATATCTTAACTTTGGGATTTTGTTTTAAGCGAACAGAGAAGCCGCGGCGGTGATGCTGCCTTGCCGGAGAAAACAACACCGGTGTCAGAGATTAATTTTGTCTTGAGATTAGAGATTTGGGCAACCCAAACAAGAAGAGGTTTTTTTTTGTGGTGAGAGAGGGAAGGACACTTTTTTGATAAGGACGTAAAATCATAAATGATAACTGCGGTTCATGGGTTTAATGTGAAAAAGATTGTTGTTTTCGTTAAAGACAACTCATTTTTCCCTTTTAGCTTCTCGTTATAAAGGCAGCTACCTGTTTTCGACAAATCTACTGCCTTTTTATATACGAGATTTGTGTTTGTTATCGTAGGATGAAGTTTCAGATCTCAGAGGTTATAAAATATTTAAGGTTTTTTAATTTAAATTTTATAATTTTATTTAAAGTATACTCATATTTTTGCGTTTTTACAAATTATATTTATCATATCACATGTAAAAAATTATTTCTAACCACGGGCAAGATGGTAACATTTACTCTTATTTTCATTAGTGGTAAAAATTTTGTTTCTATCTAAATATAGAGTAATTTTAAAATTTATAGTTAATGTCTACTTTTAACATAGAACAGTAGAATATATATGATTAATCATTTGATTCACTTGAATAAATAACTTGAAAAAATAATTCTAATTGAATTGGTGTATAATTAACTAGTAACAACAACTGAATTAGAAATTTTTTTATTATTATTATTACTATTGTTTTTTAAATAGTAAAATGGGTCATTTTAGTTTTATGTGAACGGGTTAAAGTACATGATTTCAAAATTTTCAAATTGCATCTCAACCCAATGTATTCTATGAACATTTTTTTTTATTTTTTTGGAACAATTTCTACTTATGGTAAGGGAAAATTTGCTCTTAATGGTTCTTGAACCATAACTTAAGAAAAAATGAGGGTGTCAACTGAAAACTTTAATCACTTGCTCTATAAATTGTTCACATGAACATCTTTATTTTTTTTTGAACCAAGAACACCTTTATTTTAAGTTTTATATATTTCGTATATTCACATATTGTTATGTATTTAGTTTTGAGTAACCTCGTATCAAATTATTATTAAGTTCACTTCTAAACTAACTTTTTAATACGTTGGACAAATCTAACAATTCAAATGAAGTTTTTTTTCGCAAATATTTTTTGAATAGTCTAAATGTAATTATAAGTAAATGTATTTACAATATAGTATATGTGTATACATATTTTTAATCTTTTGACAATACACACATTGCAGACAAAGCGATTGAACCCAAATCTATTAAGATAAACATCATCTGATTTTTTCGCAAACAGTTTTAATACGTCATCATGTATTCTTGATTATTTATTTGACAAAAATTTGATTACCAGTGTTTTAAAATAATCTTACGTGTAACGTATCTCTAATTGTCCTGTTTTGATTATTCTTAGGCGCAATAATTTGGACATGTGATTTCCAAAACATAAGCATAGTTTAGACATTTTGTTTAAGTTAAAGGCTAGTGTTGAACACTGTTGTTTTCCCCTTGAAATGTGTAACGAACAACATGAGAATTAGGAACATTGATCAGAGAGCCAAACAAATTGTTTATTGGAATCTCCGAAAGAAAGAGGGAAAAAAAAGTACGCAAAACCGGGATTTGGGGATCGATCAGAGCTTTATTGGTCGATTGCAGCAAATTTGGGCAGGGAAAAGAGAAGGGGGACGGGGACCGTTATATACATAGACGAAACCTTTATTGTATTCATGAGGAATAATCATAAAGCTTACAGATGGCTACATTTGTTTTCTGCAAACTTTGAATATTTCTGTTCAAGTCCCAACGTCCTAGACCTTTTTATGAATTTATGACTTACATATTTAACTACTTTTCTGCCCCACTTTCATGAATATTCACGAAAAAGAGCTTATTCATTGTGCCAATGACGTTGGGTGCTTCAAATTTTTATATTTCAGTCTTGAGTATGCTGTATGTAAATCTTTTGTCTATTTTTGTATTTTTATTTATGTCTTTATACTAAAAATTTTAGGTTTCGGGTTTAGAAAATTAAGATAAAGTGTATTTTAGGATTTAGTATTTAAGATTTAGACTTTAAGGTTGTGCTTAGAATTTAATTTTTTTAGTGTTGAAATATGAAAAAAGACACCGAAAATGAAAAATAATTTTTTTAGTTTATTTTGGTTTAAGTTTTATTATATATGGATTATGCCTATATTTATTTTAGTTTAAGTAGAGATATATCCCGATTTAAGTTTGAATCTTTATTCTTTATTATCACTATTATTATAAAACTCTGACCCAGTTAGTATCACATGTTAATCAATTACTAATTAAGGTGAGAAAAGATTAAAGGATAAACTACACCATTGGTCAAAGTTTATTAATTATGCTTTTGTTTTGGTCACTAAATTATAAAAAAATAGTAATTATAATAATAAACAAATCATATTTTTTTTAGTCACTCAACTGTTAAATCTTTCATGTCATAATTATATGCTAGTTTTTTTCATTATTTTAAAAGTTTTAATCTCTCTTCAACTGTTGTCGATCATTATTCGTGACATAATTGACATCATATGGCATCAAAACATTCCCTTTTCGGACATCTTTCTTTCTTCTCATGTTGGTTTCTTTGAAACCCACTCAAAATCTACAAAAAAAATCAAGTTAATGTTTCGACCTTCTCTTCGTCTGATCTTCGCCGGTGACTATCCAAAGGGACTGATTTTGCAATATGATGTTCTTCTACTTGGATGGATAATTCTCACTATTGGAATTTTATACGGATATCCCAAACCCCTCGAATCATACACAACCTTAAACTCCCTCATAATTATTGGATTTTGTGTTGAAATTTTGAGAGTTTCAAATAAGTTTTGGGAAAATCTAAACCTGGTAAAAGGAGAAAAGGTGAGTTCATCGCTGTCTAGAATGGCCAAAGAAGACATTAGAGAACATTGATTTTGGTGGCAACTTGAAATGGGAACAGTGATAGAATTTGTTGAAAGAGTTTGAGGGGCCAATTTAGATTTTAAAATTTTTAGAGATTTAAATTAATTTTTTTATAAAATTCAAAGGGTTTAATTTATATTTATCAAAAAAATATTAAGGTTTAAGTAAGATTTTTAAAAATTTTGAGAGTTCTAATAATCTTTTCAACGTTATGAGAAAGGATTTAATTTAAAATAGGGTAATCTTCACTCGTGGTCCATTTGTTTAGGTTTTGTTTTATTTTGGTCACTCAAATTTAAAAAAGACTATTCCTGCCGGTTAAGTTTGAAAACGTTTATGTTTTGGTCACTGGACCGTTAGTCCCCGTTACTTTTGTTTTCGGTCTGTTTCGTTTTGGTCACCGATTTTATTTTTTTGTTTAAGTCATTTACGTTATAGTTTCGTTCTATTTTGGTCACTGTGCCATTAATTTACATTAATTTGATAATGTGTCACATTAATAAATGGGTAATTTCTAATTTAATCCCTACACTTTTAAAATTTTATTTTTTCACCATCTTCAAACAAAAAAATTTGTATAATCTTTTTGTCTCCCAAAATTTATCCCCTCCATTGACGTGGCTTGTTAACTCTGGGTTCCACTAGAACCACGCAAACGCTTTGTTTGTCTTCAAATTCTTGAATGATTTTTTTTGTTTTTTTATTTCTTGAAAGGATTAGGGATGTGCATTCGACTAACCGACTGAACCGAACTACCCAAAATCCATTAATTGATTTTTTTTCCTTTTAACTGTTAACCGAATCGAATTTTTTTCAAAATTTTTTAACCGAACCGAAATTTGTTATAAAATTTTTGGTAAATTACACCATTGATCACTAAATTATGCTAAAATGATCTTTTTAGTCACTGAACTTTCATTTTATGCTAATTTGATAAAAGTTTAATGACCATTTTATAATATATCAAAAAATTTAGTGATCGTTTTATAATTTTAAAATTTTAATGAATAAAAATAAATATATGTAATATATAATATTTAATATATAATAATTTTGGTAATTCAGTTAATTAATTGGTTTCTAACCGAATTAACCGCTAGCCGAAGTTTGAAAAAAAACTCTTACTCGTTAACTGATTTTACCTAAAATTAACTGACCAGTTAATCGGAAAAAATTTGGTTCGGTCGGTTAATTCGGCTAAAACCGAAAAATGCACACCCCTAGAAGGGAACCATCGCATAAGGGAACGAGAATAACAGAATTATTCTAATAGTCTTCTTTGAAATAACATATATATATATATATCCACATCAGCAAAAGAAGACCACGTCATCCATGTATTGTAGATATAACATGAAAGGGACTAAAAACGAACTCTAAAAGTTTAGTAGTATAATTGTAACTTTCTCTATTTTAGTGATCAAAATGAAAACACAATCAAAACTTTGTGACTGATGATGTAGTTTAGCCAAGATTAAATATCATTCTTTTAAATGATAATTTATATTATTATATTTTTTATTTTTTTTATTTTATATAATATTTAATTAAAACAACTACACACTGCTATTTAAATTCAAACACGAAAATAATAAATTCATGTAAAAATTATATGAGAAAAACTTCAATATACAGGCTGTGTAAACTTTAGTTTACACAAGACTTTTAGTTTTAGGGATTTAGGTTGTGGTGTTTAGAATTTAAGGTTAATATTTAGAATTTAAAGTTTAGAGTTTGTGGTTTAAATTTTAGGGTTTAGGTTCGATAATTTAGAATTTGAGTTCATTTAACCACTATTTTTTAGCGTATCAAAATTAAATCCAAATTATTTACAACTCTACCTATAATTATAATTTTCAGAAAAAATATTTCCGTTAATCCTATAAATATAACACAATCTAATTAATAACAAGTCTACTATCTTGTAAGGGATTTTATTACTATTCAAGTAAAAGAACACTCAAGTAGTGATATATTTCATATTCAAAAAAAGAAAAGAAAAGAAATGAGATGTTCATTTCATGTTATTCAATGATTAATTCCTTATTTTATAATTACAATTTCATAAAAGAAAAGATTCGAATAAGGGATATTTATAATGATTGGTTAAAAATATTTAATTAGGAGTTTTTAAAAATAATACATTTAACGCATTGCCTTTACTAAATGAAAATAAAAAACATGTATTTCTTACAATATTTTGAATTAAATGTCTATTAATGGTTGGATGTCCTTTTTGTTTTCTTTCTTTTTCTTGAAATTTCTGTTTTTACGAGAAAATTAATTTTATGAATCATTCAAAATGTAATCAGAAGAAATATCTCCAAGGAAAATTTAGTTAGCTTTTTTTCCTTATTCTTTTTTGTGTTGTTCTTCTCTTAATATTTTATATTTTATCATCGTTAAAGACAACACTAATTTTGAGTTAGGGCCAGTTTGTCACGATTTTTGAAAAATATTTTTAAAAGTGTTGTCAGAAAGTGATTTTAAAAAATTAATTATAAGAATTTAGTGTTTGATATTGCTGTTAAAAATACTTTTAAAAAGATAAAATGTTCATTTCAGACATTATAATGTAAAGTAAAAATAAATTAACGTAAATGATGTTTAAATTCGTTATCATAAAATTTATTAATATTATTATATATGAAAATACCAACTTAAATAATAAAAATATGAAAACCATGACAATTTATTAGTATTTTTTTATATAAAATATAAACTTTAAATATTTCTAAATAATTAATATAAAATTTTGAATTAAATATAAAAATTTAGCCTCTAAAGTCTAAACTATATATTTTTTATATTATTGTAATATAAGTAAATATTAATTTAATATAATTATTATTATTATCATATTTAATATTATTTTAATATATTAATATTAATATTAATATTAGTGTTATAATAATTAAGGGTAAAAAAATAACTTTACACCTAAAAGTGACTTTCTACCCAAAAACTAAAAAATCTTAGCTTTTGAAGTTGGGTACAAAATTATTTTTTAAGTGATTTTTCACATCAATTTAAAAGTGTTTAGCATTGCTTATGGGTTAAAGGTAACTGTTTTAATCAAAAGCTATTTTTTAAGTCATGTCAAAAAAGTTTTTAATCTTCCATCATTAATCTTCTCTTTTTTTTCTTCTCTTCATTTTTTTTGATTGATTTTATGTTATTTTATTAAGTTGTATTGTTTCATTTTGTTTAATTAGTGTCTTCCTTTTCGTATGAAGATAATAGATATTTTTTTGTGCCACATTTCTTTTCTTATGGGTAGATTAAGGTCAATGACGAATTTAAAAATGTAAGAATAAAGTCTAAAATATTTTTTTCTTAAATAGATATACAAAAATAAAATTTTCATCTACATATTAAATAAAATTAAAAATTTTCAGAAAAAATAACTCTAAATTAAACTTATTTAAAAAAAAAAATCAAAAACAGGGATGCAGATGTACCTCACCAAAGATTGGTACATCCGCCACTGTTTAACGTTGTCTCTCCAAATGACGTTTATTATATTATCTTGCTGATCTATTAGACCATTAAGTTAACTATTGTTAGGCGTTTACAATCATTGAAGATAAGTCGTGGTTGAATTATGTTAATATCATTTTGTCAATGAGTCATCATTGTTATATGTATTTTTATGTTTGTGTTGATAGTGTTAATCTTTTATCGTTGACAATGTTGTTTATTTGTATTTATTATTTGTTCAAACTTGTTTGATTAGATTTTATTTTTTTAATTTTATTTTATTTCTAAAATAATTAGTTTTTAGACTATAATTAACTGACTCAGAACGAGCGGAATTTTCTTTTCAGCCGGCTTACATAAAAGAGAAACGATGTTTTTTATTGTCGTGGTTTTCCTAACTAACAAATTCTTTCTCTTCTCTTAAAGCATACATCTAATTAAAGAGGAAAAAAAGTCACATTGCTCAATTTTGTTTAACTGCTGAGGTATTTGTGCATAAGATGCACATTATGACATATTGGGCACCACAGCTTTTTTATGGCAATCATTTTATTTATATTTTGTTGTGATGAATAAGTAGAATGTTGTGTATAAACTTATTATTTATAAAGTGGTCCACTCAATAATTATTGGGGGATTGGTATAAAGAGGCTGCATTGATTTAAATTAGGTGGCTATTTTAGGCAAATAGATATGATTATATGACACTGCATTGATTTAAATTGAAGGGGGGGGGTGTAACCGTAAGAATATTCTTCATCGTTTGATCAGAGCAAAAAAAAATCATCAGAATGAGGGACTATTCTGCACTGATTTAGAAATTTGTAACTAAAATAAAAAATATTAAATACATCCGAGGGCTTTTTTTAATACTTTAATTAATTATGAGAATTTAGGGTGCAGAAAAAGCAATCCTAAATTAACTTGGTTTTGACTTTTGCACACATTAATAAAAGTACCTGCAAATTCTAAAATAAACATGTTTCCCAACATAAGGCCCTCGTACTGTTATATTTATATATTTACAATAGAATCATTACAAGTTGAACAAATTATTATAAATTACAAATCAGACACAATTATTAAATTAATAACGATATAATATAATTAATAAGATCACATTATTTGATTAATTAACTTTGCAGGAATTGTGTAAGAATTGACAACGAAAGCCACGTGTGGTGCTCGGGGATTTTGTGAATGATTCAGTGACTCAGTGTCAGACAATGGTGAATTGTCAGATACGAGATGACCAAACATATCGTGAGATCTTTATCATCAATATCGTGAATCACATCAAATAAGATCAAAACGGTTTGAAAGAGTTTTTATTCCGATTGATATGGAGTAGTTATTTTAATTAATATATTTATTTTTCAAAATATGTAAGAGTACATAGGTTTCTAATCACACTATTTTAAAAAATAAAAATATATTATTTTTTATTTAAAAGTTTAAAAGATCAAATTTCGTAATAAAATATCAATAAGTGTTAGTTACGATAAAGAAATATATTGTATTTTTAAGATAATAACACGAGTTTAAATTTTAAAGATACTATTAATAGCATAAATAATTATAAAACCTTAACATGAATCATATAATAAATATAAGATATAAACAAAAGTATAATAGTTATTTAAAAATTATATAGTGTTAACATTTACTTTTAATATTTGACTAAATAATCATTTCAACTTTTTTTAAACACTTCAACCTTTAATGTTTTAATTTAATTCAAATTAACCCTTATTTGAGTAAAATTGTAAATTAACTAACCGTTAACGATCAAATGTCGTCGACATGAGATATCTACATATATTTAATTTGAAGATGTAGTATTGTACCACATCCGTATATAAATTTGAAATTAAAAAATCCAAAACAAATCATGAACACCTTTTTTTATAAATTCCTAATCGATTTTCAAGAAAATCCAAAAACAAAATCCATGCAAAACAACACCTATTTCATTAAACAAAAAAGAACACTTTTATGAATACCAATTCACTTCCCTTCAAAAGACTACAAAGAAATGGAACAAAAAATAGTTATACACTTTTTAGTGTCTCTGTTTATGTTCTAATACTAAAAAGATAAATTTTAAAATTTAAAAATTAAATCTTAAGCTACAATCTTAAACGGCTAAACCATAGTTCTAAACTCTAGATTTAATTTTATAATATTAAAATATAATTAGGAGCACTAAATACGAACAAAGAATTCCCTGTTCGGAAGAGGGGGAGATCCAAAAGTATATGTAAAGTTGGCAATTCCACCTTCCTTTTGCATGCAAACAACTGTTGTCAAACAAATGAAGGCATCAAAAACAAGATAGCCAATGATTCATATACAATGTCAACTAAATTAAGATAAAGATTAATAGAAAGCAAAGAGTTACGTATTGCAGAGAATTTCTTGTTATTTGGGCTACTTAATGTTATTGGAGAGTGCAGTTTAGGAAGTAATAATTTCAATATTACTTTAACGTGAAGCTTGTGACTACGACATGTTATACTATAATGTCCAGTTGTTCACCAAGTAAAGTAAATGGTTTTAGAGAACCTTATCCATTTGGTTTGGTAAAGTATAGTTGAAGACATTTAATTAATTAGTGGTGAATGAATGAATCTTGGACCACACTTTGCAGATATGTGTAAGCTCAAGTGATCAAAATTGATTAAACTAGGGCCTTCATTCTTGAGAAATAATGTTGTCGTCCCTATAGTAAACTCCATGAATGATTGAGTTGTCTGTCGACAAAAGTCTGGAGTTGTTGGTAATCGAATATCAAATTTCGATGGTCGATGAACTGTACTGTTTTTAAAGGGTAAATTACGTAAATTGTCACTAAAATTTATTCTCAAATTTATTTTAATAATTAAAATTTAAATATTAATGTTCAATTAAGTTTTTATTTGAAATCTTCTTTGGATTCTCTTGTAGGATAAAACATTATATCATTTAAACAATACGTATAATTCTGATTTTGGAGGATTGTTCTATAAAAAGTATTTGTAATACTCAATTCATATTAGTCGGTCAATAGATCGAATATTGGTTGTCATATCAAAAACTAATAACATAGTTTTAAAAAATCATAAGTTTTTACAAATAAAGAATTTATATATTATTTAATTTTTTTTTAAATTTTTATGACTAAAACAAATCCCAATCAATCAAGTTGTTGCAACGCTAGCATATAAATATTAACGACTAATAAGAAGCTATCATGTTACCCCATGAACTTCCTTTAAATATAATCAATTATTTTTTAATTCGAGAGGTTTAATTGATCACATATTTCAAATAAATACTTAATTGATATATCATCTTACATAAAACTTATAATCGTCTAATTCACGAGGACCAAATTATTATATAACCCAATTATAAATGGTGAAAGTTTGTGGGTTGTATTGTTTTACTAATATTTTGAACTTCCAAAATAGGAAGGGAAAAAAAGTCTATTTTGGGAGGCAAATGATCGAAGTTTAAATGGACAAGTTTCCTTGAATGTCAATTACCTTGGTCCAACAGTACTTGGTTACATTGTGACAACGCATTAACTCTTTATCAATTTTAGCACGCTACCCAAATACCAACGCTCGATTAGGAAAAAGAACGACCCACTGAAATTGGAGGGTTTTTTTTTTAATTTTATTATTTCACTCTTTTCCCTCAATGAAATATATCACATTTCAAATTTTAACTAACAATCAGTTGCTAGTAGATAGATATTAGTTTTGGGTTTGGATTTTAATATTATAAATAGAATAAATTAGATTAGGAAAATCGTCCTCATAACATACCTAAATACATGATTTGGATTAGTCAACTAATAGATTGGATACTAATAGTTAAACAAAATATCATATTTAAGTCATTTATCAGAATATACCATTCTTTACTTAATTTAAAATTTGAATGCTTTTATAAAATTAATGTTCGAGTCTCGCCGAAAATTCCTAAACTTGTATTAGAATCCACAATAAATTTAAAAATTAAATCTCAAATTATATGAATTTAAAATAATTCAAAATTAAAATATTCCGAATCTGTTAAAATAGCATCCTACCATCAACTTTTTTATAATATTTTAATGATTTATTTAAAATCCAATCCTATAATAAAATGAACATAAATGGATTGTCTATTGAATTTCATTTTCTTTTTTTCTTTCCATTATTTAGAATTAAAACTATACTACATATTGCTAAAAAAATAAAACACTTGCATTTTTTTTTAAAAAAAATTTTGGGCCAAAGTCTTTACGCGGCAAGTTCCAAAATATGCAAAAGGGTAAATAATTTGGTTTATGCTTTGATAAGCAAAAATTTGGAATAATAAAAATAAAGAAGTCCAAATTTGGGAGTTCTTGGGTTATCATACAATACTGAAAATCTATGAAGTAAAACATTATTTTGAATTCTTAATGTACTTTATCATTAGGCAAGAACTAATTTTTGCTTAAACCTTATAAATATTTAATTTAATTAAGTTTATTTTTTTTAAAAATCTATACGACCGTTCTTAGTGTGCATGTCCAAACCCCATCTTATGAATTTCTACGCTTTATACGTACAAAACTATGCTTTGGACAAAATCCAATCAATTAAATGAATTTTCATTTTGGATTTATGATTAGTTTTAGGGCTTATTTGGGTTTTGATTATAGATTGGATTTCATTTTGTTTGGACTTGGTTGAAATATTTGAACTTGGATCACTTGATCCATTTTATCATTTCATTTATGTTTGGGCTACTTGGTTCATTGCGTATATTTTGGATCATTTTATCCACTTATTAATTATCATTTTATGAATTATGAGTATAAGAAATCTTTGAATTTTTTTTCTAAAAATAATGAAGTCATTAGATTTTTTTCATCAAATTAAGTCATTGAATCAATTAAGCACTTGAACTAATAAATTGAATTAATTAATCCTTTTGACCAATTTTGACCATTAAATCTTGATAGTTTTTTTCTTTAGATACCATTATCACATGAAGTTATATATTGTGGCATTTACATAATTCTTAAAAATATTTTTTTTATATTTATAAGTTCTTTTAAAAATTTTAGGACTTTTAAAGGATTTTTTAAATAATTTTTTTTTAAAAATGTTAAGTGGCAACACCGTGACATGACACGTTCCATCAATTGGTTCAAAAAATTTATTAAATTTAATAGTCAATGTTGGTCAAAAGACTTAATTGATTCAATGCATTGGTTTAAGGGCTAAATTAAGTAAAAAAAATTATTAGTCCAACATACTAGTTGGTTTTTATGAAGATTTAATTGATTTTTTTATTAATATTTTACTTGAAACTAAATTTACCCTTAAGCCAACATGAAAAAATAAAATAAAATGAACAAGTGACATTCATCTTCAAATGTTTACAAAAATAATTATCATGTGTATTGTGTTTTTTATGAGCAAAGTAATATGATTTTATGAAAGGGTAAATCTTACAAGCTATTACTACTATATATTTTATTAAAAATTTCCTTAATCCTAAATGAAATAAGAGTACAACCTGATATTGTAAAAGAAAACACCAATAAGAACACAAAAAACACCAATAAAATCGAAACACTAATTTGTATTGTGCTAGAAGTATAGGATAAACACTTTATACTAAGGGTTATTAGTCAATCACAGTAAAAAAATTTCACAAGCATATTTAATAATTAAACCATAATTCTAACCATAAACTCTAATTTCTAAATACTAAAACCTAAACTCTAAATACTACAACCTAAACTCTTAACTCCTAAATTAAAACCCTAAATTAAATCTGCTTGAGAGAAAAAATAATTTAAAATTCGACTACCTAACTATTTAATTGGACCTATTTTGACCATCGCCTGTTAAAATTTAACAAAAGGGTGACATACTTTAAATAAGTCAAGTTCACTACTAAACCAAGCAGCCATTTGTGATATAAAATACATAATGTAACATATGTTTTAGTTAGAATATTTTGAAAGACAATGGTGTGAATTTTACTTATTTGTAGTGGATTGCAGTTCCTCTTGCTTCTCCGGAAAAGAAATAGTCTCTTCAAGCTTTCCTATATGAAAATAAGATTTGAAGATCAGGTGACACCGCCAAATTCTAAAGGTTGGGTCCTTCGAGAAGCCAGAACCATCTGGATTGGCCAGTTGCCCATTGACATCTAATGAAGGAGAATTCTTTTTAGCAGAATCAAATGTCCGGTCACACAGCTGAATTACATCTTCATATTTGCCTAGCTGCCAGATTGCAAAAATGTTATTATGAATCCGACAATCTTACTTTGATTTAACATATGCTTAAATAACAGTAAACCGCATAATTTCAAAGGTTCCTCATTTAGACAAGTATATATCAACAAAATTACACTTACAATTAAAAGAGCCTCTGCTTTCATTTCAAGTAATTGATCTGAGTACACGCTTATTTGCAAGGCTTCAACAATTACTTCCAACGCAGTCTCTGCATCATCAGATGTTTTGCTTTGCAAAAGTAGAGTAGACTGATGCATGCATTCAGACAGTTTCTGCCAAATAAAAAACCACTGATCAGCCAAATTACTATCGCCGCAAATAATAAATTGTAAATACTAACTAATGTTACAATTAACACAAACCAGTGTCTTAACGAAGTTGAATAAAATAAGAGCAATAATATGCTAGCTCCTCTCAAATAATAATCAGCACCTGTGCCTTTTGTAGGGGACCACTTAGTTCAATGGTATTTTATATCACAAATGACCATTTGATTCAGTGGTAAACCCACCGTATTTAATCTTAAGAGATTTAGGTTTGATCCTCGTCCAAGCTAAATGTTTTTTTTTGTTTTGTTTTATTTTCCTCATCCAATCAGGTAACACGTATCACCACCTGATTGGAAGAGGAAAATAAAAACAAATAATTAAATTCCTCCAATAAGGTGATGACACGTGTCGGCGTCTAATTGAATGATTAATTTATTTAATTAAATTAAAATTATGATCAAATTAATAGAATATGTAACTAACAGAGACCAAATGTGTAGTTATACAAATTTTCATTAACAGTCCCCTACCCTTAGATTTTACCGTTAGATTTAATTATGAATTTCAGTGTGCGTTAGTTCTCATGATTTTATATTTAAGATTTGATAAATTGATTACTAATGTTTTCATTTTTTAATCATCGTAAAAATTTATTCAGTACTTGAATTCTCAGGTATTTATCAACGAGTGAACTGAACCCTTCGTAATGAATAATTAGGGAAGTTGAATCATGTTGACTGTTGGGTCCTGAATTAGTCGGCAGAGCCAACCGATTCCGAATTAAACAAATAAGACTGAATTTGATAAAGGCCAAAATTGGAATACTTGAAGGGTAAATAACCCAATATGGAGATGGTGGTGCTTGATAAATATATATGCTTTACCTTATTATTATTATTATTATTATTATTATTATTATTATTATTATTTACCTATAAAAGTGGGTACAATTGATGTTCTTGCAAGAATAGTACTATATTGTATTATTTATATATATTTAGTGTTCATTAGAAATAAGTTACAAAAGGTGTCATTTAGTTAAGTAAGAATTAAGGTGGGGGAAGACATGCGTCCAACTATGTCGAAATGGTTTTTCAGGTTAATGATTTTTGAAAACGTTTCGTTTCAAATTTTAAATAAAAATAAAATCATCGTCAATTATTTGGGTTAGGTATGATCAAACCTCTATATAATCACCTATTAAAAGAATATATTTAAAAAAAAAATCTCTCTTAGAAAGATAATCTTTCAAGTCTGTGTTTTGAAAACCATGAAAAATAAGCGAAAACGGGTTTGAGGATAAGTTACGTACGAAGAAGAGTTAGCACTTCACAACGTTCAAAATCGATACTTAAATGTTTTATATGTTATCTTTAATAGTGTAAATTACGAGTTTGAGGTTTCATTTTCAAATCTCTTTTATAAATGCAGATTTTAAATAAAAATAGCGAATTTTATTCGAAAATAAAATCTAGATTTCTCTCTTTTGAAAACGACATCATTCATTCGAGTTTTTAAAAGGTTGTCTTCCAACTTTGAAATGCTAACAAAATCTCACTATTGTCCAAGGATGAGAGTAATCAATGGTCGGTACAATTCGCTATTTAAAAGTTGGATGACAACCTTTTAAAAATGTCTCACACATGACGATAAACACAGTGTTCTATTGATGAAATTCAACATTATATAAGATATTGAGAGCAATTCAAAATAACAGAAAAGTAATATAACATTGTAAAAATAGAACAAAAAATTTAACGACTCAATTACATGTTAATAATATTTTAACTAATTAAAAGTGATAGCACTTTAGTAATGGATTGGATTTTAAACCCCCAGCAAACCCCAGTGGTGTTTAAGCATCTTGTGCAGAATTGCTTAAAACTTGCAGCCGGGCTACAGTGGCATCTAAGGGTTGTGTCCAGAGAGTGCAATTCGTTTGCTGATTCTTTAGCTAAAAAAAGGTATCTTGCGTGTGAATGATTTAATTGTGTTTGGTCGTTCTTGTTCCCGTGGAGGTGTTTTGCTTTGTTTCAGTTTGTGTGTTCTTGATAATCATATAACTTTTCATAAAGGCCTTGGAACGATGTACCATTTTTCCCTTTATCTAAGATTAAGAAAAAAATAATAGATTTAAAATATATTTTATTATGCTGATTGGCTCATTGCAGCTGTTGTACTTAATTCCACGACTACAATAACTTAATTTTGCAGTTAATTTTTTAAAGTCAAATTTATTTCCGTCCAAATAAATCAAAGACGCATGTTGTCTCAATTAAAAAAAATTATATAATGAATCATTCTTGTTATGTCATTTTCAGTTTAAACTAATAAAAATGACACATTTTATTATTTATTCATGACATTTTTACTAAATAAATCTTGTTAATTAAAATTTAAAAATAATTTTTATTCAGTAAAAATCTACTTTATAAAAACATGACATAAATGAAATAGTAAATGATAAACTCATGACATAATTTCAGTTAGGGACCAGTACACAATTGAGGACTTTATTTTTTCTATTTGGCAAAGTGGGTATATGTATCTGTCAGTTGACTCTATAATCTATATGTAATAATTACAGCAACACCAACCTTATTCCTGGCTTAGATCGCCTCGTTTTTTCACAAACTTTTTGTTGAGAAGATCTATTGATGGAAGCAGAACAAGTGAATCTAGGAAGCTCGATCTTGGTCCCATGCGTACAAGAGGTGGCAAAGGGAGCCCTCGGCCAAGTCCCGTTGCGCTATCAGCATCCGGATCAAGACCCTCCGTTCACATCCATCGACTCATCGTCGCCGCAACAAGTCCCAGTCATCGACATGCAAAAGTTGCTTTCCGGAGACTCAATGGATGCTGAACTAGAAAAGTTGCACCATGCATGCAAACACTGGGGTTTCTTCCAGGTATATATAGAGATAAGATCCAGTTACATAGTGTAAATTTTTTTATACTATGTAAGTGGATCCTAACTCCCTACATGTATATACATGTGGGTGGGTGTGAAAACCCTCAATTTATAAAGTTTAAGTTAATTAATGGATCCTAACCAGTAACCATGGATGAGCTTAGTTGAGGAATCATGGAGTGAATAGTTCGTTGGTGGAGAAAGTGAAGAAGGGGATTGAAGGGTTGTTCAACTTGCCCATGGAAGAGAAGAAGAAGCTTTGGCAACGTCCAGGGGAGGTGGAGGGATTCGGACAAGCTTTTGTTGTGTCTGAAGAACAAAAGCTTGATTGGGGAGACATGTTCTTCATCACTTCCCTCCCACCTCATCTCAGGAAACCTCATCTCTTTCCCAACCTTCCTCTCCCTTTCAGGTTAATCATAATTTATTCCTTTCTTTTCTCGTAATTATGCACTAAATCTCAGCATTCTTATTTTGTGTAAGATTAAAAATTACTCAAACTTCTCTTAAGGGCAGTGCGGTTTTAGTGTTCTTATTCTTGTTTTTGATCGGTTCTGGTTTGCAGTTCAACGCTTTCAGTTTGCTGCTGTTGTCTGGTTGGTGATGTCTTTGTTTATTTTCTTTTCTTTTTGCTGAAATTTCTTTGCCGTTTGTTGTGTTTGGACTTCTGCGGCAATGATTGAGCCTTATCGTTTAAAAATAAGATTTTTTTACTCAAATAAAATTAAGAAATTTGTTTTTTAGTTAATACTTTTTTCAATATTTATTCAATTATTAGTACCTAAATAAAAAAAAAATCACGAAAAGTATCACAATGTCAATTTCTTAACTTGTATATTTTTAATATATTTAAATGATAGGTGACCAAGGTTGTAACATATGGTGTACCCCGTATGTAGGACTCGGACCTGACAAGGTTCGACCTGATTCAGTCTGATTAGATTAATTTTTTTTGTGAAAAATCAGATTTGAGTCTGTTTTTATTCAGGGTGATTATAAGTCGGGTCGAGTTTAAGTTTATAGTGAAAAAATCTATCTTAACCCGACCTGAGACTAGTAGTATAATTTTTCTTATATATTTTAGGAATATTTTACAATAATACCCATCTTTATAAATTTCTTATAATTGGCTCCTTGAAATTGATTTTTTTTTTTACAATTAGATTTTTAAAATTAATTAATTTTTTTACAATTAGGTCTTTAAAATTAATTTATTTTACAATTGAGTCCTTAAAATCAAAATTTTTTATAGGTTGAATTCGGATTGAAGTATATAATTTTCGGTTCAGGTTCGGGTCGGCCAAAAACCTCACCCGACCTGTGTTCGTCCCTACCCCGTATTAATATTATATATGATTCACGCTCTATATTTAAAGTTTTTGGACTTTGATTAATTTTTTTTGTTTAGGTGCTTCATGTCTTTATTAATTTTTAAGATAATTTAACTCCCCCAATATACTAATCTAATTCTTTAAGTGTATATATTTGTTTTGGTTGCAGAGATGACATTGATGCATACTCGGTAGAAGTGAGAAATTTAGCCTTGAAAATATTTGGTTTCCAAGCAAAAGCATTAGGGATGGATTCTGAAGATCTGAGAATTTTTGAAGGAGGTTACCAAACATTGAGGATGAACTATTATCCCCCATGCCCACAACCGGAAGTTGCCATAGGGCTTAGCCCCCACTCCGACGGTGTTGGCATCACCATTTTGCTTCAAATTAATGAAATTGAAGGTCTCCAGATTAAGAAAGATGGAGCTTGGATTCCTATCAAACCCTTGCCTGATGCTTTCGTTGTTAACATTGGCGACATCTTGGAGGTAAGCTTTTCTTTTTGTTATTATCTAACACCTTTAGTGTCACATAAACATATTTGAACTCCAACTATTTCGGAGTCGAGTTGGATCTCAAACGAGAGAAACTCTCCCGATATATATTTTTTTCATTCACAAGATTTGAAACTAAGATCATTCTCTTCCTATGATTCAGTAACCTGTAATATTTGATAGTCACATTCAACTTCGACTATTTCGAGCCGGGTTGGATCCTAAATGGGTCAAATGCAATCTAACCATTACTTAGCTTATAACTTTTTATCATGTACCAAGACTTAAAATCATGGACACCTAGTTCCTTTCATATTCAGTAACGATAAATAAGTCGATAGTTACAATGAAAGCAATGCCAAACCTTAAAAGCATGAAAACAGTATCCCAGCATCTATCTTCTCTTTTACACTTTCATTTTCAATAACCCTACTTCTTTAATGAGAAATTGGTCCTTGTTAGTAGTATGATTTTTCTAACAAAATATG
This sequence comes from Hibiscus mutabilis, assembly GCA_019671005.1. Classification (NCBI taxonomy): domain Eukaryota; kingdom Viridiplantae; phylum Streptophyta; class Magnoliopsida; order Malvales; family Malvaceae; genus Hibiscus; species Hibiscus mutabilis. Next base: position 85,777,356 of record CM033714.1, read on the forward strand.
TCAATTTCTACGGATCTGATACTGATATCTGCAGATGATAACGAATGGAGCATACCCGAGCATCGAGCATCGAGCAATGGTGAACTCAGAGAAAGAGAGGCTATCCATCGCCACCTTTTACTGCCCCAAACTGGATGCAGAAATAGGGCCAGCTCCAAGCCTTATCACTCCTCAAACTCCACCAAAATTCAAAACATTGCCCATAACCGACTACTTCACGGAGCTGTTTAAACGTAAGCTCGAGGGAAAATCATACCTTGACGCCTTGAGAATTGGGAATTAACTGCAACTGACAAGCTATAATTATTATTATAAAAAGGGATGAGAATAAGAAGCGTTTAGTTCCCATGTAATTCCATCAAATACCTTAAACATATAATTACCATGTTATAAGGCTTTCTCGGTTTTCCTAGTTTCATATATAATTAGGGCTAATACCTATCAGTTATTTATAGTTTTTTTTATTTACAGTATAAATGTCACGTTAAACATTAATTTCACATAAAAAACGTACAAGAAACTGATATTGTAAAAGCAACACATTGTACATACTAGCAGACATACATTTGAGAAAAGGATAATGACTTCGTATTTTTAGATTGGTTTTTAAAGTTTTTTGTCAAAAGTAATAGCTAAATTATCAAAATTTCCAAATTTACGAAAAATTGACCAATACTAATGTAACATACAATATATTCTTATTGAACGTCGCGGGTAAAGACGAAGAAAAAGTTGCAGTTTAGATATCATTTCTGACCAGTAAAACCTGTAAGGGTCTACTGGGAATAGGGGTATGATTTAGGGGCCAATTTAGGCAAAGGGATCGAAGTGTTTGAAGAGTTCAGGTTGTTGACTGCGTAAGTTATATCGAGAACAGCTTTTGGAAAGGAAGAAGATTTTCGATTTGTTGACAAAAATATCAATACTCGTTAGCAGATATTACTTCAAAGCTAGGACTCCTGTTATCAGGTAATCAAATTTTACAATTTCAATCTTTTTCATCGACTATATCTGCAGTAATAATAAACACGATACGGGATAATTTTGTTTTCTTGCGCAGCAAGATATGGAAAACTGCAAACGAAATAGAACCGGAGCAACATGCTAAAGGATTACATGACTGCGTGAGTAATGGTTAAGAGAAGGGAAGAGAAAGTAGTGACCGGGGAATCCGATAATTTTGGCAATGATTTTCTGGGATTACTTGTAAATGCTCACCATGATTTGGATGAGAAAAACCGGCTTTAGGTGCAAGATGTGGTGGATGAAAAGCCAAACAAACTTGAAATCATAGGGAACCTGAATCTGAGATAAACTTGATCCCGAAATAATCTAAAATCGAGGATAAACTAATAAAACAGAATGACTTCTCAGCTTCCCGTATTTTTTCTTCTTCTTTCCCTCGCATATACAACCAACACAGATAACAGCATACAGCCATTGCACAAGTACATATTATAATAGCAACAAGGGAAGAGCTCATTTTCCTCATCAATCAAGATTCTTTCCGTGTAGAAAGCACTAGTCACTAGAAATAAAATCTTGAATGCACCAGATTAATGTGGGGAAGTGCGTCTTTATACAGATCAGAGGAAATAAGCACAGGCAAACCTGGAGATAACCCTTTTCCATAGCAAAGCTATTGAGGTACTTCTAGGTCTGGTCTTTGGTCAAATACTTCCCTAGTTGATTCATCTGGAAATGCATCCGGATAGGTAGCCATAATTTTTGCCTTCATGCTCCTGTAGAAAAAGATAAATAAGTGTGAGGGTGGGAGAAGTCGGAAAACTGCAATATGTTGAAAAGTATAAATCCATACAGAAAAAGATAAATAAGTGTGGGGGTGCCAAACCTAATATGTGGTCCCAGTGGAAGAACGGATGATGTTCATCCTAGAGACCCGGGTTCAATCGCTTTGCCTGCAAGATGTGTGTCTTATCAGAGGGTTAAAAATAAGTATGAACAAATATTACCTTGTAATCACGACTATTCAAAAAAAATGTGGGGTAGAAGAAGCCCTAACAATGCACGAAACACGTCCAGCAGAGGTTTCATGAAGTTGCATGCCAAGGAAATTCAGAAAGAATAAACATTCTTTTGGTCTTAAAGATTCAGATGAGTATTTAAAGGTTTTTCTAGTCACGAAATCCTTTTGGATACAAAGACAAATCACTTGTATTGCTGTTATCATCTTCAAGCCGTTTTTCCTTACAAAAACAGTTTATCTTGATGTTCAAACATAGAAATTTGAACTTGGATAATCAGACACTCCACAGAACAAATTTTAGCTCAATGAAAATCCAAAAAAATATAAATATTAATTGCAATTACACGATAGCCGGGGAGGTGGGAAGGCATAAAAGAAGCAAAGAACAGCGTACCAAGGTACATAAGATCATATATTAAATAACTTTATTAATAAAGGACATTAAGAAATGGGAAAGATGATACTTGGCACTAGTAGGGGTATATTCTGAGGCATTAAGATATGGCATTATCAATAAAGGACAAAAAGAGATTTGAACGGGATGCTTACTATTTAGGCCTGACCTGCATTCTGCAGACTGCAGCAGATTTCTTAAATATATCAATCTCTGTATTGAAATATACTAAAATAATGGGAGCAGTTGCACTTGAAATTTAAAAACAATTACAGCTCAAACATATTTTACAAGTCTGTATTTTGGTGTGGTCTATTAGAGAGGAGGCACTTATATATAGTTATTTGTAAAACTGTATCACACAATTGAAACATTTAAAGTATTGAAGAAAATTTCTTTTGGATCAAGAAGAATGATACATCATAACGAGGAAGTGCATGTATTTGCATCTTCACAGGTTCACCAAGCAACTTCTATGCATGTCAAAGGTAGTTAGACAACTTGAATCACAATACTTAATAGAAACAATCTAAAAACACAAACACACACACACACACAAAATGCTCTTAATTTTTTTAAAGGCATCTTAAATTCTTTCCAATTCTTATATTTTGTCCGTTTTTTTATGCATCCTTGTTTACTACTGTATAAATCAAAAGTGTTATTTGCAGAGAAAAAAAAAAACAAAAAATATTGTACAAATCTAACAATGAAACAAAGTATCAACTAGAATTCGGACTATTAAAAAAGGATTCTTTAAATGCCATCTTATTCCACTCAAAAGCATATTTATAAATAGTTGCTTTACACATGAATTTACTTGATTATAAAATTTCCAACTCTACACCAAAATCAAGTTTAGTAACCTTTAGAGGGCACAAACATATATGATCAAACAAGGCAGAAAATGAATCTAGGAACCAGTAACCAGACACAATCCCCATAGTCTTGAAATTTATATAAGGAAACTGCAGGTTAGGCCTGAATAAACATTTAAGAACCTTCACGTATATCATAATTTAAATGTCATCATAGAGAACTATAAAAAGAAAATAACTTTTACTTAATGAAAATCTCATATAACCAATTAAAAGTTAAAACATTAACTTCTACCTGAGCTTTTGAAAGATATAATCAAGGTCTGACTTCATAGACTTTAGCATGCGTGTATTTCTCGAAAAGTCACCGGAAACCTCAGCAAAGCAATGTTCTGAGTACACATTAAAGTGAGATAAGACTGCATTGCTGTCTTGTAGCCTTCCCAAGCTGCAAGTTGTGGCACACGCACAAAAAAAAAACTATAATAATACAGGAATAAATACTGTTTCTCAAATCTAAGCTACTTTTTGCAATCAAGAGCAAGGGAAAAACATAACAGTACATATAAGATAGTTTGAACTGCATTCGATTGTAATAAATGTATAATCATTTTGATTGAGTACACTATTGGAAGAGTCCTATTTTCTGTCAGGACAAATATTTCACCACAAAACAACGATGTAAAATGGCTTCAGCTTGATACATGACTCTTTAAGTCACTTTCTGGATATACGCCAGGAGGAATACCCTTTTCACTCTAGCCCTATGGATTAGGGCATGGACATAGGCATTCATCTCTGACATAGCATCTCTTCAGATACAAGATAAACAATATGTATTTTCGATTGCAATAGCAAAAATGAAAAAAAAAACGAGCTTAAGGGAATTATCATGCCCACGCAATCCTCTCCTTTGTTCTCTGCCATACGATGAACTCACAACAACGACAAAGAAGGTGAGATTTGTTGTAGAAGATGATAGAGACTAAATTGGAACGATTAAGGCTCAAACTAAAATAAAGTGTACTATCATGTCATCCTCGTCAGTTTTTTCGCGGAGGTCTGCTGTGGCACTTCATGTATTATCACTACATTATGTCGTGTTTTGCCGATGGCACTCTGTTGAATGTTGCTGTCTATGTTTTCTTCTTGAATTTATGTCCTTGTTGGTCTTGGGTTGAACTGGTGCAGCTGCTGTTGTGAGGTTGATTTTGTTGCTCCTTTCTTCTCAAGGTTCACTCTTCACACCACCAACCATGTCAAGGTAAGGATATGTGTAAAATCTTATGGTGTTTATTACATTGTGCAGTTGATGAGGTTGCTCGTAGAAGAATCAGTTCGGACAGCATATAATCGGTCGCAGGAGGATCACTCAGCAAGAAAAGAGCCATCTACCTGAGTTTATGTTGTTATGTCTCCGTGTCCATATAGGTTAGAATCAGAAATAGATTTTTTAACCCCAACCATCAACATCGATTCAACCAATTAACTGACAACCAAGCAAAGATACTAATTTAGAATATTCAGGCTCAGCCGTAAGCAGTTACTCCGACCGTCTAGAATCAAAGCTTAGGTGCAAACCGGAGTGTACATGCAAATACAATGCCGAGGGAGCGAAAGAAATCTTTGATCAACAATTACTGGCATTGAAAATCAGAACTGAACGAATAATAGCAAAAGCTTAGTTCTATCATCTAAATAATTTCATAATAGATAGAAAATAATTTACAATAAATTTTACCCTATATGCTAAACGGACCAATGGCTTCATTCCCTATTCCAAACACAAAGTTATGTCAATCCATGATTGCCGACATTAGGTTACAAAGGTAAGTCTTCTGCAACTTATGCCAGACTAGTAACATAATCCCGCTGGCAGGTATCGGTTGCATTGTCTCCGGACCTAGCATTGTAAGCCAAAAAAAAAACAATAATAAGCAAGCTTATGCAACTTTGTTAAAGATGGCTGCATTTTAGCAGTAAAAAGGAAAATAACACCAGAAAATGGAATAGATGTCTATTCGGACCCAACCAAAAGGATAACGTCAAAGTCGGGTAAATTCTAGAATTAACAAATTTCTCCATTGCACTCCCAGACATACAGAACATATCTAGAATACACGAAGGCAGTATACGGTAAATCCAGTTTGCAGAGCCGACAACGATCACTCTCTTTTATATCAATGACAAACATTCGACCATAACACCAAACAAACTTAATGATTGTACAAAGATTTTTGTAGCTAATATCACAAGGTTCAGTGCAATTTCTTTTCCGAAGTATTTAGAATCAGAAAAACCGTAACACACTTTACTGTTTTTTAATAATTTTAAAGTTTTACAAAGCTGAAGTGAAAAGGTAAAAAATTTAAAGCCATAATATACCAGGCAGTAATTCTTCATACATTCATAACCATTCAAGATTCTCCCTTTAATAAGGGCAGACTAATAGCAAACTTCTATCGATAGAAATGCTCAACTACATGGTGCACAAGTTAATAGTCAGTTAGCCGAGGTAGGGTATGAAACCGGGGGGCACACCAAAGTCAAGGAGATTCGAGTACGAACTCAGCATGATTGAAGAACTTCCGGCTGTGGAGGAAAAAGTTTCGGAGGGGCAAGGGAGAATGAAACTATGATACAAAAAACTGTTTTATGAACTCTCACATACATTCAACAAAGATTTCCCTTTTCTTTTCCAGAGATTCGTTAGGGACACATCCAACATACATGGTTTCCCACAATATAGACATCCATATTCCATACTTCTTTGAGTACCATTTTGATCATACCATCTTTCTACAATACTGCCCCCCCCCCCCAAAGTAAATGCTTATTTACACCCAAATTTCCATGTTACCTCTGTTTCTAAACCAAATCGAATATGAACCGCATTAGAACATGTTTCCCTGATACTAATTTTTTCTTCACATAGACAAGGCAAACCAGCAAATCAGCTCAACTTTAGAATTCGTCAACAAATGTAGCATAAGAAATAAAACATTTTAAACCAGCTCAGCTAACATACTATGTAGCATAAGAACGAAACATGACATAGACAAAAATTACAAGACTTCAGTAAACCTAAACATTCTTCAACTTAAAAGAAAACAATAAAAATCCCACAGAAGCTCAAACCCCAGATGCTAACACAACAGAGCAACATTAAAAATAATGAAAATAAACTATTTTTCACCCACAAAGCTAATAAAAAGAAGGGGAAGAGGGAAAAAGAGAAACCTCCTTGGCAAAAACAATCTCCCAGGGAAATGTAGTGGCATGAACAAAACGCCAGGGCCACAATGGGCTGTTTGAGACCTTGTAGCCGGGCATATCTTAAACCCTAAGTTTTGTTTAGGAGAAAAGGCAAAGCCGGGAAATAAAATACTCGAGTGATTTTTGGGTATATAAACGCTTAAGACAGAAATACAGAGGATAAGAAACAGAAAGGTTAAAAATATGCACGAGTCCGTATGAAAGAGAAATAGAGATGTTTTGAAGGGGTGGGAATGGGGAAAGTCTAAAATTAATATGTTAATTATTTCAGTAATATAATAAGTTGCGTATCCGAGGTCTTTTGCTGTTGTTGTTTTGTTTTGAGAACAAAATTAAACCACCTCTTGCTGCTGGTTTATAAATTTTTCAAGTTTATAACTTTTAAGACATACATTCGTTAAGTGATTGAGAGGATTTATATACGCATTGCTGTTATCGTTTTACTTGTGCTAACATGTGCTTTTGATATGTTAATTATTACATGTGTTTTTCTTTTTCAAGTTTATAACTTAGTCTAAATGTGCGCAGGTTTATTCGATATTGAAAATGCACAGATACTATTATATGTTGGGTAAAATTTTGATAAACAAGTTGTGTAAAATTAATTTTACACAAGCCTGTGTATTTACACTATAAAAACCCAAATTCTAAATTCCTAACCTAACCCTAAAAGACTAAACCCTAAACCTTAAATCTTATACCCTAAATTCTAAACACTAACATTAAATTCTAAACCCTACAACCTAAACCCTTAAACTTTAAACCCTACAACCTAAACCCTTAAACTTTAAACCCTAAACTAAAACACTAACCCCTAAAACTAAAAGGCACGTGTAAACTAATTTATACGGCCTGTGTATCAAAGTTTTTTCATTATATATTCAGATAGAATGATAAAAGAAGAAAAGAAAATTATATTCGCCCAAAAAGGGGATCAATTTAAATTGAATAAAAAGAAGTCACAAAACATTCCAATTTGTACTTGATATAAAAGACTCAATTGCAGAAACAGAACCCAAAACATTTTAAAGCAAAAATTCTTTCACATTTTGGTTCTGTTTTGCTTTCTCTGTTTGAACGTTGAATCTATGTTGCAAAGCAAACAAAGACAAAAAGCAATATTAAGAACAAAAAGGAAAGGTGGGGATATAGTTCTTGTCTGAGAACCGACATAACCGGAACATGGAAACATACATGAACTGGCCTTTGGGGTGAATGTCTTGTTCAGTGTTTTTCAACCATTTTGTCAATCAATGATGTCCAAAGTGGAAAAGACGATAAAGCAAGAAAATGTAAAGCTCAAACAAGTAAAGGACTCTATTTGCTTTAATCATTCAAAATAAAACCACCTTCTATCCAATAATACAGAGCACAGACTTGCAGGATAAAAATATAAAAGTGGATGATACGCTTGAAGTGATTGCCGAAGCATATAAATACCAATCCATACCGTAACCTTTTTAGTATTGGAATTTACACAGATGGCAAAAGAATGAACATTGCGAAAGAACCCGTAATAAATTGAATTATGCAAAGAAAAAGAAAGCTATGCCTTTTTTTTGCCGCCTTTTCCGGAGGGATAAAAGCTTAACTCACGATTGTAACTCAGTAGGCTTCACCGGCCATATTATTGGATGGAAGTCTCTGGCGTTTCTCAACATAAGTAGATGGAAACCACCCTGCTTTACCCTTGCATTCTCCTTCTGACCATCCAGTTGGACTTACCTGTATAGTATTTCAAGAATCTTAACAAATACGAAATCCACCCCCCACAAAAAAATGAATGCTCGGACGTATATGGTTTTATTAATGGTAGTATTATTTCTGTACGCATTAAATCAAATGCGAGGTTGAAAATGACAAGACCTAGAATATCCAGTAAGGTATCTCTTGCGCAATATTTCATGTATATAGCAGATTAGTTGCAAGCTATGAACCATAAGTGGAGAGGCATCAGGCATTATTCTTCAGTTTTTGTAAGATTGAAAACATCAGCTTAGACTTATCTCTACAACTACAACCTAGGTCACACCAGTCTATTGAGCTAAATTCGATCTATATGCATACCCCAAGGAAAATAGAATACCTTCCGCACAACAACAAAGTCACCTACTGACAAGCTCAGTTCCTTCTCAGATGAAGCAAAAAAAGGATGCATTGCCTGTGACAAGAAACTCAAATATTAGTGGTTCACATTCCTAAAGGGGTTCAATATGTCAGTGGAACCCCTCAAGTTAAGGCAATTGCTTGGTTTATTCTAACTTTATAAAAAATGTAAAAAAAAAATAACAACTTAAGTTGCTGTCTTAGACCATTTCATGCTTTTATGAAATACAAGATTTTTTTTTATCAAACTACTTGCTAGAACATACTTCAAATTCCAAGATTTGTAAAACTTACTTCAGCCAAGTAATACATAGTTTTATCTGTGCCATTCTCGGGTACAATCACAGGAGGAGCAGATTCTTTGCGCTGTTTCTCTGAGACCATCTATCAAGTTTAACAAATACAAGTTCACATATTTCGAAAGTAAAAAATGCTTCTTTACCAGGAAAAAGAAAGCCAGGAAATAACCTCAGCTTCAATCTCATTAAGAATAGCAGCGACTCTTAAATGATAAGTCCTTTCCCCTTCAACCTACAAATGCATAGAAAAAAATCTTGAATATCATATATGAAATTCAGACATGCTTCAACATGGAGACAGTATATACAGAAGTATTGTGCATGTATACCATAGCTACAAGCCTTTGTAAAGTCAGTCTTTGCTGCTGTGCTTCAACAGCAGCCAATGCAGCAGCAGCTTCTTTACCCAGAACTGCCATATTTGCTTTAAGTTCCTGCATCTTTGCTTCAGTAGCATGCAACTTTGCAACATTTTCTGGAATTGGAGCTTCTCTTATCCGTGCTTGTCTTCTGGAAATCTCTGCTGCCTGTTTACCAATCATATTTAGTATCAACCATGCATTTCTGAAAGCAATGCTAAGAATTGAGAATTGAAACTGATATTTAATATATAAAAAATTACTGCATGGGGAGCTTAGCTGTATAATTACTTACCAGGGCCTCTGCTTCCTGCCTCATTCGACTATAGCGTTGAGCAAGATGACGAGCATCTTCCAAAGGAGCACCAGTGATCATTGCTCTCAAGGGATCCAAGACCTTTTGTATTTTGAAACAGACAAGTCATGTTTCTAATCGCACTTGTTATTCTCAATAAAACATAACTAAAGCATGCTATAGGACAAATTCCATCTAATTATGAAATAGGGCATACAGATTTTTTGAATACATAGAAGTACGTAGTCACAAGATATTAAAAAGGAGTCCAACGAGAGCATCATTCTCATTTTGGATTGAATGTGTTTACAAGTACAATAACTAAAAACACATTTTATAATATGATAAAAAAATCGAAATGCATTACATCCAATAAACATCAACCTGTTGGGACAACAGCTTAATCAAATCATCTTGCTCCTTCTCTACATGTTTACGCCCATCACCATAAATAGCTGCAGCTTTGGCAAGAATATTTTCATTGATGTTTTCACTGTTTTCGGTTCCATATTGGCAGCATTCTTCAGAGAACTTGGTTCCTGGTTATCATAAAGATTAAGAACCGTACGTATAAAGTTTTATCTTCAAAATATATGTTATTAATCTCAATTGCACATATTTCATGATAGGAAAATGAAATTAAAAAGGTACAAATTAATGCTTCACCTGTTTCGATATACTTATACCCAATGGCTGTAAATGCCTCTGCAGCTTTAATAACATCTTTTTGGAAATCCTGAAAGGAAGACGGGTGAATTCATTACGGAACGACTCAGATATATGAAATCATATGAGAATTCAGTCTTTTTCAACAAGATATGGATAATAAAGGAATATGACATGATTTTCAAATTAGGTTTCACAAACATATAAAGGAAATGCTCCTTAGTCCTTACCCTTGCTAAACGAGTTGACTTGTACAACTTGTCCAATTGTAGATGTCTTTGCATCTCAATCTCATCAATAACTACAACATCTGAGCTTTCATAACCAGTTCCACTAAATTGCTTTATTACAGCCTGCGAAAAAACATTCTTTCTAACTCAATAGGAGAAGATATCAATCGTTTAAAGCAACACACAATAACATAAACATAAAAGAACTACAAGTAACTTATCAGGACTTAATTCAATCAAAATGTCAATCAACACTCATCCATGGTTTCATAGCACTAGCCATCTCACAGATTACTCGACTTTCAGGTAAAGGATGAAGCTTTGTAATAACAAAAAACTCTACATTTACTCTTCTCCATATGCTAGAAAATCCGGGGTAATCCCAAAAAAGCAAATAAATGAACTCAATGGACTTCGAATTTGTAATGAAACTAGCTAATATACACCTAAAAAGAATTATACCAATTTGATGATTATGAACTACAACCAAAAGTCTAGAATTAACTCCACAATTCAATAGTTAATTCTTGAAACATATACATTAGATCCCAAAAGTTCTAGAAGCCAAAGAAATCAAAGACATTTAAGTGTGATAAAAGAGTAAATAAAACTCTTTGCTTTCACTGACCCAGATTTCCTCCATTATACTAAACACCAAATGAAAAGAATTCAATTCTCATAAAACCCAGAAAAATAAATTAAAAGAGAGTGAAGGGTAGTGATTAAATTGCCTGTTGTTGCTTAGCAACTTGTTCTCTGAGCTTGCTGGCTTGCCTTCTAAAAGCATCCATTGCTGCCTTTCTTTCAATGCTGCGAAATAGATTTTGCAAGAAAAGAAGAAATCAAAGCTTCTAGTTTCTAGAAATTTGGATTTACTTCAGTGAAGGATTGGCTTATCAGATCTGGCAGCTGGCTATGTTTGAGAGACAAAGGCATTTGAGTTTTCGGTTTTCCTCTGAACTCTATTTCGCTGTCCAAAATCATGTTCTTTCGCTCTTTGGACCGTTGGATCGGTTGATGCAATTATTTTGGGCTTCATTTTGGATGGCTCTGAGCCAGCTCATATTTAAGGGCTCAATTGAACAAAAACAAATTATTTGAGGGTTCAGGGATTATTTTTATTTTTAAGCCGAATATCAAACTTGCATATTTTAATAATCTTTGTAATTATCATTGTTTACTACTGGCACCAAAACTGCACATTAATTTTATTTAAATATATAATATGATAATAAACTGTGTTTAATTGAATAATCTTGATGAAAAGATACACCGTTATGTAGAGGCTAAAAAATTAAACACCTCTATTCAAATATGACTTGTTACGCTCGAGTAAAAAATGGTTAAAAAGATGTAGGGATTTGTATCTTTCATTATTTTTAATAATTTCTATGTTATATATATATATATTTTAATCTTTCCATATGTTTTTGTTTAAGAAGCTCTTTCGAGGGTTTTTCTTTCGTAGGGACGGACATTCGATTGAGACGAGTTAAAAAATTGAGTTAGTCGAGTTGAAGAGTATTATTTTATAATTCAATCTTTACTTGATTTTTTTTTAGTTGAGTTACGTTTATGAGATTCAAGTCAAGTTGAGTTGTTAGGGTTTATGTTCAAATTTAATTGTAAAAAATTATAATGTTACGGTACTAATTAGTTCTAATTTATTTCTATAACCATATACAATACACATATATATGTTTCATATTTTCATTTGTGATATATATATATATATATATATATATATATGGGGGGGCAGAATTAAGAGACTCGACTCAAACTTGAAAATTGATCTACCAATTACTAAAAATTTTGAGGTATTCGAATTTCCATTTTATGACTCAAACTTTATTTAAAATTTTTTCAAGTTAAGACAAGTCGAGTATTTTCGCATCGAGTCAAGTCAAATAATTCAAATTTTCGAGTCGAGTTCTATCCACCCCTATTTTCCGAGTAAGAGATTTAGGAACGAGAACAAGGAGGAAACATGGACCAAAAGTGGAGTGAAAATTAAGACCATTAACGAACATAGCGTTTGATAAACTAATTGTGAACTATTTGTATAATGTTTGTTTATTAAGTTAGATAAACAAGTATCAACACAAAATTATATTCCTTTATTTAATGAATATTTTTTTTGAAATATTGGATTATATTTAAAATGAAAGGATTACAAAGGAATCACACCTCAAACAATAAAATTCTAAGAGACGTGAAAAACATTAAAATACAAAACTTAGCACTTTCCGAAAAACTTGAACAATCTTTTGAATGAAATCTAGTGAACAAACTACTTTGACCAGAATACTCTATGAAGAAAGCAAATCCTTGTGCTACTTGTTTTTAGCATAACAACACAACCACAAAAGGAGATCATAAGCTTTTACACACGGCCTCTTTCGCTGACAAAACGCTCGTTGATACTCGTCATCCGAACGCAAAACTATCAAAAAATAGACAACTGTCATAAAGACAGAATATAATTGCTATAAAAGCAGACGAAAAAACTACCATAAAAGCAGACGAAAGAACTGTCAAAAAGCAGATATGATGTGAATCTCACAAAACAAAACAAAAACAAGAATAAACTTAAAAATAAAACATTCATCAACAAAAGATGAATTTTATTTATTTACAAAACCAACAAAATGGCCAAAGGCCACTGTTGGTGAAAAAGAAAATCAACGAAAAAGAAAAATTTTGAAAAAAAATTTCGTAACTGCCGCAGAGCAAATGAGAAGAGTGGTTTAGTTAAATTTGGTCGCAATAAATTTTTTTTAAACCTATTTAATGAACAAATTTAAACAAATGTGTTTTGGTTCATTTATGCTATGAACAAACTTATTTATTTATTTTATTTATAATATAATTATTAATATTTACATTTAGTTGTTTTATATATAAAAATAATAAATATGTTCATTTACGGGTTTTTAGTTTATGGTTCATAAACAAATTTTAAATTGTTAACAAACACGTTCAATTATTTGTTAACGAAAGTACACATGAAAATATTTTGTGAACATATTTGTTTAATATTTATAAATATGCTAAATGAAAATATTCGTAAACACTAGTCAATAAACGAACGCGTTTAAAAACAATACATTAACAAATATAAATCTTAAAAAAATAACAAATACAAACATATATAATTCTAAATAAAAAGTACGAACAAAAATTTGAAACACTTAATAAACATAAACAAACTTGAAAAGATACAGACGTGAACAAATTCGTTATGAACCAAAGATAAAGAAAAGTTTGTAACCAATCAATCTCAAATAGAGGTTTATTGTGAACCGAACATGAACACGAACAAATATTTATTCGTACATTTACGATTGATCGCAACCATAGTTTCAGCTTCCAAGGACATTTGTGGTGACATTGATTACCAAAATTTAATTACCTAAAGCTACTCCCCATTTTGGAAGTCACATCCAAATTTAAATTGTCACATTATTACCAAAACAATTATTTGATTCGTCTTACATAGTACATACCATTATTATAATCATGTTAATTAATGCATTTTCATACCCGATTCACCTGATCATTTACAAACCAAGACTATTTCTTAATAGAAAATTTATTAAGTAAAAACCATACCTCTTTAAGGTGCATTATTAAACTCATTTCATAGACATTCTAACATGTTATCAATCATTTACCAACACTTTAAAATCATATAGAAAACATATGAATTGCACTAACTCATGCATGATGTGCACTTATCAAAATTTGACAATTTAGACATTCATTAAGCATGGTAAATTCAATGAAATTTTATTATGCTTGTTAATTATCATTTCTTGTTAACTTATTACATCAAGTCTGATCCTAGATGTAACACCCCGAAAACCGGTTTAGTCGGAATTGGGTCCTGGCAATCGGAACCCTACACCGAAAAGTCTAAATATTGTATCGATATTGACTATGTGTTAATTTTATTGTTAATGGACCTTAATTGAGTCTATCCATAGTTGGGGCTTCATTGAAAATGCTGAAAATATTTATATTGAGCTAGGCGTATCGATACAGTAGGACCTGTATCGATACAATCCAACTATTTTAACTAACTTATCGAACTTGAGCTAGTTGTATCGATACGGCCATAAGGTGTATCGATACAAGTGCCTGCAAAAAATTTGATTTAGTGACACAATTGAAAAGATTGAAAGCTGAGGATGAGTCACCTACTAGCTTACCACCCCTTTACGTGGGATTGTTCATAAAAGATGTCAATTGATCATCAATTACCTAAAATTGTGAAAAGGCATGAAAAGATGGAATTTGATGACTAAGCTTTCCCCTTGCTAAGGGAAACCTTCCTATTGGTCCTTAGTGAGGTGGGGAATGATTAAGGCTATGGTTTCTTTAAAATGAATAGAGAAAAGCTCTTTCCTTATTTTTTATTCCACCGAGACTAAGCTTACCCTTTGATTGAAGAAAATAAGCATACACTTCCATTTTCATCTTCTTCCTTGAGCTCAAGCAAGCACCTCCCTTGGTTGCTTAGGTTTTCTTGAATTTCTCTACACCGTTAGATAGCCCTCGATTGGGTAAGATGAAACCATCAAACAATTGTTCAAATCCATGGATATATTGAGATTAATTTCTAATTGAAATTATGAAGCTTGTAAGCTAATCCATGGAAAGTCCATTAATCTAATAACTAATTGCTATTTCAAGCATAGACATCGAATTTGATATTGTCATATTGGTTTCAATATCATACTACCAATTCTAATCAATTCCTATTGTTGTAACCTAGCTCAATAATTGGAGAAAGATCCCATGTCATCTCCAACGAAAGCTAGAAGCAAATGAGTTATAATCCGAGAGCCTTGAAAGCTTCAGAATTCAAGGTGAGTGTAGTCAAAGTCTCGAGAGTTGGCTAGGTGCCATCTCGAATCATTAATCATTAATTATTGCTTATTGTATTGCTAATCACCGTATTGAAGGTTTTTGCGTAAAAACCCTATTGAAAGTCATATAGGTAAGAATGGGTAAGTATTGCATTGGAATCGTATCCGAAACATTGTTATTGTTACCATTGAAAGCATTGAAGCATTGCCATATTAGGCTATAGAATATTGAACATTGATTATTGCATATTGCCATTGAGACATTGATATATGTTATTGCTATCGAGTTACCACATTGAAACATTGTTATCGAATCATTGCTATTGATTTATTGGTATGAATCATTGCTATTGAACCATTGTTATTGAATCATTGCTATTGGTACGTTGATATTGAATCATTGCTTATCGAACCTTGGGATCGAAAGTATTGGATACAATTGGCATGCCATAGAATTCATGAGCTCATTGGTACGAGTATAGGCTACGACCTTTATTATGGTGCGGTGGAGGGATGTTGATGTGTATTGGTCAAATTGGTGCGGCGGAGGGAATATGACTAGACTATTATTGATATTGGTACGGAGGTGGAATTCGTGTATCCATATATCGTAAAATCTATCCAAGGAAACCATTGAGATTGCTATTGACCATTAATGTGAAATAATGCTATTGATTATTGTTGTGAAACATTGTCATTGATTATTGTTACCATGTTGATCATAGATGCCATGTTATATGTTGAACATGATAATTATGCCATGTTGAATCTTATGCCTTTTGTTAGCATGGTTAGAATTGTTATTGAAGCATGTTGGAATGCATACCATGCTCATTCATTGTTTATGGCTACCTCACTTAGACTATGTAAGTCTAATGCATTCATCTTTTACATTTCATGTTAAGAAAGTATATCGAATCGAGATTGGAGCTAGTTAGAAGTTCGGCAAGTCACCACAAGCTTAAAGTAATGTGTTTTGTCCTTATGAACTCCTAGAATGCTGGCAAAGTAGTTAAACTAGTTGACTATGGTCATTTTGGTATGTGTATATTGGCCATGTTTTGTGTTGGCTTTAGAGGGCCTAAATGGTATGTTAATGTTGGTTAAAAATGGTTAAAATGACATAATTGGCTTAAAAAGGTGAAAGGTTGGTAAATGAATTCGTATTGACATGAAAGTTGGCATGTTAGTAGATTAAATGGTTATAAACTTACTGGTAAAGTCTCATTGCATTTGGACATCGTTTGATAGGTTAAATCATGTTAGTAGATTAAATGGTTATAAACTTACTAGTAAAGTCTCATTGCATTTGGACATCGTTTGATAGGTTAAATCAAATAAAAACCAGTTAAAATTTGTCATTACAGGGCAGGGCATATCGATACATGTGATGGTGTATCGGTACGGCCTTGCATATTTGGTCTGGTCAACATGAGTCAAAAGGAGTATATCGATACTGCCTGGGGCGTATCGGTACGAATTTTGGTCACTGGAATTTAGTTGCAAAAATGGTATCGATACAGGTTCAAGGCGTATCGATACGAAGTCAACGCGACCAACTAGTACTGGTACGACCCTCAACCGTATCGATACGAGCTTGTTACCCATGAATATGGAATTTGGAAAATTGGCTTAGTGTACCGATACGACCCTAAGTGTATCAGTACGGTGTTAGTTATTTCTGTTAAAGTTATAGAAAACAGTTTTGTATTAATTACAGAATGGTCACTAAATCTTGCATAGTTAAATTGGATGAGTAAATGAGTTCCGAATAACATGAAAATTTATACGGGTATTGATTATAGATTTAATTTCATTTTAGTAAGACTAATTTTTGATAAGGACCGCTAAAATACTAAAATTATGATTTAGTCCTCAAATCTTGAAAAAGGTTAAAATTGGTCCTAGTTGGATAATCGTAGACTCGTAACGGACTAATTGGAATAACAATATTGTTTAATATTATTTGTTAAGTATAATAATATCGATTATTGTATAAGAATTATCATATTGATCATTTTATGGTTCATCGGTAGCATGCTCCGACGCGGTTCTCGGCTAAGCCGGGAAGGGGGTGTTACACTAGCAATTTGATAAAAAAAAATGATCCTAGCAAGAGCATCCTGCAGATTGTAGACTAAGGTGTCAATTAAAGTTCATCTTGGAGGATTTATATAACTATAGTTGGACTGATAAGCAGTGACAAAAGCATAATAAGGGCCTAAATGGGCCTTGCCCCTCTAACAATTTGAGAAATTCATAATAAGCCTTTTAATTTTTTTAAAAAAATTTAACTTGACCCCTCAAATATTTAGAAATTTATATTAAATATTAATTTTTAATATTTTAATTAAAATAACTCAATTTTGAGTTTTAATATTTAATAAACCCTTAAAATTCAATAATTTAGTGGCTCCTGATATTTGATGCTGGCTCCGCTGGCAGAAAGATCAGATTCAAGGCCTTAAAGAGTTTTGTTATGAGAAAAAAAAAGTATTCTTCTCGGAGACCAACAAACTAACATTGGGCCCTTGCAGAGTTCTGTTATGAGCAGAAGCTATATCATGCTTATAATTGTTGGCTCCTTTTTCTTTTCATTGGGATTGTTTTGAAATACTGGGATGGATGGCTTGTAATTACAGAGAATAAATCTAACACTCCTGACGCCATAAGAACATGTATAAACATGTTCGCCATAAATTGTTCTGGCTTTGCATCACTTGCAGTTGACTGCATGTTAACATGGACATGCTCGGTAGTTGAAAAGCACTTTACAACCACTTGTCTACTTTTATTCCTTGCCATATTTCAAGCATTATTATTATTATTCTAGGTCAGAAATCTTGTATGTTTCAGTATTGACATGCAACCCATCATAGGAATGCTTTTCTTTATTTCTTAGGCACATGTGCATCATCTCCGCCGCTCTCACTCATTTCACATGTATATTTGCATGCATGTATGTATGAGATTCCTTTCCTTTTTGATTTGTTTTCAGCTGGACACAGATAAATCAGCTGCGAATTCTTTCATTTTTAGGTTGTCCTCCCGGTTCCTCAGGGCTTTGTCCTGACTAATCTGGACGGACCCGTATCGCACACATAATTTTGGTGGGCGAGTCTCCGGCGGGAATTTTTCTGTACACACAAAGCCTCAAACTCGAGACTTGTTTAAGCGATACTGAGTCACTTACCACTTGGACCAACCTATCGGTAAATTCTTTTATTTTCAATTGAAGATCGGCACTTACAGGTTAGGTAAGCTTTTATAATACAGTACAATATATAGTTTTATGCTTTAGTTTATCTCCTTCAATGATAGCTCATGGCTGGTGTCTCTATCTCCTAATTTCTTGGTAGCCAAATAACTTCTTGGGATCCATTTTTATTTTGTTTTTGCTGTCAAGTTTCCATGTTACAAGGACTCTCTCGATGGTTCTTTCAGTTTATGTTATTATATCATACATTAAAGTGAAAAGCGAACAATTTATCCATAGTGATATTTTAAGGGGAAACGGAGGTGGTAGTGAGAGATTATGTAACGTTATCATCAAAATGGGGCTATTAAGTTAGTTGGAGGGTTTTACATACATATACATACATATATATATATAGTACCTCAAGAAAGTGCCCACCACCACTACTAGTAGTACCTAAGCCTTGAGGGAAGTTTATTTTATATAGGATTAAGGTTTCTTTTAGTTATCCTTAGAACTCAATGGAAAGTTGGCTTGGGTTTATAAATTTATCCAATGGAAGTGGAGAGAGCAAGGCTGTCCACTCCTCTTGCATGCCTCATTCAAAAGATTAAATAGACAGCACACAAGTTAAATTGTTTCACTTCCAATATAATTTCTCTTCTTTTTATTGGAAAAGAAAATATTAACACGTGCCTCGTTAAAAACTTTCCTAACCTAAATGGAGGAAAAGAGTACACGTGCTAATATAATAACAAAAGAATCCACAAGAAAACTCGACAAAACCACAAAGCACGAGGCTAACTAGAAAATAAAATAAAAACAAAACTGGCACCACACATCCTAAAGATTACCATCCTGATGGAGACTATCAAGAATCTCTTGTGGAGGAACCTCATAATAGACACCCTCCATACTCACAGAATGAGCAAGGTGAGCAACCATTGACCACTTGATTGCCGACCCTCGGAACATGCTGAATCACGATCTCCCACTGACAGCGGTGTAACATCCCCACCGGGCCTGGTAGGGACCCAGGTCGGAGAACGTCACCGGTAAACTATATAATGAACGGAACAATGAATTTGAATTATAATTCAGACATTAATCAATACTATGCTTGCGGAATATTCCGATATCAATACAATAGCCTTACCGATTCAATTCCATACTTGGGTTATTGATCAGGGGATCAATTTTAGGCTTTTTCAAGTTTAGGGGACCAAACTATAATTTCTATAATTTAGGGGTCCTTGATTATAATTAAATATACTATAATGAAATTTAATCCATGATCAATATTCATGCAAATTTTTAGTTTAATCGGAGTTCATTTACTAGTTCAATTAAACCATGCAATACTTAGTGACCAATCTGTAAACTATTTAAAACAGTGTTCATAGCCCATTAACATAATTAACTGTCACCGTATCGAAACACCAAGGGGTTGTATCGATACGAGTATGCATGATTTAAGCCTTAATTCGAATATGTCAGATTCATTTTCGATACAGCTTAACCAATATCGATACGGGATAACGGAATTAACAAACACCGTATCGAAACACCTAAGGAGTGTATTGATACGGGTTGACCTAATTTGACCATTGACCTCTGTTTCAATATGCAAAGGGCTGTATCGATACTGATGTGTATAGTTTCAAGTTTTATTTGCCAAAATCCTTACATGTTTCGATACAACTGGGGCGGTATCGATACGAATTGACCATGGTTGACCTGTTTTTTGATACACCCAAATGCCACATCGATACAACTAAATTCCCCAACCTTACTGTCAACTTTCGTACTGAAACATCCTAGCTCGTATCGGTACGCCCTAGTTGACTTAAGCTTTGACCGACCAAATATGCAAGGCCGTACCGAAACAGCTTGACCTGTATCGATACGCCTACATTGTAATGGCAAATTTCTTCTAGTTTTTAATCAATTTAACCGGTTGAACGATGTTCAAATGCAATAAATTTTTACCAGCAAATTTCAAACACTAACATCTATTGGCATGCAAAGTTTAGTCATCAAATGAATCAATTTACCATGTTTTCACTAGTTAGGCCAAATATGCATATTTGGTGCTTTTAACCAAAACACTAACATAACCAAAATGGGCATTTTAACCTTTTTAACATAGTGGACCACATATACATGCTAAATGGGACTAAACCAACTTGTCTAGACCTTACGACACTATTCTAAGAGTTCAAGGACTAGATTAACATTACATAGAGGATAGTTACTTGCTTCAAAACGCTTATTGCCCCGATCCTCGATCCAACTATACTTTAACTTGAAAATACATGAAAATGAGATGCATTAGGCTTTCTTAGCTTAGTGAGGTAGTTTAAGGCAATCGTTTGAGCATTAATGAAGATCATAACATGTATAACAAATGAAAGTGCATCTCAAATCATAATCTAACAATGCTTGCAACACTTATTCACACATTTTCCTTGGATCGACATGCATTGTGGATACAGGAATTTCCAACCAACATCGCCAACAATGAATGGTCAATATCCGCCAACATCAGCGATAAGACCAACACCACTGCATCCTGCCAACATCACCAATAAGAGCCTTAGCTCAAGGATCGTAGTCCACCCTTACTAATGAGCTCATGAATTCTATGGCATGCCAATTGTATCCCATGTCCATTCGTATCCAAGGATTCAGTTCTCGTAAATATCAATACTTGTCAATATCAATAACAATATCAATAAAAATAACAATGCAATAGCAATGACAATGATCCTATGACATGTTCAATATGACTTAATTCAATTCTCATAATATCAATGATCACATGACAACTCAATGATCGACTTGGTAATATAATAAGCTTACCGATGATCTCTCCTACGAGGTTTTCAATGCAACATGCCTTGGCCAATAATGTAAATGCAATAAATCAACATCCATAAATTAGGGGAAGGCACCTAGCCAATCCCTTGACTCCGACTACACTCACCGATGATTCTGAGGCTTTCAAGGCTCCCGGATGACAACCCCTTTGTTCTTAGATTTGGTGGAATTAGGAGGATTTGGTGATTCTTCACCTTGAATCTTTTGAGCCATGAGGAATAGGAATTACAATGACTCAATATCAATAACGAATTCATAGCAACTCAATAGCTAGGAAAACAATAACGAATAAGCCATAATATCCCTAGAGAACTTCTAGGTTCCTAAATTCTTGGACTTGAACTAAACATAGTTTAACTATGGAATCAATAAACTAATTGAGGGAGACTTCTCACCCAACCGATAGCTATAATCTATGATCATGAAACTTGAGAAATTCAAAGCTTGGTTCACTCTCCAATGGAGGTGTGTGCTCAGAAAAAGAAGATGATAAAGAGGTGAGGTGCTTGCTTGAGTTAACCGGGTAAGCTTCTTTGTTTTCCTTTTACTATTGTTTTCAATTGGGCTTTCCTTCAATTGAAGGAACTCAATATCCTAATCCCACGTATGTGGTGATTAGGCTTGAGGAGGGGCTAATCGCAAGATTGGTCCCTCAACTTCCTTTTCTTTACACTTTTGCCCCCTAAACTCCTAATTTTCACAATTAAATTACCTAAACAGGTTTAAAACTTACAATAGGGTCCATGGAAGACATCAATACTTAATTGGGACTCAATAATTCAATGATTGATCATTCGTTCAAAAGTCAAATCTATAATTTGACTTCCTGATGTGAAATTTCCGGTCACCGGAATCAAATTTTGACAAGGCTCGATTTTGGGATGTTACAAGCGGCGCATCTCAAGAATGTGGAGTATCAACGATCGAGCCCCTTCCATAAACTCCCGCTTCTCAATCATATGTATCGCATCCCCACTATTTGTCTCAACCACTAGCCTTCGACAAACAATATCATAGGCCATCTCCAACCCAACATATATACCCCGTAACTCGGCCTCTAAAATAGATTCAGTGCCAATAAACTTTGCAAACCCTCAAATCCATCTCTCCTCATGATCGCGTAACACACCTCCACACGACGTAAGGCCATCTAAACGTTTGCATGAACCATCAATGTTCAATTTGAACCATCCCACCAAAGGTGTCATCCAACCCGACAAACCCTGCATCTGATCCACTGCTGTTGGTGCAGAAGTCCCGACGCTAGCCCCGACCGCGACACACACTGGTTGTAACCAGCAGCTTCTATCAAGCACAAACCTACGATCATCAACATCAGAATCGAAGATGACAACATTCCTTTGGAGCCAAAGATTCCAAGCTATAGCCCCAAACAAAAGGTCCAAATCCGCAGCTTCCCTTGCGAAATATGTCAGATTTTTTAGATTAACATGAATCAAATCCTGGAAGCTTATGGCGAGACCCGAACTTATCCCGCTTAACAACAGTGCTCCAAATCAAACTTGCTGCCGAGCATGATCTTAAGTAGGGGTGTTCAAAAATACCCGACCCTGCTGACCCGACCCGTTGACCTGCCGACCCAAACACTAAAACCTTAAAAATAATTATCCGGTCGGGCCGGATACCGACCCGTAATTTTTTCCGGGTAGTTGGGCCGGGTCTGGGTCAAAATGTTTTTACAATCGGGTACCCGACCCGACCCGGTACTTTTTACTATATATATATATAATTATATTTATATTGATGATCCTTAATATTTAACCATAAAACTAAATTTAAATCCCTAAATTTAAAAAATCAGAAAGGAATGAAGATGATCTGGTTTGCGTTGCTTTTTAATGTTCAAGATATTACTGCTCTATTCTGTGCTTCGCTTTTTAGTTTAAGATATTTCGAAAGGAATGAAGATGGTCAGCTTTTCTCTTAGTGACAATTTTAAGTTGCCAAGTTATTGTAAACTAAAAAAACATCCACATAGTTCTGAATTTTTGTTTCTGTATCAAATTGAATTGAATGGTTTCCTCCTTATTCAACTTTCCCCTATATTATTCTTTTGATAATAGATGTTTACGTGTATTTGGACCATTCACAGATTAGTACTTATCAATTTTAAGTTGTGAAGTTATTGTAAACTTTTTTTGTGTGTATTTCTATGTTACTTTTCTTAAAATTTTATATTTAAAAAAATAAAATAAAATTGTGAACCGGATACCCGGTACTCGATTTTGCGGGTACCCAATTAACGGGTATATGGTATTCACAAGCCAGAACACGGGCCAAAAACTATAGTACCTGAAGAACCGAGTACTAGGAACCTCGGGTACTCGGATTTGAACACCCTAATCTTAAGACATGGCTCACGGTCTCAACATTGCTCGAGCAACAAGAACATCGAGCATCCAACGTGAAGTGATGTCTCACTCGTTCTTCATTAGTCATAAGTTTATTACAACACGCGAGCCAAAGAAATTTTTTAACTCTTTGAAGCCCTCTATATGTATGGATTACCTTCTAAAGGGATTCACCATCATCTATAGAGGCACCCAGCCGCACTCTATAAGCCTCCTTGACTGAGAAACCCCGACCGGACCGGTTCTTCCAACCCACATAATCGCTGTCCATCCACAACACAGGGCCCTTGATGGCTGCCACCCGTAACAAGATGAACGACGGTAACATATCCTGGAAATTTCCCACAACCAATTCCATCAACAATCTGTCATGTTCGATATCGACGCATATAGTTTTTTTAAATTTAATCTTAAAAAATAAGCTAAAGAGAAAATCTTTAAATTTAATCTAATTCATGCCCATATAGTTTTTTAAATTATTTTTTAGGAAATAGTTTTTTAGTTATAACATATAATAAAGGGTTGTTATTCTATCGACTATTAAGTGGTGTTTTTTTCAAGGGGACCAAATAATATTTCTATAATAAATAAATAATTGATTTAAACGTTAGCAATTATAAAAAATTTTGAATTCCAAGTTATGATTTTATTTTATGAGAAGAAGAGTTGGAAGAAATTAAGGAGATGATGTTTGATTAGGAGACAATGACTAGGAGATATAGTTTGGTGATTAGTTCTTAAACAATGACACGCCAGATAAAGAATTGGCTCTTGTTTATTCATCCACATATTCTTTATGCATTAATTATAAACTTTATAATATGAATATATTTTTAAAAAAAATGTACTTGGAGAATTTTCTTGAAAAAGATTGATTAAATAATAGTAATTAAGTTAAAACAATATAAAATCGGTAGTAGTAGAAGTTTGCATCATCCAACTCGTCATGGTGCATAGGTTCTTCCACCCCATAAACGTGTTGTTTCCATTTCTTTTCCCTTTTGTGTTTTTTGGGGTTGAAGAAGCTGTCTGTTTGTGGTTGGCGGGGACGTGTGCGCCGCTATGGTGCAGGCTTGCTCATGGATTGTGTCATGGGAAAAAGAGGAGAGACTTCTCTTTTTTCTTTTGGGATTTTTCGATGGGGCATTTCGTCAAACACCTGCCGACCATTGATTCAGCGGCCACTGTTGTCCCACTCAGCCCCCGCACCTTTTGCTACTTCATCTCCTTTTTAGTTTAGCATATGGAATGGTCCGAATGGATGCTTCTCTCTTACTTATACTCTTAATTAGGGTGAATAAAATCCGACTCATACTAATAAAGAATTGAATTTTTCGAATTAACGTAAAAATATTTGACTTGAATCGTAATTTTATAAATTCTACTCGAAATTTTTTTTAAATAAAGTTTAAGTTATAAAATAAAAATTTGAATTACTTTAAATGTTTAGTAATTAGTAAATCGTATGGACGGAGCCAAGATTTAGGCTTGGGGACAAACTTAAATATTTAAAAATGATGGGGTAAATGTATAAATAATTTATTTTTTAAAAAAAATTCTATATCATCAAGGTAAAAAATAATTTTTTTGAGTTTGGGGCATGAGCCCTTCCTTGGCCCATGTCCCTCAGTCCATGGTAGATCAATTTTTAAGTTCGAGTGAAACATTTTGCTTTGCCTAATATATGTATATTCAATATAAAAAAACATTAATATATATATATATATGATTATAGAAAGTCGTTTAAATTAAAACCAATTAATATCATAACTTTATAAATGTTTACAATCAAATTTGAACAAAAATCCAAACAATTCGACTTGACTAAAAAATTTTAAAATTTGAGTTATGAAATAAAACTTATCAATTAAACTAACTCGAATTTTTTTGACTCAACTCAATCAAATGTTCACCCAGGCTTTGAATTTGATACCCGGTGGGTTTCACGTGGACACCGTGCTTATTTGAAATATATAGATATAGTCAAGTAAAACTACATAAAAATATATTTGACTTTGAAAAATATTTTACATTGTTCATGGAAGATAAAAGTAAATTTATGTTTGACCATCATTTTATTAAATTTGTTTAATATAAAAATTTTGTTAACCTGGTTTATTCTTTTTCTGTTTCTTATTGGTATATGTTTGGCTGCATTCAAAATTTGAAAATATGAGCGGGTCTACTCTCATATTTTTAATAATACTAATTTACGTTCATCACTTAATTATCTTCTCGTTTTTTTATTTTGGTTATTCAACTTTTAAAACTTTTAATTTAATAATTGAATTTTCGGATTACTCTTATTTTAATCACTTTGAATTATTTTATTATCATTTTAGTAGGATATGACACTTTTTATTATAATTTAATATAAAAATAAAATCATCTATTATTATTATTATTAAATTTAAAATATTTTAATAATTGAACTTTCGGATTGCTCTTGCTTTAATCACTTTGAATTATTTTATTATCATTTTAGTAGGATATAACACTTTTTATTATAATTTAATATAAAAATAAGATCATTTATTATTATTATTAAATTTAAAATATTTAAAATAAAAAATATTAAATTTTTTCAATAACTCACCCAAACTCTAATCACAACCCCTATTTGACGGCATAACCATTTACGGGTAAATGAAAAAAATATCAAAATTTTCTGGCATCCAACCCAAGCCCAAACCTTAAATTACAACCCCTATTTGACGATATGGTCATTTATCGGCGAACGGAAAATTTTCTCCAAGGTTCAAGCGGTGGAAAGGTTCATCGCCACGAGAAGTGCAACATACTAAGAAACGGGCTCCATCTGACGATGAAAAAGGGAGATCGGCGAGAGAAAAACCAAAAAGTTTTTACCCGATTCACGGGCTTTGAAGAATTTTACGGCAAAATGGAGGCCGGATTCAAACTCATGGGTCCAAGATAAAACGACTAGTGAAATCTGAAATCGAACGGCCACCATCTACGATCGTCTACGATGGCATTTGACGACGACAAACGGTGAATAGTGGATAGTGGACGGTGTTTGGGTTTAATTTTATATTTTAAATTATTTTTATATTAAATAATAAAAATGTCATATCATAAAAATATTAATAAACTAATTCAGAGTAACTAAAACATGAGCAATTCGAAAGTTCAGTTATTTAATTATTATTTTTAAAGTTGAGTGACCAAAATAGAAGTGAGAAGATAGTTGAGTGATGAACGATGTATTTTACCCTTTTATTTTTAAGTAATTGTTAGTACCTATAAGCACATACCGTCACGTGTCGAAACCAGAACAAACAAGGCTGCGAACAACGTAACATAAGGGATAGCCAATAACAAGCATAACAACGCATACAGACCATTATACGCAGAATCACTTGCATACTATGCGGTGCCCTTCGTAATTTATGGTGGACGAACAAGATCGCCCGCAATGTCGCACCTTATCCAGAAACCACGTGACTACACACGCACTCACTAAGGATACCGAGAGAGGCTTAGGACGTCAAGTCGTACCCCATCCAATCAACACCCCACGATAGCCTACCTCGACACATGCCCAAGTAGTACAAAGTTAGACATGCAGTAGGGGAGAGGGAGATCATCCTCCATTCTGAACATCATAACCATACAGAAAACAAGAGCAAGACATGCGTTTCGACCCAGAAAAACCATCACAACCATCATCAGACCACCGTCTTCAAACCTTGGTTATTTTGACCATCAACAATTAGTGCGGCGAGCGTGGACCCAAGACACGACCTTCACCTTTTCTGTCCAATCCTTGAAAAATGACAAAAAATAATCCCCAACAAAAGCATAAAATGAGGAATTGACGAAGATAAGAAATAACGGGGAGAAGTAGGAAGAGGGAGAAAAAAACCTCCCCCATTCAAGTTAAAAGTAGTCGACCGGCCAGCATGCAGAATAATTTCACGGACGCGTAGAGGTTCAGATGAGATATATAAAGCCAAGAGCAACACAAGTGATATGGAGAAGAACAAGGGTGTAAGAGGCAGAAAGTCTGGATAAGGGATGTAAGGAGCCCTCACAACTCGTCGACTGAAAGGAAAGAAGTAACCTCCGCCGATAAAATTCAAAGTCATAAAACTTTGAATTTCACCCCATCCCTTGCATTCTCCTTGGTAGTTTGAGAATGATCAAGGTTGGCACCCGATGCAAAGCTGCACACCATTTAATAGCTAAGCACGGTAGCAAGGATGCAAGAAAGTGAAAACTCGTTGCAAGGCAAGAACACACCAAACATACGAAGGTAGCATAACTCATATCGTTTAATATGTATCTCATTTTTATTCAACTATTTTGGTTAATAAGATATCTATTCTACTAGTATCTTTACTCGTTCCCCAGTTCCTCGCAAAATTTACCAAAAAATAAAATGTTCATTTGAGTGTCCACCACTTTCAAGAAGTGTATATAAAGGAATCAACTCAACGATCATCGCTTTCGAAGTAAGCAAGCTAAAATGGACAGAGGGTCATCTGAGCGTTCGCCGCTTTCAAGAAGTGTGCATAAGAGAATCAGCTCAACGATTGTCGCTTCTAAAGTAAGCGGGGTAAAACAGGCAGGGGGTCGTCTGAGCGTCCGCCACTTTCAAAAAGTGTGCATAAATGAATCAATTCAACGATCGCTGATTCCAAAGTAAGCGAGCTAAAACAGACAATGGGTTGTCTGAGCGTCCGCCACTCTCAAGAAGTGTGCATAAAGAAATCAACTCAATAATCGTCGCTTCCGAAGTAAGCGAGCTAAAACAGATAGAGGGTCGTCTGAGTTTCTACCGCTTTCAAGAAGTGTGCATAAAGTAATCAGCTCAACAATCACCACTTATGAAGTAAGCAAGCTAAAACAGACATAGGATCGTATGAGTGTCTGCCGCTTTCAATAAGTGTACATAAAGGAATTGGCTCAACGATCGTCACCGCTTCCGAAGTAAATGAGCTAAAATAGACAGAGCGTCATCTGAGAGTCTGCCGATTTCGAGAAGTGCGCATAAAGGAATTAGCTTAACGATCACCGTCTCTAAGACAGATACAGTAACATCCAATTAACAAAATTTATCAAAAATCAACAAATACGTATAATACCTAAAGCTATCTCACCAGGGGTAGGAACACTCCTAGCCCTAGGCAACAACATCAGTGCATGCTCACTAGCGAATTAGCCTGAAAAAGAAAAGAGTTACAGTTCATCAGAAGTTTCTATTCTCGCACTACCATCATAAAAGAAGAACAATGCGATATCAATCAACGCCCATAACGCTCTTTCGCTAAAATGGGGCAAAAATTCTCTCATAATCAAGCAGCAATCGAATGACCCCATTCAAAGAAAATAATCTTGTTCGCAAAAACAAATATGCAAATAGAAGCATCTAAACCAACATACATTATATAGGGGTAAATAAAAATATGTCCAGTAAAATCAATTCAAACCCAGGTAAATCACTACAACACATCCGACACTGGTAAAAGAGAAACATTATTGAACAAGCTCGGGCGTATATAACAACAAAAAACAACAAAGAAGAACACTTGAAAACATCTTCAGTAATGCCCAAGCTGGAAAAAGCCCATAAATTTCAGCAACCTCTTCTGTTAAGAAAAAAAGGGAAACTTCCCCTACTATAGCCAGAACACCTAGAAGTGACAGATCTCTCCCCCATTTTCATCTGAGCTCCACTATACGAACGACTATAACATTAACAGGTCCAACAAAGCGACCTACGTTAGCTGCGCCAAAAGATGGTCCTAAAACACCAATGCACGGTGGAGTGAAGAGAACTTCACCCTGAAAGTATCACACAAAGACACCACCTATTGCCATTTACCACCATCAACAATAAGGAATCAGCTCAACGGCCGCCGCTTCCGAAGAAAACGAGATTAAAAATGAACGAGGGGTCGCCACTTCCAACAACTGCACAAGAATAAGTAAAAGGCTGTGTGGACTTCCCCCAAACGCACTACCCATAAAACAAGGCTATATTATTTGCATGCAAAAATAATAAGCATGACATGAAGATAGTAACCATGCGCAAGCTAAGGCACAGTACATGATCTCCATTAAGAGATATGCAATCCAAGGGAAAAGTATTCGTATATTCAAGAAACTAATCGTAATATTAAGTACAAAAATGTCATACATTAGCGAGCGAAATGAACAAGTTGTATCTCCATTGAAAACTCATACAATACACGAACAATTCAATAAAAACCAAATGATAACAATACCACAAATAATTTGGGAAGAGATAAAAACATGCTCCCTAAGGAAATCCCAACACAAGGAATCCTTCCCCAAGCCATTATATCAATGCTCCACTGAAGAACATCAAAGTGGAAACAATGTCTAAAGATGAACACATGTTCTCTTCGTCGTTTCAAAGCTAGCAACCTCCCCAGTAGCTGACAGAAAATTGGGGGTAATAAACAAACAATAGTATTCGGAAAATCTTAAGAGAAAGGTTCTCCAAGTACTATGTATATCGATGATTGTCTCTAAGGGCCACTCATGGCCTTCTGAATCCTATCTCTCGTCGACATAAATATTATAGGCATGGAGCGCCCCCTTCCGGATCTACAAAGCGAAGCTTTGACATACTACCCAACACAGTAAACATGTTTATCTTCTCTCTCGCCACTTAGCATCACATGACTAAAGCTATACAACTGGAAACCCACAAAAGAAAGAGTACTCCACTTGCAAATCAACTTCTGAAAACGAAGCCTTACGAGAAGTAAATTTATAGCAAAAGATAGATACGTAAAATTTTAACTCTCCAAGTTCTAACGTGAACGGCCCTGAACGAGCAGTCAATTCCCAGATTCATAAATCTCGACAACAACTCAAAATATGCAACCTCAAGTCTTCTAATCAATAAATATACGAATAATCCCATACATCTATCAAAGCCACCAAAATTTTCTATCTTCATCATGATCTGTCTCGAGTTGTCTTAATCACTACAAAGCTAACACGCCTCAAGCATACTGTGCAACTATCAAAAAGTGCAATTATAGCCAGGAAAACATTTTAATGAAATCACAAGGCACAATAAAATATGCTAAATGGCCAATACAACCATAAAGATATTGCACACCAAACGAAGAAATTTCTTTCACAAAATTTATTTCCACAGAAAAGGCAAAGTCAATTTCGACATCAAAATAGCTACCGAAATGCGAGGTTAAACATCATAAACTGCAAAAGAAAAAACAACATAAGTGGTTTTCGCCTATACAATTGATGTCACAACTAAAGAAAGCCAAATCTCCCTTATCCAAATCACAAGAAAACACCAAAATAATTCTTATACTAAAACAAAATTTTATCCTTCGACCAGAACAATCCCGTTTATTTTACTTAGTAACATCTATTCCCTTCACCATAAAGAGAAAGTAATATCAAAATAAAACAAATCAAATGCAAAAATAACAACAGCATCTCCAAAACAAGTAAACCCGTAGTTTTCACTAGCACATAACTCAAAAGAAAGCAAAGCCCACAGGTCTCATGTTCGCCGGGAAATAAAAGACAACCTAACCAAAAACACATACATAGAAATAGAAATGTATACTATGAACATTCCAATACAATACAAAATTACGAATTTACAAAAATTCTTCAATCTAGAAGTTTACTTCAAATCTTAGTTATAAAAGCCTTCTTGGTGTCATTCCAAAGCACCTACTTGTGTAAGAAAGGTTTCATCACCCTAAATCTTTGGTTAGAGTCACACTTAACTATCGCCACGGTATACAGACCGAGAATTGACAAAAGAACAACCGCCTTGACCTTCATCAGGGAGACAAGATAAATACGCGAACAAAAAAAAATATGGAGGGAATGTAATACGGATACCAAAGTACAAGCACAATACCAAATTTTGTAACATTCTCTCCATAAATCTCTCCTCACTAGGGGACAGGAACCCATCCCGACGATAGACGGAGCATACAAAATATTATAATCTCATGAGCAATCTTGGTTTGATGCCGCAAAGGATGACAAACATCCCTATCCCTAATTTCACCATACCCCACTACAAATGGCTACCCATAGCTTTCTAAATACTATCGCCTGATGATACAAACTACAAAACTAGCACTCCTCAAGACTTATTAAAAGTGGTTTCTGAAAACCAATTTCCTCCACAAACATATTTTCTTTTCAAATGGTGCAAGAAAAATCGTAAAAGTAAAAATAGCATGAGAAAAAGTAAATCACTCGTAGGATAGGTTATAGAAAAAAGGCGTACCCTAGGGCACCCTATTTATAAAAGGCAATGAGCATACCAAGCGACGACGTCTTGCATACCTATGTGGAAAATTACCAATACCAACAACTAGTTCTCTGACCCCAAAAATGTCGAGTGCACAACAACGCTCAAGGAAATGGACGTAGTCGAACCAAGGGCAGAAGAGACCACAACGCCCCTATACTTCGTAGCAAAGGTGTCCCAAGACGGCCCATAAGGGTTTCTCACGTCAAAATCCATAGTTACATCGCAAAGATTGCCAAAATCTACACCTGAAACATCAAAAGAACCTCGCGACAGCTATAAGCTTAGGATGGTAGCATCCCGAGACCTTTCCATCACTTCGACTATAAAGGTGGAGGTTGTGTACGTAGCTACCTTAACTTTCTCTGCCATAATAGCATTGTGCGTAGCCTCCAACACCATAATCTCATTCTTATGTGATTCTTTAAGCTCTGCCAACTTTCTAGCAAAATTTGCAAAGCTTTCATCTGTTGCGTCTTCTACTCGTTTAGTCTTTCTTTAAGATCTCGAATCTCACTCGTAAAGCTCCATTCTGTGGCCTCAAGCAAATTCTCCTTAATACTAAGAGCGTGGTCATTTTCTCATCAATCTCCTCTGTGTGTTTTCTACGTAGGTCCCCTACCCGTACCCAAATGTCTGCCTCATGCTTTTCCCACATCTCTTTTAATTAAGTATCATATTTCTCAACTTAAAGCATAACCTAACGTTCTCCTCAAACAGAGAGGCGCGCCTTCCCACTTGCGAACACAGCTTAGCAGTTTTCTCAAGAAGGGTCTTTGTGTTTCTTTCCATGTTAAGTTGGACTCAGCACAATTCCTAAAAGAGACCTCAACCCCCATCAACGCTTCTCCTAATATCAGGACAAGGCAGAGAAGCGCTATGACTACCCGAATATAACTCAAACAATCTACTGGCAGTAGATTCGGGGCGGAACCAATTTTTTGACTCTAGCAAACCCTCTAAAGGAAAAAAGTGTTCCATGGGGAAAGGGTCTCGCCACCTTGACTAGGAAAAATAAAAGCATACAAAGGCCCCACGGGAGCCATCGCAGCAGAATCTGCAAGGGGCATGTCTTCAGCAGAGCAGCAAACAACAATAGAGCCTATAGCCGTCAAATAAAAAAAACTTGATTACAACCTAAACAATAAAATTACCAATATTAAACAACAATGACACATCATTTAAAATACCTGAAAGGGCACAAGCGACAAAAGGGCCGACACTTGAATTGACAGACACAACGCTTCTAGGGACGCCACCCACATCAACGAAAGAGCAGCGCAGTGATGCGAGGGAAGCAGACGCGATACCACATTTTAACTCAAATACAATCCCGGTAATCCCAGCATCAAGCACTGGCCTTTTTTCTAACATTTTCTCTTCACCACTCAAAGAACATCTCTTTGAGCCATAAGCCCTCATTCTCCTCGCCACACTTTCCTGTGCCGCCTCTATGACATTCACCTGCACTCTTACAAAGGTATTCTGGTTATTAGGGGACATCCTTAAATAAGAAATTACGGGAATTACGTCTACTAGAGGCATCACTATTGTAGCTCTACTCAAAGACCAGGGCAAACTTACATTCTCGCTACCAGAAACACCTGAGGATGCCATTTTTGTTGATCCTTCTGATCCCAACAAGTCGCCACTAGCCACACATAGTGGCACAATCTGCATCGAAACCGCTGCTCCTGTGACACACGTATAAAAAAGTTAATAAGTTGCAATGCGTATGTAACTAAAACCATTTCATTCCACCTCACCATGGCAGACCATTACCAGTATCCATTCTCATTTTCGACTTACGCTCAAAGTGCAAACAACTTTCTCCCTCCACAAAACCAGAGACGACGGGCGAATTCAAAACTGCCCATTTTCCCCTTACTGCGATTAGAATCGGATACAATCTCACCAGTACAACCTTTTGAACCAATAAGGGTAGCTTCTTCACGAACCCTATCTAAAGATGCACTTTCCTCGTAGAAATCTTGAATACAAGGATCAACACCGATATATTTAGACATGGAATGCTCTTATTCATTTTCCTTACCCAGAAGAACTCCAACAACTCATTCGTTTCCCCATTCTCCAAAAGGCCAAGCTTCTGCACAATAAGGCACGTTTGCCAAAAAACCCTCTGTAAAACACATCTAAGTCTTCCTAACCCCAACCATTAGAGCTCTTTTCCTTTAGGCAATGCAGCCAAATATTTCTGAGGGTGCATATTGTCCTATAGCAAAAAGGTGGATCACCCTCTAACCTTTTTAGAAGCGTCAACTCAATGGGTGACAACTCACCTACACCATGAGGCTCAACCCTGTCCTCCGTGGGTTGGCGCCACACGACCGAAAATTGAAAATCCCCAAACCTACATTCAACTTTTACAAACTTCGCCTTCTCTAGAAGATGATCCTCAGCATAGTACCTCGTTGCCTCCTTTCTGCGAAGATCAATGGTCACCAAGCCCTTTACACTCTCGTTACAATCGGCCATCACATTATAAATATAGCGAAATACATTGAGGGATGGCTCGTCCCCATAAATCTTGCGGTTCAAAAAATATGCCACCAAAATTCCTCAGCTAGTGTTGCTCAACTGACCTGGCGCTACATCAAACCACTTCACAAAGAAAATGTGCAACGACAAATGAAACCCCGACTCAAATGCACAAAGAGGAATCAGACACCACAACCTCCCTTCCTCTGGGCACACACTTAGGCGAAATATCCCCCTCGGTATACTAAATTGATAGCGGAAATAATTAACGGCAAGAATACCTCGACACTCCAATACCTTCAGTAATTCATTCGGATCGAAAGTGCAAGGATATTCACCGCTTATTATAATAGACGAGCTAACCATTAGCGCCAAAACAAAAAGCAATTTATAATCAAAGATTCAAAAGTATCGCTTCATAGCAAGATTTCTTGGGTGACGTTTCATGTACATCGATTCACCTTTTAGAATGGATTAAACGATTTATCCCAAAAACTATCACGCGACGTTTCACATTACTTTTGTAACTCTTATAAAAATCATGTTACTATCCAAAATTAAAAGTCGTTTACCACAAAAGACTTCACTCAGCGAGGCGCCCTATATAATCTTCAGGCTCGCCAAGGTAACTTTATAACCTTCCCTTATCTGGGGGGACAATTATTAGTACCTATAAGCACATACAGCCACATGTCGAAACCAGAACAAGGAAGGCCACGGACAACGTAACATAAGTGATAGCCTATAACAAGCGTAACAACGCATACAGACCATTATATACAGAATCGTTCGCGTACTATGCGGCGTCCTTCGTAATCTGTGGCGGGCAAAAAAGATCACCCACAATGTCACACCTTACCTAGAAACCATGTGACTATACAAGTACTCACTACGGATACCGAAAGAGGCCTAGGACGTTAAGTCGTAGCTCATCCAATCAACACGCCATGATAGCCTACCACGAAACCTGTCCAAGTAGTATAAAGCTGGACATGCAGTGGGAGAGAGGGAGATCATCCTCCATTCTGAACATCATAACCATACAGAAAACAAAAGCAACACATAGGTTCCGACTCAGAACAACCATCACGGCCATCATGGGACCACCATCTCCAGACCTCAGTCATTTTGGCCATCAACAATAATGTTTTAATATTATTTTTTAAATTTTTATTTTATTTTTTTATTTTTATGTTATTTGAATATTTTAGAATTTTAATATTTTCATATATTTGATTTTTTTCTTCTAAAAGTTTAATTTTGCACTCGAACTCAACCAGAAAATCAATTTTGCTATTAAACTTGACCAAAAAAATTAATTTTGTCCATGTACCACGTCATCTTCACACGTGGACTGTCACGTTAGCACCGTTGACTGCCACGTCAACATTGTAATGGTCAGCGTTGGCTTACGTCGGTCAAAGGACAACATTGACACAATTGGACTAGTTCACGAGCTATATTAATAAAAAAGTAATACATGGACAAAATTAATAATTTGAGACTAACGCATGAACAAAAATAGCCCTTAACCCTAAAGAAATAAGTGTATTATGTTAGTCGATAATATAGATTTTAGCAAATGGTCAATTGTAGTCTCCGAAGGGGGAAACTTACTTTACATATTTAAAGCACGCAGTCGAACGAAGAAAAAGGACAATGGCTGTTTCACAATGCCTTTTAATTGTGTATGTGTTGTCAACTACAAAAGAATTTTTAATTTTCACATTGAACTTAAAGCTCCTCCATTTGATTTCTTAATCGTCAATTATGCGTATGACTTAGCCTATAAATTTAATATTTACGTAACAATTATATAATATAAAAGTTAATTAAATATAGTTAAAATATCAAAATTCATATTATAAATTATTAACATTTCAAAATAAATAATTATTTAAAAACAATAAGATTCTGATAAAATAAAATATAAATGCATACATGAATTGTGAAGTCTAAACAGGTGAGTAATGGTCGGCTATCGGCCAGTCGTACCCTAATGACAAAATAATTTTATTTTTTTCATTACTTAGTGGTTCTGGTTCCGAATCAAATAACCCACGCTTTAAAACCCACTAGAATTATTGCTTATGACGCTTATATCCCACCTTCAATTATAAAAAACAAACTCCTTTGATTATTTGGATCATCATCTATTTAGGGGGAAATGGAATTAGTTACATTTTTAAT
Source organism: Hibiscus mutabilis (assembly GCA_019671005.1). Classification (NCBI taxonomy): domain Eukaryota; kingdom Viridiplantae; phylum Streptophyta; class Magnoliopsida; order Malvales; family Malvaceae; genus Hibiscus; species Hibiscus mutabilis. Next base: position 85,814,096 of record CM033714.1, read on the forward strand.
GCTTTGATAAGAACTTTTAATAAATGTGGCATATTTAAGTATGATAGCGAACGAGAACTTAGCTGAAATGGTAAGGTTAAAACCATAAATTATCGAACACCGAAATTTATGTTTCGTTTTTTGTAGATTTTGTTTAGATTTAGTAGGCCTTAAATCTCATTATATGAGGGTCTTGCCCAAAACTATTTTAGTCTTATTTTGTTTGTATTAATTTACTTATTGTATATCTTCAAAAAAAACTTATTGTAATTCGGATGTATTGTTTTCTTATTTATCAATTAAATTATTACTGAATTTTACTCTTAAATATTTATTCAAATGACGTTTTTTGTCACTAAAGATTAGACATTGAACATTTTTTGAAACTCTTAGACCCCAAACGATCATAGATGATGATCATTCAGTCCCAAAATTCACCAATCACTTCGTCTCGGTCCCCTAAGTTTGAATTCGACCTCCATTTTACCGAAAAGTTAAAGGAGTGACAAAAAATGTTCTATGGCTAAACTTTAGTGAGTAAAATGAACGTTTTGAAACTTTAGTAACCAAAATAGGTTCGAAAGTAAAGTTCAGTGATGATTTACGTAATTTACCTTTAGTTTAGTTTCACATATATTCTTTAAAAATTAATAATTGAATTTTTTAATAGTCTTATGAAATTTAATATATTTCTCCTAAAATTTTGGACTAACAATCTATTTGATGCTTGAGTAAGGGGAGCAATTTTTTTAATTCTTTCATGAAAAATCTTTTGTCTCTTTTCTCCATTTTTTGCACCAACAATTGGTATTTTATATCAATTGATACTTAATTTCAATATTTGGTGTCTTTGAACTTAGATGTGATTTTAAACTTAGTTTTGAAATTATTTTTGATATAACAAAAAGGAGGAGATAAGTTCAAAAAAGTTCAATTTAAAAAAAAAATGGGAGCTTCAATATTTTTTTAAAATATTTTATTTTTCTAAAAATATTTTTTTAAGGGGAAGTTTTCACAAAAACAATTTTTAAGTGGTTTCGTGGGAAGATTGTTGAGATATTTGATTTTGATATAACTAAAATGAAAAATATTTTTGGACTTCAAACTAATTTGCAAAAATACTTCAAAAGTTCATGAACTTAAAAAATATTTTTGAAATGTTTTCAAGGGTTTTTGGCATTTTTAAATGTTTTTAAATACATAAAGTGTCAAAAACTGGCTTTGAGTACTGATACCCTTTCTTCGGTATCGATACCCAGTCACCTGTACCGGTATGGTCAAGCTCGTACCGATATGCCCCTTCTGTTTTCCCAAACCTTGATTTTCAGTAGCCAAAAACCGTACCGATATGCAAGGAGTAGTACTGATATACTATAGTGTATTGATACCATTGTTAAAAAATGCTCCAATGGCTATATTTTTCTTAAGACAAGTACCGATACGATTACGTAAGTATCGGTACGCGCTACTCTGGAAGTGCATTTATTGTGGGAAATAAAGTCCCCAATGCTCTAAACTAACCCCAACGGCTAGTAACAACCACAAACTCATTAGAGGGTTTAAAAGACTCCATCAAGCATCCATAGAACAACAAGAAACCAACTACCAACATTCAATGATAGAGAAAGTGTTTTAGAGTTTAATTTTGTCAAATTTCTTTTGTAGAACACACTTGTGAGCTCAATTGTCATATATGATCAAGTGTTAGGTTTTGGGTGAGAGCTTATTTGTGCAAACACATTTGCCTAGTGAGGTTTTTCTTTATTTGCTACTTTGTAGTCTCTTGTAAAGGAGTGTTTCTAGATTTTGGGGTATAAGTCTAGGTTTGTGAGGGTTATCTCCTTGATCTCGGAAAAAAGGAAATACCAATTAGTGAATTTGTATAAAATTCTTAAAGTCGATAGCTAAGGTAGTGGATGTAGACTTTGGTTAGAAAGTCGAACCACTATAAATCATCGTGTCTATTTTTAAATTTCCATTGCTTCCACCATAAACACTCAAAATCTAATTCACCCCCTCTCGGCATTCGATTGATTGTTCGAGCCTCCTAATACAATGTAGTATATATATGTTTATGTATATTCTTAACCCTTTGACAATATACACACCTTGTAAACAAAAAACGATTTGAACTCGGAACTCCTAAGATGAACATCATTTATTTTTCTATTGGGACCACTTGTTAAGTTGAAAAAAATCATTGAACTTTTTTGAATGAAAAGGAATGTATGGTTAAGGTAAATTCAAGATGATTAATATTTGAACAAGGAAATTATGTTGATTGATAATTAATATTGATGAAATAATGACAAAGGTCGATTTGACAATTGATATTTATATATGGCCTATAAATAAAGTGATTCTAAATTCCAATAAATTATATCGTGCTGGGATGTACTTCGTGCACATTTAATTAATTAATACGCAGAAAACTTAATTTGTCGTTGATGGAGTAATGAAAACGACTTTTATGCTAGTAAATTGAGTTTAATTTTTATCAGAACGGTTGTAGAATATCGAATATGTTTAAATGTTTAATATTTTTTATTTAAAAGTAAAAAATTGTTTGAATAATTCGGATATTGTATAAAAAATGAATTATAATATTCTACAAATTAATATGATTATTTGTGTTTTTATGATAAATTTTGATAAGAATACATATAATGTTAGTAATTAAATTGGACTTTAAAATCAAAAAAATAATAAAATTTTAATTATAAAAAATAATTTTTATTTTAAAGTATAAAAATTAAATCTCAAATTTTATTAAAATATTGAAACTTACAAAAAAAAATATATTTTCCAACTAATATCAAATAAAAGATCATAAGTAGAGAACTCTAATTGAGACCAAATTAATCATCAATTTAGTTCAGTCAATGATTTTGTTTAGGCAGTTAAAAATATTGAGAAAAAAAACGTGGATATAATTAAAAAGATTTTGTATTGGATTCCTTTTGTTTACTTTTTGTCCTTTTGCTCCTCTAATTCAATTTGTACTATAGCTTCCGAAGAAATGTGTTTGATAAATTACTATAGATTTGTATTGTATTATAAATAAGCTTTTTGACATTTACTATTTTTAATGAAAAATAACGGTGAAAACAAAAAAATCTATAAGTGTCTTAGTTTTAGGGTTTATGGATTCAATTTAAGGTTTAATAATTTAGGTTAAGGGTTTAGAAATTAAGGGATGTAATTAGAATTCAAGGATTAGGATTAGAGTTTAAGGTTTACAGGCTAGGGTTTAAGTTTTAAGATAATATATATGTTAGAGATTTAGGTTTTAACCTATAAACCCTAAATTCTAAAAACCCTTAAATTTTAACTCATTAACCTAAACCCTAATTTATTCCACAACCCTAAAACAAGGATGCTTGTAAAAAAAATTGTTTTCACTGCCGGTGCATGAAATAATTATCCTATTTTTAAATGTATTTCAAAATTATATTAAATTTTATTTAATAAAGAATTTAACAAGAAAATTGTTGAATAAGATAAGAGACTTTTTCTTATGAGTTGTATAACCAACTACCAAAATGAAGCTCTACCAAAATGAAGCTCAACCATATGCGTGAAAAAGCATTAAAGAAAAGGGTAAACTACATGGATGGCCACTGAATTATGGGGTAAGTTTTATTTTGCCCATTGATATTTTAATTTTGTCAAACCAAACCACTTAACTATTTAAATGATATCAATTGAGTCACTAACTGTTAAAAGTTAATAGAAAAGCTAACATGGTAATTAAAGAATTGGCATAACACACATTTGGTCCATGTTACTTACACATTCTATCAATTTGGTCCTAATTTTAATTAATTAATTGAGTTTAAATTCATCAATTTGGTTCTAATTTTAAATAATTCAATCAGTTTAAATTTCTTCAATTAGACAGTGACACGTGTAATATGGATCAAATGTGTAATTATATGAATTCTTTTAACCGTCGCGTCAGTTTCTCTGTTACCTTTTAACAGTTAGTGACTTAATTGATATTATTCAAATAGTTAAATGATTTGATTGAGAAATTTGAAAGACCAGTGATCAAAATAAAACTTACCCCGTTAACTCAGTGGCCATTCATGAAGTTTACCTTAGAGAAAAGAGAAGTTCGCTAAAGCTAGCAGACTTTTGTTTTTTGGTTGGTATGCCACTTGCCTCCACTTCTATATATGTTTCTCAATAATTCCCAAAACCTAAACAAAACTGTCATCTCCATTCAACCAACTTTATTAAACTCATGGCCTGTATTCATTCTCCGGCAAAACATGATTTTTTTACAAAGAAAATTTAAACAAATTATAGGGAAAATAAAAGTCATGTTATAACTAGGGAATTTGTATTGTTGGTTTATAGGGAAAACGGAAAGTGAACTACAAAATTCTTTCACATTTCTAATTAATAGTAGTTGTTAGTTTTATTGAATAAAAATATACAATAAAGCTATAAAAATCTATAAAAATTAGAGAAAAATAGTTACATAAGTAATTTTTTTTTAAAAATTATCAAAAAATTAAAGGCCTTGTTTGGCAATTAGCGGATAGCTGATAGCGGATTACATTAGCTGATATCAGATAGTTGATTGCATTAGCTGATTTGACTAGTAGATTACATTAGCTGACTATATAGAAGTGTTTGGTAAAATTAACTGATAGCTAATAGCTGTTTGATTATTTAAACAAGCAAAATAACATATAAGGACATGATTACATTCAATATTTGTTTGAGTCATTTATTAGTTATTTATATTTTGTATACGTTAATATTAATTAGATTATAAAAGTTAATTTTTTAATATTGTTACTAAGCAAATATACAAGATGTATATATTAATCTTTTATTCATGAAATTATCTTTTTAATATAATTTTAATAATTATTCAATTTTGATGTATATGTTAATTTCTTATTTATGAAATTATATTTTGAATATAATTTTATTAATTATTAAATTTATATTTATATATATTAATTTCTTATTTATGATTTTTTTTATTTTATTAGTTATTCAAATTTATGTTATTTAGAAAAAAAATTATAATTATCAAGGACAAAAGAATTTTTACAAGTCTTTTATTCAAACCTTTAACTCAAAAAGCTCCTAAAAGATTTTATTCAAACCTCTAACTCAAAAAGCTCTTAAAAGGAGTTTTTTCAAAATAAGATGTTTCATCTCAATCCGCTATTATAATCATCTATTTACCAAATATTTAAATTAGCGGATTTAACTCGTCAAACCTCTAAAAATGCTTTAAACCTCTAATTTTAACTCAGAAAGTTATTTACCAAACATGGCCAAAATAAATTATACAAAGAAATGATGAAAACCCAACCAAATAATTCACCAAAGTAATATACATTCTTGATAGAACTGAAAAATAAAAGGGCAGCCAATGAACATTTAAAAGTACACACACTTATCTTTCATCTCCTTCAGTTTCTTCTCGTATCATTTTAATATGGAATGATTTGATTTTTATAAAATATGATAAAGATATTTGTCTTCTTTATTTTCACTTTTCGCATCAAGTAACTATACACACTTATCTTTCATTTCTTTCATTTTTTATGTATTATTTTATATGAAATGATTTGATTTTATAAATTATTTTTTTGACTTCAACGAGTAATTTTAGTAAAAAATGACAATAAAATAAATTCCAATAAAATTAAATTCAAATAATTTTATCTACAAAATATATAATTTATCAAATAATTAATATAAAAAAATATAAACACATACTGTAATCACCTTAAAGACTACTTTATTATTTTTTTTTTCAGGTTCTTTCCTAGCACTAACGTGTAAAACAAAATTATCCAAGATTCATTCATTCTAGAATAAAAAAGAAAAAGAAAAACCATGCATGAAACCGCGGAAAGAGGCAAACTTCTGTTAACATTAAAACTGTAAACTTTATATTATCCACAGTGTAAAAGTAACAGCAGCAGCAGCAGAAGAAGAAGAAGAAGAAGAAAGAAGAAGAAGAAGAAGAAGGAGGAGGAGGAGGAAACAGAAACCAGCTGAGCTCAAATTTTCTAGCTAAAGCGCTAAAAAGCTTCAAGCTGGTTCCTTGAAACCGTACGCATATATAAAAACTAACCCAAAAAAAGATTTTAAAAAAAGCTCCAGGAGAATCCGGGGATCTGTGCTGTGAATCATCCCTCTGGTAAAATCTCCTTTTTAAGCTTAATTTATGTCTAATTAAGCTTGATTCACCAGGGCCTTAGCGTCAATAAAAGTTCCATGGAAGCCGTAAGGAACTCTGGAAGGTAATTTTACTGAAGCTTCGAGCTGTAAATTCATGGCGTTCACAATTCGGAGCTCCGATTTCGATGTCTTTTCATCGTGAACAAACGAAAGAATGTATCCATCATCTTCAGCTGATTCAGTATTGTCGTCTCGAGGCAAGAAAAAGGGTTCCCCGCCGTACTTTTTGTCACCGTATATGTGTTTTTTTACCTCACCGGTAAAAAGATCGACCTTGGCGAATCCCGAAACTTTCGGCCATGGTTCCGCAATGGCCAGATAAGCGTACCTTGTCTTCCTCCCCAGCAGGTTCTTGTTCACCATTCCGGCTTCCAAGTTCACTTGCTCCGTTTCCGAGATTATCGGGCGGCGCGTGGACTTTCCCGTCTTTAAGTTCAGCCTGATTTCGGAGAGTACACTCTTTAAACTCTCGTCGCATTCGTTGAAAATGGAGTCGGGTGGTGTCATGCAAGAACCGATCACCACGATTTCATCTGATTCCGGCTCTTCCCAAGCGTTCCACAAATGAAAACAGAAGGTATCCTCCGATTCGACCCATACGATATCGTTAGCATCACCTGCATTTTTCGAAAGAACCCCGAACCGCGACTTCTTGTCCTTGTCATAAATCACCGGAGAGCCGCCGGTTATCATTTCTTGTAGCTTGAACACAACCTGCTGATCGGGGATCACCACGAAATTCTCGGTGATGGCGAAATCATGCATCATGGTCGGCACCGGTAAAGGAATCTCGACGTCGGGTGATTTCGTACCGTCGGGCGAAAACTTGAAATACTTCAAGTAGGGCTTTTGGACAACGTCGTAACTCAAAGCAAAGAGTTCCTTGGAAGAAGGGTCGATTTTGGGATGTGCAATCATTGTTGATTTAAGTTGTTCATCAAAATTGTATCTTCCGACAGTTTCTAAATCACCAGAGGAAGTGATCCGCACGTGGTAAGGAAGATCATCTTCGGACATAGCGAGAAGCCGGTTGTTGAAATAGACTAAGCCAGCATTAGCTACACCAGTGCCTTGCTTGTGATCGACGAGGCCAAAAAGGCCTCTCGCGTAAAAGAGTAAAAGCCTCGCAACCCCCGAGTGACCGTGTAGTTCACCGATTGCTTTAGGGAAAACAGGACGACCCAATTCTTTTTCTTGCCGAAGCCTTTGCGTTTCAGTAAACCGACAAGCGTAGCTAGCTTTCCCATCTTCGACGGTGACGGCATGTATCATTCCGTCACCGTCGAACAAGTGGTGTCCAGCAACTGGTTGAAATAAAGGGTTGGCTCCGTTGCGTAGGTAAACGCCGTTGATGCAGGAAGGGATGGTGCCGGTGACTGGGAGAGATTGCTTGATGGGTTGTTCTGGGACAGGAGCAAAGTTCCCGGAGATTTGCACGCGTGGGTCAGACGTTTTAGGGAGTGGATGCTGAAGCTCGAGTGAGAGCAAGGCGTTTTCAGCCATGTCAAGCGCCGTGGATGCAGCTCTTTGAAGGAAGTTCCACTGCGGCTGTTGTTGGGGTTGGTGGTGGGTTGTTTGGTAGGGCTGTTTCTGTTTCGGGAAATGGAGAACCGAAGGAGAGTGCAAAGCCGAGTGAATGGTATTGTTCCTTCTCGTTGGACTACTTTTGTTTGGTAGGGTTCTAACCCAATTGCCTGTTGAAGAAGACATAGAGCTTTTACAAGGGAAGAAGACTTGTGTTTTGCCTATGGTTTTGGGTGATTTTGTGCTTTGTTTGTTGGGTTTAGAGAAGAAAGCGTATAGGGAAAGAAGTGAGCGTTGGAGATAATAGAAGAGAAATGAGGTATAAATAGAGTTTGTAGTTGGGGTTGACCAGCATATGTTTGTAAAATAGTAAGGGAGTTCAGTCCACGTCAGGCAAATAAGATTGACGTGGCAGGAATGTGGAATGGGCACTTGGTGGATGGTGATTTGACAAGAGAGTAGTGGAGAGGGTCAGAAATGGAAAAGCTCCCCATCCCCAAGAAATTTGGTCGACAAATGAGGCATAATGGGACGGTAGGGGAGGAGAAATTATTACGTGATCGTGGGTCGTTATATTATTTATGGTTTTTATTTAATAAAAAATAATTAATTTTTGTTTTTTTATATTTTTTATATAATTATTCACTCTCTATTTATATAATAAAAAAATAAAAATTTATTTTTTTAAAAAATAATATAAAAAATATAAAAATTAATTGACTATTTTTTAATAGATAAATTTATAAAAAACGTGATGATAATAATTTTTTTGTAAGGAGGGTTCCAAAATTAGGGACCAATAAGAGTAAGATTTATGGAATCAGAGACACTTATTTCAACACAAAGGTTTTGCAGTGAGTCAAAATTCAAATAGCTCAAAAGGTGCAACTCCGCGTTCTGCCCTCTTCTTAGAGCTGCATCGACTGAGCACTCCACCGACGTGCCTTTTTCCTTCCACCGGTTTTCAACCACGCAATTTTCTCTCTTCACAAAATATTATACTATTCATGTTTTCCTACATTAAGCTGGATAATAATTTTTGAATTGTTGATATTAGAGTCATTAATCAATTAATTTATATTAAAATTTATTAAAATTTAACATAAAAAGATTCTCTCAATTATATTTTCTTCATTAACAATATTACGATTAAAAATAAAAATTTACCATTGTCCCTATATATATAAAGATTAATATTAGATACAGTAATAGTACATTTCTCGATCACTCTAATGACTACTCTTAAAAATATCATTTTTAAGATTTTAAGATTTAATCTTCAACACCTAATGATGCTTAAATCAATTCCTATTTGTTGATAATAAGGAAAAGTATGCAGAAGAATTGAGTGGATTTTAAACCCTACGAAACCTACCATGATTATTGAATACACACATCCAAGTTCATTTGCTCCTCTTTTTCTGGCCTCCCTTTCTTTGTTTCTCAAGTCCCAATCTTTCAATCACATAGCCAAAAACAGCTAAAAGATAATAACAGTAAATGCTCGTTGCGGGAGTTGTGATGTAATAATAAGTGTGAAGCCTTTGGTTGTCAAGAAACGAGAAGGTGTTTAAAGACAAAGTAAACCCTTAAGGATCTCTTATTCCTTTTGAAAAGCGAGCTTATATGTGGATCAAGGCTGTGAATACAGATTTTTTTATTAATGAAGATGAATGGTGAAAAAATCCTATAGAATGTATCAGTGCAAATATTTTGTTACAAGAATGGATTCCACCAAAAGAAGGCGATGCAAAATTCAATGTTGATGGTGCTTATAAAGATAAAGCAGCAGGGTGTGATGGAGTCTTGAGAACAACTGCTGGAGTGATAAGAGCAATGTTCTCTGGATCAGTTGATTTGGTTAATTCTGATTTTGCTGAACTGGTGGCTATCAAGACAGCGCTGAAATTTTTTGTTGAAGCAGGCTGGATGGGACAAGCGAAGCTTATTGTTGAATCTGACTCTCAAACTGTTTTAAACTGGATTAGAGATAAGATCCTCCGACCTTGGCGATGGTGGCAGTTGTTCGAAAAGTTAGATGATTTATCCAGGAAAATATCATAGGTAACGTTTGTGTATGCTCCAAGAGAAAGAAATCAATTAACGGATCATCTTGCAAAAGAAGGTATAAATCGTACTGAGCTTTTTAAAGCATGGTGGTAACTGCCCTTGTTATCTTTGTAATTCTGTTTAGGACATTAGTTTGATATGAGGGAGAGGTTTTTGGACCATGGCTATGATCATCTTTGTTTATGTACTTCATGGATGCCAAGTTTTTGTGTACTATTTTCCTTCACCTAAGATTATAGGGTTTTTAATGAGACATCCAATTTTAATTTTTTTTATTAATAAAATTTACTTTGCTGAGAAAAAATAATAATTAATTTTATGGGAATTATAATTTTAGTAACAATTATCGCTCCTTTCTAGGAATTGTGATGTATGTTATGCAAAATAGCAGTACTCAAACCCAAAGATAATGGCATTATAATGCTAGTTGTGGGACTTAAGACGTAACATCAGAAATGGCTAATGGTACTTAATATATCCATATACTAGTCTTATTTTCGTTTTTATTATACGCTCCAATATCATAGTAATTTTCCGATATTAGGGAAAGGTTCAAGATAAAGAATGAACTAGTGAGATGGGACTTTAGGTCCATTAAATAAGATTAGAGGATCAGATTTTAATATTGTGAATGAAACAAACTAAATTAAGAAGATTGTCTTTTAATGGGCCTCTACAATATTGGCTATAGATTAATTAATTAACTAATAAATTAGAAGAAAAAAAAGCCACAATAGCGAAAGTAGGGAAGATAGGTTGAGTTTAAACTATCTTTGTAAATACTTATTCTAAATGTTTCTATTTTTAAAATAAACAAATATAAATTAAAGAAAGCAAAAGTTAGGTGACTTAATTTATATACACACTTTGTACATCTATTAAGATTGTCATGTTTTGATAGCAAATCTCTTACATGAAGATTTTACCCTCTCTTAAACTAATTAAAAGAGATTTGCTCTCTTTCTCTCTCCCATCTCCTTGCCGTTTCGATCACTTCATGACGAGGATAACGAGCTTTTTATTCTTTCTATCGTTAAATTATATGTACGAATTCAATGTTTAACTTAATTGATTCATACAATTAACATCAGATAAATTTGAATTTGAATTTCAACATCCATAACACTTCTCTTATCATAAACGGCAATAAAAGTTAGATCAATACATAATGTGATTAATTCATATGTCATATATATATATAAATATAATAAGCATAGTTAGTTTCCTGGTTTATCCAATGTCATGGATGACTCTAAAACCAACCTTATAAGTTGATTAATTGCTACTTTATCATCTAATTTTAATAATATATTAAGCACGACAGCCAGACAGACATTGATGCTCTTTTAGCTGCTGCTACTACTACGATTATTATTATTCAGAACTATATTTTTATAATAATATATACCTTGATCTCCATAATCCATTACTAGCATATTGTCCTCTTTACTGTATTTTTCCTGAAATATCCGACCCCTTCTTCCATTAATTATGTTCAGTTTCAGATGATATGGAAATTAATAATTTCAGATGATTTTGGATAATTATTTAAATAAGTATTATTATTATTTTTCCCTTTTTTAAAACCTGAAATTATGAAGGAAAAAACAATACTAGTAGCCATTTCATTATAATGGAGAGCAGAGCAATTCGGTGTATGAAACATGGGATCTAACAGCAAACCAAAAAACATGATTTCTTTAATTTATTTAAATAAAGCGATCGAGAATCCGAATAAGACAGCAATTAAGATTGATTTTGTAATAATTGAAAGATGTAGGTCTAATTCAATTTGGTCTAGACATTCTTATATTTCATGATGAGTGCTGAGGTTCAAACAAAATTAACAGGATGTTTCACAATTCTTAAGGTTTTAAGACCAAGTTTCATCTTACGAGTTTAATTTAGTTTCATGTGGAATTTATTCCGTTTTGTATTGATCAGTCATTTTATTATTATTTAGTTTAATACATTACATTATGAATATAACAATTAAATTTAAAAATTTATATCTATAATAAGTTTTTATAATATTTAATTTGATTAGTCGGTCAACAACCGATAAATAATAGTAATACAAACTATTTTATTTGTAAAGATGCGCAGCATATATATATAAAGTAAAGGACGATTAGACTTTTGACTGTGTAGTTTTTGGTTGAAGCAATTTCATGTCATCTCATGCAAGTTGTTGCAAATTTCTCGTGCGGGTCCGAAACCTAGTCCATAATAATTAGCTGATTAAAAAGACTTGGCGATTGATAGCCGAATGGGGCCGCCTTCCCATCAGCTCACTCGCGGTGACAGATTTCTTTATATCGAGTGGCATCATCGACCAAGTTCAACCAGCTTGTTCAAATTACCAACACAACATACCAATCCCATAATAGTCTTCGTCGCTTGGAGTTGCCTTTCGTAGCAAAAGTTTCCAATTTGGTGAACCGACAAATCAAAGAGACCAATGGTTTTTATCTTAAATATATCATGCAATGGAACCAACTTGTGTTAAAAACAACACAAACGAAGCGACACATTTCACTACCTGACACCGACAAATGCAGCAGTGGCCTTGGGGATGTTGACACTTGGGCGACTCAATAATGGCTTCTCGTTTTCACTTGTATACATAGCTTTCCTGCATCATTAATGGCATCTCGTCTTGGAGGAAAAAAATATCAAGCAGAAACAAAGGCAATACTTGAACATTTATGTTAACAAAGGGAAAGATGCTTTGCTTTTTCATGGTTGGATTTTGTTGAGCACTAAACCTAATTAAAATGAAGATATCACCAACCAGTTGGTGTAACTGGATGAGGCACTAGGTTCTTTAAGTAAAATTAAGAGTTCGAATTCCAGTGTTGTAAATATGAAAAATTGAGTTGAAAGGGTCGCCTCATAATAGACATATGTAAATTCCTATTTGAATTAGTCAGACAATAATTCATATACTAGTGATTATAAAAAAACTTGATATGTATATAAAATATATGTATTATCGGAGTGGATTACCCATAATCTATGTAAGCTTAATTAAAATAGCTAATGTTATGGATCAACGAGGCAGGTGTAAGGTTTCACATGGTTAGCACATAAAAGTATGTTTTGAATTTAATATTTAATGAAAAGAAAACATATGATATTGTTGGCCGATTTTATTGCTAGAAACTCGGTTTCTGCTTTGCTTTGCTGATTTAATCATTCATCCAGAAGTCTGTTATTGTCGTCATTTAACGGTTGTCACATGGAATGCATAATAATAATAAAAACTTTGGCACTTTGATTAATTATATAGGGTGAGGATTATATATAGTTAGTGCCGTTAATCGTGATGACCATTTTCTTTCTTGCTTATTGATAAAGTTGGTCATTAACATTAATTGAAGGTTTTGACGGAATAAATTTGGTCATTAGAATATATAAATCCATGGTTAACTGCTAGATCAAATATTATCCGAGTTTTCTCGATTATGCTTTATGATTCTTTTTTTTTTAAAGCATTAGGAATATCTAACGTACTAATTAATGACTAGTGCAAAAAATATCAAGAATGTTGATGTTTCTAAATTATTTCCTCCATACAAGCTATATCCTTGTCATAAACCATGTGTGTGTGCACAATACTATATATCTACATCTTCATAAATTGATATAATAGATAAATAACATGGACTAAATGTGTACTTTTACAAATTTCCGTTAACTGCCACGTCACCCTTCCGTTAGTTTTTTAACGACGGTAGTTAAAATAGGTCAATTTAATAAGTTTAGTGGTCAGATTGACGATTTTGATAGTTAGTGTAGCTATGTCCCTCTCGCTAAAAAGGTGTTTTTTTATGTGTCTTCCGTGGGATTTTAGAAAATCCGTATTTTATTTAAAAATGGAGTCGCCACCGGCCACTCAAGGTGGACCGGACACCGTAAAAACCAAAGATTTCAAAATGTCGGGTTCAGGAGTCGGTTACGGATGAGGAAGGATTAGCACCCCCACACCGCCCAAAATTGGTACTTTAATAATTACCGCTTTATTAATATTAGACTTTCCGGATTAAAGTGACGATTAAATTAAAATTCGGTTATATGTGCGAGTAAATTTTAAAAGCTCCGTTATTCGAGAGTAAACGCCCAACCACTATCACTACGCCTGATACTGGCCTCGTTTACGCTCGAATAAAAGGACACCGCATTGACAATTTATATTTCTGAAATGCAATTTAAAACATGGCAAGCATAAATAAATACAATACGATACACATATAAATAAATACTATAATAAAATACTAATCTAACATAAATACATAAATATCAATCGCATAAATAAAACGAATCTAACACATAAAATATGATAATAATAACAATAATAATGATGATGATGATGATGATGATGATAATAATAATAATAATAATAATAATAATAATAATAATAATAATAATAATAATAAGTGATGCATGACATGAACTAACTTAATACATATAAAATATTATGAAATTAGACATTAAGGACTAAATGCATTAAAAATAAATTACATGGCAAAAACATAAAAATAGGACTAAAACGGAACAAATGCAAAATGCATGAACTGAAAATTAACAACTTAAAACTAAAGTACTAAAATTAAATAAACACAAAACATGTGACCAAATTAAAATGAAAAGCAAATTAGAGTGCGAAAATAAAGAAAAAAATAAGGGACAAAGAGAAAAACGGAAAGAAAGAAGAATGACTGATGTGGTAATTAGACCGTACGCAAAAATAAAGGCAGGGTGAATCTTGGGGAATTATGTGGTAATTTGACCACTTTTATAAAACATAGGCACCAAACGGCGTCGTTTGGCTCAGCAGGTTTAAAATATTAAGATGGGTTTAGTTTTTATTCGAAACAGATAATACCAAACCCTAAAATTTTTCCTCTCATCCCTCTCACTCACTCGACGACGCCACATCTGGGAAGGCCTCCATGCTCGGCCGGCCATGATATGTCGTTCAACGGTGGCTCGGCGTCACGGTGATGGTCACGACGGCGCTTGAACAACCAGGTATGATTCGAACTCCTTTGATTCAAGATTCTAAAAATAAATCTAGGTTTCGTTTAAAAAAACTCTGATCTTAAGTGGATAAAAGAAACAAGGTTTTGATTTCGAAATATTTATTTCATCCAAGAAATCTTACAAATTTTTTATTCTCGATCTGAAAATCCCCTTTTTCTCTCCCTTTTTTTATCAGCCCCCAGAACTCTCCCCAGGTTCGATTTCCTTTAGGGTTATATAAACCCGTTTTTTACAACCTAAAATAATAACTACTCTATTTCTTTATTCTACAGATTTGAGTAGATGGTGCACGGTCGGATTTTCAGGGTATGGGCTCGGGATTTAGGTAGGTTAGGATGATGGTTATGGCAGAGGGTTTGTTAGGTTTTAGGTTTGTTTATTATATATTTTTTTGGATTTTCTGGATTTAAGTCGGACTTGGGGTTTAGGGTTTGTTCTAAAGATTTTTTTGGGGGTTATTTTGGTTCGAAATGGTGGCCGGCCAGGCTTGACGGCGGCGACAACGAAGGAGGTTGGCGGCTAGGGTTACTATTTTAGGGATTAGGGTTTTTACTTTGGGTATTTTGGTTCCGAGCCGGGTCGGGTTTGGTCCAGGATCCAGTTCGGGTTATGGGTTTGGGTAACCTAGATGAAAATGGGTTATTATAGTTGTCCCTCTTTGCTCGTTGTTGTGTATTGGCAACGGAGCAAAGACTAAAAATGATCCATTTCATCCGGTCTAGCTGGTCATCTCCCCTCTTGACATACGTCTTCGTTCTTCTGTAGATTTTCTTTCTTTTTGATGCAGATCTTCTTTCTTGTCTTGGTTGATCTACCTTGTCACTATTGGGAAGCAAAATCTTCAAAATAGGGGGCTGTCTGTTGGGGAAGCAAAATGAGTCCAACTTGCTACATTATTGATAATAAGCTAATACCTAAAGGAAATTTGACCCAGCTACAACACCGACGAAGAGGCAGGGTCTACAAAATTTGATCCAGCTGCAACACTGACGAAGAGGCAGGATCGGAGGATGAAAGTTCCTATGTCTGATCCAGCTACAACTCTGACGAAGAGGCAAGATCAGAAAACTGACAACTCTTTTTTTTTGCTTTTTGTTTTTTTTTTGCTTTTTTGTTATTTCTTTTTTTTCATATTTTTTTTATTTCTTATAGTAATACGAGAGTAAAAATGACTTGACTACAACACCGACGAAGAGACCGGGTCGAAAGATAGATGTTGGACCCCACTACTTCATCAACGAAGAAGTAAGATCGAAGAACGTTGGTAACATGGATTCAACCACCCCATCAGCGGAGGGACTGGATCGGATAATGGCGACCTAGAACCGGCTACACCATCAGCGAAGAGCAGGATCAAGGGACGACTGTAGCTTGGACCTAGCCACTCCATCAGCGGAGGACTAGATCGGATAATGGCGACCTGGAACCGGCTACACATCAGCGGAGAGCAGGATCAGAGGACGACAATAGCTTGTACCTAGCCACTCCATCAGCGGAGAGACTAGATCGGGCGATGAAAGTTGATAAACTTCTTTTGATTTTTCATTTCTTTTTTTCTTCATTTTTACTTTTTTATTTTTTTTATTTTTTTGACTTCTTCTAATTTTTTTCTTCTTTTTTCTTTTTTCTTTGATTTTTTTCTTCTTCTTTTTCTTTTTTCATTTTTTCTTTGATTTTTTCTTCTTTTTTTAGCTACAACATTAATAAAGAGAACTTGAAAATCAGTAAAGTTGGATCTAACCTCGCCATCAACGGGGAAGCAGAACATTAACTGGAACCCTACTACACCATCAGCGGAGAAGTAGGATAGCAGCAGTTGGGACCTAGCCACTCCATCAGCGAAGGGACCGAATCGGATAATGGCGACCAGGAATCGGCTACACCATCAACGTAGAGCAAGATTAGAGGACGACAACAGCTTGGACCTAGCCACTCCATCAGCAGAGGATTGGATCGGATAATGACGACCTAGAACCGACTACACTATCAGCGGAGAGCAGGATCTGAGGACGACGGGAGCTTGGACCCGGCCACTCCATCAGCAGAGGACTGGATCAGATAATGACGACCTGGAATCAGCTACACCATCAGCGGAAAGTAGGATCTGAGGACGACGAGAGCTTGGACTCGGTCACTCCATTAGCAGAGGGACTGGATCAGATAATGTCGACTTGGAATCGGCTACACCATCAGCGAAGAGCAGGATCTGAGGAGACGAGAGCTTGGACCCGGTCACTCCATCAGCAAAGGGACTGGATCAGATAATGACGACCTAAAACTGGCTACACCATCAGCAGAGAGCATGATCTGAGGACGACGGGAGCTTGGACCCGGCCACTCCATCAGCGGAGGACTGGATTGGATAATGACGACCTGGAACTGGCTATACCATCAGCGGAGAGCAGGATCTGAGGACGACGGGAGCTTGGACCCGGCCACTCCATCAGCGGAGGACTGGATTGGACAATGAAAGTTGATAAATTTCCTTTTGATTTTTTCATTTTTGATTTTTTTTCGATTTTTGAATTTTTTCTTTGAATTTTTCTTTTTTTTCAAAGTTTTTCAATTCTTTTTTTTTTGATGATTTTTTCTTTTTTCTTGAACTGTACAAAGAAGTAAAGCTCGAGAAAAAATTAGGTTTGGATGCACTGTCAGCGGAGAAATAAGACCTTAATAGAAATTTGATCTACTCAGGGAAAGGTTTGGATCTGTTGCACCATCAACGGAGAAACGAGATCTTCAAGATGTCTATACTGCTGCACCATCAGTAGTAAAGCAAAATCTGGAAATGTTGGCCTATCAACAATGACAAAGGCAATATCTGAAAAAGGCTACTTCTGCCGCTCTACTGGCGAAGAGGTATTACCTGAAAATGGAAAAAAACACTAATCAGTAAATGTTCACAAAATTTGTCACTATTACCTTTTATTGATGTTTCAGCTCTTCTGCATGTTTAGCCTTCTTCATGGCTAGAGGTTGGCAGTTGTGTTGTTACCCCCATGGCTGAGGTTCGTCGGTCTCTTCCCTGGACCTATTCGCACGCACAAATAAATGCACCATGAGTGCACCTAAATTTGTGCCTAATACATGTGTCTAGTCTAAATGCATGACAACTTAAATGTATGTAAGATGTATGCATTTTATCCTACATGCAAACTGATTTGAACGTATGAATGCGATTTTTGGTCCTCAGAGGGATGCCCCTGACTTCTTCATTGGTCTTGTCAGATTTATAGTCTCTAACATGATGCCCTCAACCTCAACCGACTCCAGATATCCTCATTTATCTCGAATGGATGCCCCAAAAAGGCTTACACATCAAACTTGATCCCTCAGAGTACGTAGTGGCTTTTTCTTTTGTCCCTTTGTGGAAAATGTAATGCCCCCAAATTAGATCATAATACCATCCAAACATTTGTTGTTTTCACAATTTCTGATTCCTTTATCCATAAGTGCGATCACAGTAGTCTTCAAATCAGAGTCAACATAGTTGAACAAAAAGGTTCATTTCATTGAAACTTGTAGTTTTTTTGCCCTTACAAAAGATTTTCACTATCTTCAGGCTTGAGACAGTGAAATTAATCCATAAAGTGTTATCTTGAAAGAGAGAAAAACTACAAGCGGACCTACAAGGGTCAGAATAGCTTAATATCCAGCATTTCAAAATAAGATCCTTACTAACGGGGCATGCCCTAATACTAGGTTTCAAAAATTATCACTTGTGGTCTTCATGCTGTGGTAAGGGATTCCCACTTGTGGCTGAACTTGCAGGGTTTTCAATACTTATAACACTGAGCTTGAGGTACATTTCTATCAGCCTCTTGAAGCCCCAACAATTTTCAATCGTTTGGCCCACATGTCCAGCGTGATATTCGCAACTCGCGTTAGGATCATACCACTTAGGGAATGGGGGTTGCGTCGGAGCCTGGTAGAAAGGTACCACTATATGGGCTTTTAGCAGATCCTTGTACAGATCTCTATACGACATCGGCAGAGGAGTGAACTCTGTCTTCTCAGTGTTCTTCCTCTGACCAGAACCTTGGCATGAGGCAACGTGAACACTTGGCACGGTCTTAGGTTGCATAACTGTGTTGGGCTTAGAATAATTGGCATTGTAAACTCCCGGAGAGTTCACTTCCTGGTCTTTTCTTCCATGGTAAGGCTTCTTATGGGATAAACTACCCCCATCATCAATTTTACCAGTCTTGAAAGCATTCTCGATGAGCTCACCGGATAACACGAGGTCGGCAAAATTGGTAGTCGCGTTGCCTATCAAGCGACCCAAGATCGGACCCTCTAAAGTTTGTGCAAATGTGACCACTGTCTCCCTGTCACTGAGCGGGGGTTGGACCTGAGCTGCTATATCCCTCCAGCGCTGAGCGTACTGCCTGAAGCTTTTGTTATGCTTTTGTTTCATTTGTTGCAACGTCCATCGGTCTAGCATCATATTATTGATGTGTCGGCACTACTCTAGAAAAACTTTGGCCAAGTTTCTTTAGGTTTTGATATGATGCCGGCTCAATTGATTATACCATCGGGCGGCAGATCCTGATATACTGTCCTAAAAGTAGTGAATTAACAGCTTGTCGTCTCGGCCGTATTCTGTCATCCTCCGACAGAACATAGTAAGATGAGCACGGGGACAGCTTGTCCCGTCATACTTTTCGAACTTTGGGACCTTGAATTTAGTAGGTAAAACCAAATCTGGGACAAGAATGGGTTCACTAGCATCGAATCCAATGAAGGTATCATCTACTCCCATAGCCTCTAGTTTCTCTTCGAGTCTCTTACATCGATATTCGATTTCCTTTGAAGCTTCTACCTTCGACCTCTCGGTCTCAAACAGATGATCCATTTCTGAGATAAAATTTTTAGTTTGATTGCCCCCGGGCTTAACTTCTGATGCAAATGGCTGATTTATAGGGATCGAAGTATCGGTCTGATGTAGATGAGACTTTCCCTGAGAAATGATGACATGAGGTTGAGTTTCCGGTTGTATCCTGGTTTGAACGGGCGTGAACCCCGGAGGATACATAAGATCCTCGTCCCCAACAGTGGGTTTAGGATTTGCAGTGGTATTTTCAACAGAGGCCTCTCTAAGCTCGGGAAGCTTTAATCCCAGCATTTGTGCCATTTGGCCCAGCATGTCTTGTTGTGACTTTGCAAGTTGCTCCCTCATATCCTGTTGGACTCTCGCCAACTATTTCTCAACCTGCTTGGCTATGTTCGCTTGCAATTCTTTCTGATCTTGCTCAATTTTTTTCAATCTTTCATCGTTCGCAATCTTTGTTTTGTACCAGGTTCCGTATGGACGCTGAGCTTACTGATCTTCTACTTTATCCAGTATCACTGTCATATGGCACCCATAAAGTCAGTTTTCTTATTTTGAAAATGAATGTATATGCATGCAAAATGTGTCCTAAATCGATGCAATGCAAAATCAAGATTGCGATGATGTTGTGTAATGATGCATATGAAATCGATGCGATGAGAATAAAATAAAGATGAAACGAGTTATTACCAAATAAAATGATTAAATAAAACAAATGAAAAATAGAGTAATAAAAAAAATGTACATAAACAAGAAATAAGGCACCAGAGCCTAAATAGGGTGACTACTAACGGGCAGAGTACCGACATGGCTCTAAAGGGTTGGCTCCTTACGGCTCACTATATGCAGTTTTGGTGCTAAGAGGTACCCAAATTGTCCTTGTTGTCCTCTACTAAGAGTAGCAAGGCCCCAGTTATCACCCATTATAGGCTCCTTTCAACCGGGTTCAATTCAGGGGGACCCATTCGCTTATGCCTGCACGAAGGAACGATATCTTTACGAAAGCATAAGGTACTCGAGCCCCGAAGGTACTTGCTAGGCCTACACGGGAGAACGATATCTCCACGAAAGCATTAGCGTTTTCTCCCTACTTAAAAAACGAGTTTATATGCCATATTTTAAATACGTTAAAATAAAAGCGCAATTATAACCGAATGTTAGTTTAATATTCACTTTAATCCAGAATTTCCGATATTAATAAAGCGGTAATTATTTGAAAAAAGCTCGACTCTCATTTGTTTTTGAAAAACAAAAATTTCCCCAGCGGAGTCGACATCTGTAGCGATGTCCCTCTCGCTAAAAAGGTGTTTTTATGCGTCTTCCGTGGGATTTTAGAAAATTCATATTTTATTTAAAAATGGAGTCACCACCGGCCACTCAAGGTGGACCGGACACCGTAAAAACCAGAGATTTCAAAATGTCAGGTTCGGGAGTCGGTTACGGATGAGGAAGGATTAGCACCCCCACACCGCCCAAAATTGGTACTTTAATAATTACCGCTTTATTAATATTAGACTTTCCGGATTAAAGTGACGATTAAATTAAAATTCGGTTATATGTGCGAGTAAATTTTAAAAGCCCCGTTATTCGAGAGTAAACGCCCAACCACTATATAAATTTTAAAAGCCCCGTTATTCGAGAGTAAACACCCAACCACTATCACTACGTCTGATACTGGCCCCGTTTACGCTCGAATAAAAGGGCACCGCATTGACAATTTATATTTCCGAAATGCAATTTAAAACATGGCAAGCATAAATAAATACAATACAACACACATATAAATAAATACTATAATAAAATACTAATCTAACATAAATACATAAATATCAATCGCATAAATAAAACGAATCTAACACATAAAATATGATAATAACAACAACAATAATAATAATAATGATGATGATGATGATAATAATAATAATAATAATAATAATAATAATAACAATAATAATAATAAGTGATGCATGACATGAACTAATTTAATACATATAAAACATTATGAAATTAAACATTAAGGACTAAATGCATTAAAAATAAATTACATGGCAAAAACATAAAAATAGGACTAAAACGAAACAAATGCAAAATGCATGAACTGAAAATTAACAACTTAAAACTAAAGTATTAAAATTAAATAAACACAAAACATGTGACCAAATTAAAATGAAAAGCAAATTAGAGTGCGAAAATAAAGAAAAACAAAAATAAGGGACAAAGAGAAAAGCGGGAAGAAAGAAGAGGGACTGATGTGGTAATTAAACCATTTGCAAAAATAAAGGCAAGTGAATCTTGGGGACTTATGTGGTAATTTGACAACTTTTATAAAACATAGACACCAAACGGTGTCGTTTGGCTCAGCAGGTTTAAAATATTAAGATGTGTTTAGTTTTTATTCGAAACTGATAATACCAAACCCTAAAAATTTTCCTCTCATCCCTCTCACTCACTCACTCGACGACACCGCATCTGGGAAGGCCTCCATGCTCGGCCGGCCATGATATGTCGTTCAACGGCGGCTCGGCGTCACGACGATGGTCACGGCGACGCTTGAACAACCAGGTATGATTCGAACTCCTTTGATTCAAGATTCTAAAAATAAATCTAGGTTTCGTTTAAAAAAAAACTCTGATCTCAAGTGGATAAAAAAACAAGGTTTTGATTTCGAAATATTTATATCATCCAAGAAATCTTACAAATTTTTTTCTTCTCGATCTGAAAATCCCCTTTTTCTCTCCCTTTTTTTATCAGCCCCTAAAACTCTCCCCAGGTTCGATTTCCTTTAGGGTTATATAAACCCGTTTTTTACAACCTAAAATAATAACTACTCTATTTCTTTATTCTGCAGATTTGAGTAGATGGTGCATGGCCGAATTTTCAGGGTATGGGCTCGGGATTTGGGTAGGTTAGGGTGATGGTTACGACAGAGGGTTGGTTAGGTTTTAGGTTTGTTTATTATATTTTTTTTTTGGATTTTCTGGATTTAAGCCGGAGTTGGGGTTTAGGGTTTGTTCTAGAGATTTTTTTTGGGTTATTTTGGTTCGAAATGGTGCCAGCCAGGCTTGATGGCGGCGACAACGAAGGAGGTCGGCGGTGGCTAGGGTTACCACTTTAGGGATTAGGGTTTTTTACTTTGGGTCTTTTGGTTCTGGGCTGGGTCGGGTTTGGTCCAGGATCCGGTTCGGGTTATGGGTTTGGGTAACCCGGATGAAAATGAGTTATTACAGTTAGGTGGTCAAAATAAGTATTCTCAATTACTTCGGTGGTCACTGGAGTAGTTTACCCTAAAATTTACTTTGTCGAGCAAAAAAAGCATACTAACGGTCACTTTTACTTCTAACGAGATGTTTTTCATTTACCTCAATTTTTTTTCGAACAGGAGAAGAGAATGCTTCTACTGGGTATATTAATTGAATCTATATAATAAAATTATTAAATTTTAGGACAATTGAAAGTAATTACAAACTCAAAAGTCATATATTTTAGAATAAAAAGAAAAATAAGAACAAACATGTTACATATACTCTTAAACAAGTCAATAATTACGACAACACTAAAGAATTCGCACACCATATTAGTTTTAGGGGTTTATTAGGAATGTCAACGAAAAAGAAGAAGCAAAGAGTAAATTTTATAATTTAATAATAATTAAATTAAATTAAAAAATATTTTTAAAATAATAATCAAATAATCTTCGATTACTATTTGTTGGAAATAAATCACTTGACCCTAACATAAATATTACAGTTAATCTTTTCCCTAATGTTTTTTTAACATTTAATATAACATTTATACCATCGAGACTCCTTTGATCCATAAATTAAAGATTATTAAGTGCTTAAACATTCTCGATCTCACTTTCTCATGTATATCACACCAATAACAATACTAATCAAACTATACTTAATTCACTTTCTCTCATATTTTTTAATCCAAATTAATGAAATATATATATAACTTTTTTATTACTAGATAGTCCAAGGGAAGTTGAAAGATTAAAAAAAGTACTCATAAACCGCAAAACGCTTTTAATTTTAAATATTTTTTCTCAGCAATTATAAATAATATTTGCAAAGAAATGAAGAATAAAGAGCATTGACCGGTTGAGTTTTAATGATTTTCTTCGTTTTAATGTATAAGTTAGTAATAGATTATTTTTATTAGGCCGTTCTAACTACTCATATGGTTTTAAATTTTTAATTTAAATAATATATATTGTTTATTCTTGAATAGGTATTAATTTTTACTTATTTTTCTAACTTCAAATTTTGATTTACACTAATTCTTCTTTATATAAGACAAATTAATTTGAAAATATGTAATAATTAATTTTTTCTTGTATTATTACGTATGCACCAAACGTTTATGATAACGTTCTTGTGGTAAAAATTTAACAACTAATTCAATAATTGCAAATTAAGGAATTCTATTTCATCATAGTTACCACTACTAATATGATATTAGTCAAATTAATATTATTATTTATTTTTTAATTTCAAAATGGTCAGGCAGGTAAGATTAAGCGAATCAAGATGCAGGTGTTTAAAAATTGGAACACTCGCAAGTTAATACTTTTTTCTATTATGCATGTCTGTTTTAGAGTTTATGTTCGGGGCACGAGGTTGTCCCTCCTAACAATGTCTTTTTTAAAGTTTGAACTCGTGTTCTTTTCTTAAGAGTGCAACGTGCCTTACCAATGCACGCAATACTTATTTGATACTCTCAAGTTAATATTGTATGGGCATTGGGATGTAAATCATGTGGTCCTCTCTTTCTTTTATTAATTTGTTAATCAATACCATTTAGTATAAATTTAATAATAATATAATGTAAGAAATTAAAATTATTTTAATCCATTTCTCCTAATCGGTCTCAGCGGATAGAAATAAACTACCAACTGCCATACTCACCCCACCTAATCATTTTATTCTAAAACATTTCTTTATTTGAAGAATATATTGTATTTATTTAAGTAAAAAATTATAGTACGATCCATATTCATTTTACATTACACACCAAGCGTTTAAATTATGAGTTTTATTTTAAATTTGTCCCTAAAAATTTAAATTGGTCCTTAAACTTTTAAATATTTAAATTTTACAACTAGATTTTTCATTTTAAATTGGTTTTTAAATTTTTGAATGTTCTATTTCCATCCCTAAAATATAATTCTCAATCTAAATTAGTCCCTAAACTTTTTGAACGTTCAGATTTCATCTTCAAATTATTTTTTATGTCACGTCATATTATTACATAATAAGCATCAGTGTTTATATGACAATTAACAATTTTTATAATAATTTTATTAACATAAGATATGATAACATATACTAGTAATTTAAGGATGAAACTAGAGCGTTTAAAAATTTTGAGGACCATTTTAAAATGAAATCATAGGTTGGAGATGAAATTAAAATGTTTAAAGTTTATGGTCCATTCTTTAAATTATCAGTATTCTAGTTGATTAAAATAATTCTTCGATTTCATGTTTTATATAGATTATAGGGAGATTAAAATTATCCTAACTGATAACCCTAACCTTAAAAGTCTAAATCTTAGATTTACAACCCTACACTCCAATCTTAAAGATTATATATTAAAAACTTCCAACTAGAATTATAAAAATTCTAAAATTAATATAACAAACAAATGAATTCATAAAAAACGTTATAATTAGGGATGAGCATTTTACTCAATCCGGTCGGGTTTTGACGCTGTCCGGCCCGATATGGTCAAATTTTTTTAATAAAAACACGAATTCGGGTCGGGTCAATTTTTTATTGAGTGTGAAGTTGGGTCGAGTTGGGTTTGGGTTTAGGGTGAAAAATATCCGACCCGACCTGATCCAAGAATAATCATGTAATTTTCTCTTAAATTTTTTAGGAATATTTATAATAATAACTCCTCTTAATATATTTTTTATAATTAGGTCCTTAAATTTAAATTTTATTTACAATTTAGTCCTTAAAATTAGAATATTTTACGATTAAGTCCCTAAAATTATTTTTTATAATTAGGTCCCTAAAAATAATTTTTTAATAGACCGAGTCGGATTTAGGGTATTTATTTTCGGGTCGAGTTTAAGTGAGCCAAAACCCCGTCCTGACCCGACCCGTGCCCATCCCTAATTATAACTAATTAACAACCAACGAGACTAATCAAGTTAACATGTGATGATCCTAACGAGTAGTCTTAGTGGAAAATAAGATGATATTTATCCTAAGAGATATAAGTTTGAGCAGTTTGTCTACAAGATATGTGTTATCAAAGGATTAAAAAAAATAAGAACACATACTACTTCATAAT
This sequence comes from Hibiscus mutabilis, assembly GCA_019671005.1. NCBI lineage: Eukaryota > Viridiplantae > Streptophyta > Magnoliopsida > Malvales > Malvaceae > Hibiscus > Hibiscus mutabilis. Next base: position 85,840,068 of record CM033714.1, read on the forward strand.
CACCTTAAGACTATTCAAACAAAAACTTAACGTGTGATAAAAAAGAGAAAATAAATAAACATAAACATTAACAAATAGACTGTCGCTTAATTCTTTTTGTAAAAAAAGAAGAAGAAAGAATGTGATGAAATTAATTATCTAATTTCTGTGCGGCAAAAAGGCTTAAACTAAATTAATTACGTAAATCTGAGTAAGTATATTTGGCCGGTTAGTCAAGCTGCTTACTTGTGTTCCCCCATATTCCTTTAAATTATAGGTTATAGACTCACTAGGAACACCCTGTTCTTATCCCTAGAGTTCCCCACCCCTCCCTCTAGGTAGTATTAGAATTAAGATTTATAAAAAAAAAAATATAAATCTAAATGAGGGTAAGATTGGTTTAGGTTTCTTGCTCTTTATGTGCATGCACCGGTAAAAAAGAGGGCCAAAACTATTCTAGAAAATCAATGAAGGAATTATGTGAAAAGAAACTCTATGAATTAGGTACAAAAGTATTGTTTTAAAATGGAAGATGAAGAACAACTTTGAGATTAATGGAATCAAGACAATTATACAGTCAAAGAAGAGAAAAAAAGAGAGGTAGGGTCCTAAAGAGAGATCCATGGTAGGATTTTTGGGTTTGGTAGCACATGCCATGTATACAATGTGGTGTGAATGTCAGGTTGTTAATTGGACTCTTTCTTTCTCAAATCATATCTTCCACAAGAAGGGGCATACATTCCTTGTATCTGCAGCCAACAAGATTTCTTTTTTTAATTCTTAGTTTCTCATGACCTATGGATGAATCCATGTTAGGTTATAAGTATCTTAAAAAAGAAGAAGCCATAAAGCTAAAAACAATGCCCCTAACGTTTGACTAAATAGTCACTTTAGCCCTAATTTTTTTTTAGAACAATTCAACTCTCAACGTTTTATTTTAGGTCAAAATAGCTTATCCTCGGATGAAAATTGTCACTCAATTGACGGTAAATGACTTTAAATGACGTGACAAACCTATATGGCAGTACGTGTTGACATGACAGTATCATATAGACAAATGTGTTACTAGAAAAAATGTTACATCAGTCAAAAAATAATTTTATAAAATTATATAAAATATAAAATAATTTTTTTGTTGATTCATTATTTTGTCAAATCATTTCAAACTGTTTACTGTCAGTTTACTAACAATTTTCATCCGCAAAGGTGTCATTTTGACCTACAATAAAACGTTGAGAGTTAAATTGCTCCAAAAGAGAATAGGGGCCAAAATGACTATTCGGTCAAACGTTGAGGGTATTTTTTAACTTTATGCCAAAAAAATAAATCAAGCAATATTTCAATAAAGAGTCAACTTAATTAATCAGTTCAATTTTCAATGTTCATAGGATCCAATACCATGACAAAAGTGCGTAATGCTCACTGTGACGAGCTCAAATTATATAAACAACTCTAGACTCCAAAAGAGATGAAACATCTTCGTTAAACTAGAAGACTTAAATAATCTTACACATTGTTACGCAACAATTTTTATCTGCAACATAACGACTATAAACCGAAATCTCTGTGCAAGACATATTATCAATCGTCCCAAAATAGAAACATGCCAAAACGACAAATGAAAAACATGTTAAAAACGACATACGAATAACGTAACGAAAAATATAAAAAAATAACTTTTATTAATCCGTGCAACTTTACCTTTAAGTTGTGATGCTATGTAGTTTCGCAATCGAAGCGTACAACTACTCTTAAGATTGATTTTATATAAATCTGGATTCTGATTTCAATATCAGCAACAATCTTTTCTCTATCTTAGAAGTTTGGGTTCTATATTAGAACAGAAAAATATTTTAATTAAGTGTTAAACTTCAAGTTTAATTCAACCGATTTATATGATTACTTTTAAAATGCGATAATTAAGTTTTAAGTTCATATTCCGACATTTATAATCATTTTTCTCTATCGTGAAATGGGAGATTCCTTTGTATCATACCGAAAGGAATTCAAAAAAAGAGTTTGACACGTTTTCCTTAAACTTTATGTATAGGGGTAGTACTAATTTGTATCCCCATAGGCCATATGTCCCCATGTTTCTTCAATAATTTGGTTTCTTGGTGAAGTATCTAAGAGAACAATCCAAGTTAAGTATCTGAGAGAAAGATTTATGGTCCTCATACATGAACCACATTTTTGAAGTTAACATCTTCCAATAAAACAAGCATATTTTATCTTCTAGAACCAGGGACGGAGCCAAAATTTAAGGTTAGAGGGCAAAATGGGGGCAAATTTATAAATAAATTAAATTTAAAAAATATATATATAAAAGGATAAAGATAAAAAAAAATCTTCGAAAGTAGGGAGGGAAAATCTACATAGTTCCGTCCATGTCTACAACTTTCCACCCAAGAGTTAGGTCCTGGTTAATTTCTATATAATTTTGTTCATTTTGATTTTTTGGTCCATCAACAGTGTTTCAACTTTAAAGTCAAACTGTTTCAATTTTTTGCACACCTTGGAAGAAAGATTCCACCCTTTGAGTCTTCATTAATGGATCTCGACATGCATTACGATATTCGAAATCTTTTAAAGATATGTAGTCCGACTTGAAATATACGTTCAATCCAATTAAGATCTCTATTAGATTGAATTATAAGGTTACGATTGCAATTATAATAAATGCAATTCGAATAACTACAACTATAATAAATTATCAGAATGCATAATTACATCAATAATCATACCTAAACTAAAAAAAAAATGAACTTAAGATTTGAAAAACTTCAATCTCATTTGTTCCTCGTGTTGAATCCTGCCCATGCTATCATTCAAGGTAGTTCTAGAGTAAGGACATTAGGTTAAGATTACGGAAATGATCGATTAAATAAAACATTATCTAATTACATAAATCATTACTATTTTTAATATTCTAGTGTAATTTCACAATTATACAAAACCCATTAAAAATTTTTGATAAAATAAATTGTCAAACTATTTAAAATAATAAATCAAATTATAAAACAGAGTGGTTCGCAAAATCGTTTATGTAATTAAACAAATTATTAAAAATATACTATATTTTTGTGCGAAATAAATTACACAAAACATTACATATAATTATGTAAACTATTACAACTTTTATAATATTTTGTACAATATTAATCTTATAAGTAACCTTACTCTAAAAGATCCCTATCTTAGAAAAACCCGCCATCCACCAAAACCTCACATATTTTTCACGAGCAAATTGCCTAATAGATCATTGCAGCAGCATGTTTACATATTTATAAATAATTAAAACAAATATATTTTTGTTCATTATTTTTTTTAATTTAATCTAGAAATATGTATGCTTTTTTATTTAATATTTTTTATATTTTCTTTTGTAAAATTTATTTTTACTACTTTAAACATGTAGGAATTATTTCTTAATGTTTAGATTTATTTTGTTGTCAAAATAGCATACAATAAAAAAAAGCAATCCCCAACTAAAAATGAAAAATGATTTGAAAACCTTTTGGAAGTGAATCAATGAAGGATGGAGCTAGAATCAAATATACTAAGGAGCTAAAATTATTAAACTTTAAAAAATAATTTTTATAAAATTATTTTAAAAAATAAAATATATTTTTCTTCCGACAATGCTTAATTTATGTGATTTAAATTTATATCGACCTAAATAATAGTTTTCATTCACAAATTTTGATTTTGACCCAAAATAAAATTTTAGATAAATTAATTACAAAAAGGAATATTCAAAGTGAAAAATAATAATGTTTGATATGAATTATTAAAAATGTCTTTTTATTTAATATTTAACATTTTTATTTTAAAAATTTATTTTAAAATATAAACATGTAAATTGTTAATTTCCAATTAAAAACCAAAGGACTGATTTGAATTTTGACGAATCTAATTGCATCACAACTAAGACATTCGTTTGGTTGTGGAATTAGTCTAAACCACCTATTGTATCACTTAAATATACGTTATTGTTCTCCTTCACTTGAGCACACAAAATAAGGTGTTAAGTCTCCACGAAAAGAGGAACATATCTATTTAAGATTAATATGTTGACAGAACTCAAAAGAACAACGTGATGAGATATTAAATTTTTTAAATAAAGTTAAAAGTTTAAATTTTATTATTGTGAATAAAATAAACTGGGTTGAGGGGATCGACTCTATAATAGACTTTTACAATAATTAACTAAAAAAACCAATAAATAAGATGCTAATGCAAAAAAAAAAAAGCAGACCCAATGCAATGGAGGCATGGACCCTATTGATAAAGTGCCATGATTCATTCGAGGTTCCTAAACTTGTTTTTTTCAAGAAAGCTATGTATCACATCAGAATTTCAAAACTAATGTGATTGTCATAATCAAACTAAATACAGTGGAGAAACATAGTTTTTCTGTATCATGTTTGGTGATGTTGCACTTGCTAACTCCCATTCACATCAAGCCAACCCTTAAGACTTATTCTATGCAAATTTTGGAAATCATAATTTAGAGACCCTAAACGTTCTTAAACTTACAATTAAAATATGTATGATTACAATTAAAAATAATCATTACAATATAAACAAAATTATAATGGAAAAAATAATGAAAAAAAAAACTTAACAAATGAAAGTATTTTGGTGGGAGATTCAGGTGTTGTAAATCTGGGTTCGGCCTACAAAAGTTGAAGGCTCAAACATGGCATGAACTTGAGTTGGTAAAAATTTGAAGCCCAAATAATTGGCCTGTTTGAATGTGATTATCAAACTTGAAAGGAGCCCATTTATCAATCTATCTCAAAACACGAGTGGCTTCATTGTCCAT
>CM033714.1:87046666-87210518 GCA_019671005.1 Hibiscus mutabilis
GAGATATCACAAGCTTGAACATATAGTTTGGGATATGCTGAGATAAGCGGAAATATTGTATTGCCAGCTCCACAACCAACCTGCCAGAAGAAGATTGTCATTCAATTACATAAATTAGTAACTAAGCTTACAATTAAGCACCATGGGAAAGAAAAGAAACCATATTAAATTTGAACGAACAGGTGATATAGCATTACTTTAGAATCGAAGAAGCATAAAGTGTACCTCTAAAACGACCTTGCCACTTGTGGAATGAGCATAATCAGAAAAGTATTGACCCCAGTCCTTCTCCAAGTAATGTCTATCTTTGAAGAACTAAAGCAACAAAACACTCAAACTCAAAAACCAAGTAATATGTTTTATCCTTTTGAAACGAAACAAATCTTAAAGAAAAAAAAAAACCTTTCGTAGTAATTTTTTTCCCCAGTCAAAACAGAATTTCTGAAAAGGGTTTTCTGAACAGACTCGAAAAAGAGAAAAAGAAAGGTAAAGAGACATTGTTCTTATGGAGCTTGTAGAATTTGTCCCAGAACTTGCCGGCGTTTTTCTGGTAGTACTCATCCGAATTCGGGTATTTGCGCGCGGCTTGAATGGTCATCGGACGAATCCATCGGCGGGATTGCGTCCAGCAACAATAGCAGTGGTTAACTGCTATTGCCGGTGATACAACAGACATTTTCAGCGTTATCCCGATTCTGCACTTTCTTCACTTTGCTTTGCTGATTACGGTTCATAAAATAAATAGCATTGCTAAAAGTTTTGGATAATTTTGCGAATCAGGGGCAACCAATGGCCAAAGTCAATTTCTGTAAATGGAGGACATTTCAACGGCCACCATAAAAAAGACAACTTTTTGAGCTTAAGTTACAAATGTTAAAGAACTAGAGTGAACAATCATGGATTCAAGGAGAATACTTCATGAGAATGAGCATTTCTTTCTATATTTTGTTGCTAAATATGAGTACTTTGTTTTCTGGCTCAACTGTGGAATACATGTTTAACGGATTGATTGTGATGTTCAATGCTAATCAGCATCAAGGCAAAACATGTGATTGATGAGATCATTGAAACTAGGATTGGCATCTCTAGCGGAAAAGTTAGATTAGGTGATGGAGACTAATCTTACTCGTCTATATATCATTTTAATCTTGTCAAATGTCAATCACCGAGATCGAGAGGTTTGTTGTGCCTAGAGTGGGTAATCGGGTTCATATCATTTTAGATTTGGATTGTATATCATCTAAGATCATTGGATCTGATTCATATTTAGTTCGAGTTTCGGTTCAAGTTAATATCGGATCAGTCGACTTTCGTGCCGGGTTAATATCGAATTAGTTGGTTTTCGTAATATTTTTTAAGGTAGCAACTAAAAGATCATAAAAAAATGTAAAATAAATCAACAATATGCTCGCGAGCTTATCAGTCAAGTGAGACCTTGCTCGGCTCTATTTGTTAAGACTTAGAATTAAAATAATTTAAGTCGAGTTTTGACCGAGACAAACACGAGCTACTTGCGGGCTGCTCGACTCGACTTTCACCCTAGTTGAGATCATTCTTGTCAATGTTTTGCTGGTTGTGGCAGTGGGTTTGTTGCTGAATTTATTTGTTGAAGTAAGCTTCTTAAATGTTCGTTTTGTAATCCCAGATGCAACTATAGAACCAAACCACAATTTTTACATTTCATGGCTTTGATGGCGCCATGGTTGTTGAATCAAGTCCTAAGTGGCCGAGGAATAGGAGTACTCAGGAAGGGTTCACACTTGTTCGAGCACCAGTACTCAACTCATTTAACCATCTATAAGTTCTCGTACTAGAATCGTACGTAAAAAAGTGGGCTAAAAACATGTTTTATTTTCATATTCTTAATCACTTGAATTGAAACTCAGAATATAAAAATATAAATGATTGCTTTAGTTAATTACATGTATAGAAATCGATATAATGTATTAGTTAATTATACAAATTTATTTATATGACACATCAATATTTCCGTTAAATTTTAATGTTAGTGACTTGATTGATATTATTTAAATAGTTAAGTGGTCTGCTTGATAAAATTAAAAGTTCAATGGTCAAAATAAAATTAAGACAATAATAATTCAATGTTCATGGGTGTAGTTTACCGAACTTTTTTCATTCTAAAATTTTCCTATTTTTATATAGATTTGGATTTCTGAAATTTACTTAATTGAATTAGTGTTACTTTACGTACTCAACTGGAGCTTTCGTAATTATCTCAATATAAAAGTATATACTATATTTTTTGAGATAAAAAAAAACCCATTTGACTAAGTTTGCTATTTATATAACCAATAACGTTACAATTGAAATGGTAAAATTATCATTAGTTGACGGAATCTAAATCTTTTGCAATCCACTCTCGTTATAAAATGCTTACTTAAACTAATGACACCGATTAATGTAGTATCAATTCAATTAGAAAGGACTAAAATATAATTTCTTTAAATGATTATTAAAATAGTAATAAAGATGGTTTTTTATATATTTTTTAAATAAAATAACATAAAAACAACTATTTAAAATTTCAAACATAAAATTAATGAATTTATATATAAAGCATTTATCACATTACTTGTAATGATTTATTAAACATTTTTAAAAAATATTTAAATTATTTTTATTCAACTAAATCGTATTTATGACAAAGTCTAATAGGTAAAAAAATCACAATTATAACGGTAGAATTATCCTAGGTTAGCAATCTAAATCTTGTACAATCCATCTCCTCGTGAATAAAAAGAAATAGAAGAACTATTTTATCAAGTTTTATAAAGTAAAGGGATGGAATTTAGAATTTTTCGAACAAAGGTGGAAATAGTAGTAGAAAAGGATTATAAAACCCAAAACACAATTTGCTTTGCTCTCTTCTTTGTTTTTTCCTTCAAACTCCACGGCGCTGATCCGAGGAGTTTAGGAAACCCTACACTTCCTCTCTAAATCTCAACCCAAAAGCCTCCAAAACACACGTTTTCTCTTGCTCTCTTCGTCTGCTTCAAGGTTTCTTCTTTAGCCTCTCCTTATTTTTCTTGGGTTCTTCTTTCTGTCCGTCAGTGTTCGTATTTGATTGCTTTGCTGTTGTTTATATGGTTTATTATTTTTGTTGGATTTTATTTGATGTTTATTGTATTTAGTTTTACTGTTCGGGATCTGGGTTTGGGCTGTTTTCTTTGTATGTTTTGGATTTTTTGTTTGTTTCTGAAATTGCTTAGGCTTCGCCAACTGGCTTTACTTGCGCTTTCGTGTCTCTTAGTGTGGTCAGCTCTGGGTGTTTCCGAGCAGCGAGGCTTATGTATATGATTTGTGGGTTTGCATTGTAAATTTGATTGCTTTTTGTAGTTTTTTATTTGAGAAACGATCAAGTTTGAAGCTTTGCAAGGTTAGCCTTGCTATATTTGTTTCTCAAAGGGAAACGAACTGTTGGCTGCTGTAGAAGATAATGAAAGCTGGGTTCTTCTGTTTTGTATTTTAGACTCCAAATTTGAGCTGCTTTAGATAAGTTTTTTACTTAATCCGACGTGACCTGATATAAACGCTCAGTCTCTTTTGAGTTGAATTCTTATAATAAGTAGGGCGAGATGTTTGGTAGTTGTTCTCTATCTACGCCAATTTGTGGTTATTCGGTTAAGGAAAACATTTTGATGCTACAATAAGTAGGGTGAGATGTTTGGTAGTTGTCCTCTATCTACGCAATTTGTGGTTATTCTGTAAAGGAAAACATTTTTATACAAATTCCATTTGTATAAAAACCTGCTTACTATCTTTTTACTTCTGTATTGGTGACAGCTGGTTGGTCGCCCATAAACCTTCTGCATGCGTAAAAATGTATGCATACAGTTTGCTTGTTTTTGTATTGTGTAAACTAGCCAGTATAGTGATGATTATGAGTCACGATATGGTGTTTTGTGTAAGTGTCTTATGTAGAAGTATTTATAGATTTAGTAATAACAATGTGTTAAAACATTTTTCTTTAAGTTCTGGACTTGGGTGAATTTTGGAGAGGTAGGCAATGTGGTGTCTGGTTTAAAGGACTTATGATCAAAATATCAGATAGCCATCTGCCTCCTTGTATGGCTTCTCCAGATACTAAATCAGAAGTTAATGCTTGCTATCCTCTTTTTCCTGGTGTGCAAGTTTGGCTCTTCTGTTACATATTTGCAAAGATGAAAATGCAGTTAAAAAGTTTTCATAGATTATACTTATTGATCTTCATATTCTCCTCCTTGTGCACAGAAAATGGCAGGTTTGGCACCGGAAGGATCTCAGTTCGATGCTGTTCAGTATGATCAGAAAATGGATGAGTTGTAAGTTTCCTATTTGCAGATCACTTACTTTCCTCCCTTTGCATGTGTTCGTATTCTGACAGAGAGGAAAAAGAAAAAGGAAATTCTATTTGCTTTACAACTTGGTGATGCTCATATGGAAAATTGCACAGGCTCCAAACTGATGGACAAGATTTTTTCACAAGTTATGATGAGGTTCATGAAACTTTTGATGCAATAGGACTTCAAGAGAATCTTCTGAGGGGTATCTATGCATATGGTATGTAGTATTTTGGACAAAAAAACATATATTTTGTAGTCTGCTTCTCCAAATGCTCCAAGCACCATATTCTGCCATTTCTGTGTACATGTATAGTATTTCTATGTTCTAGTTTTGGTAATTTATGCTGAATCCCCATTCCCTTCAAAATATTTAACTAGGTTTTGAGAAGCCTTCTGCAATTCAGCAATGAGGAATTGTTCCATTCTGCAAGGGTTTTGATGTAATTCAGCAAGCCCAATCTGGAACTGGGAAGACAGCAACATTCTGCTCTGGAATTTTACAGCAACTTGACTATGATGTAGTGCAATGCCAGGCTCTGTTTTTGGCACCCACAAGGGAATTGGCTCAACAGATTGAGAAGGTGATGCGGGCACTTGGTGATTATCTTGGTGTTAAAGTCCATGTTTGTGTTGGTGGGACAATCGTTCGTGAATATCAGCGGATTCTTCAAAGTGGTGTTCATGTTGTCGTTGGCACTCCTGGTCGTGTCTTTGACATGTTGAAAAGGCAGTCACTTCGCCCAGATTATGTTAAGATGTTTGTCTTGGATGAGGCTGATGAAATGCTTTCCCGTGGTTTTAAGGATCAGGTTTGTTACTTCATCTTGCTGCCTTCCCTTTTAATGATTTTGAGTTCTGAAAGCTTTGGTTATGGTATTTTCTGTTCTATTAATGTTGTTATGTCTGTCAGATCTATGATATCTTCCAGCTGCTGCCGGCCAGGATTCAGGTTGGAGTTTTTTTTGCCACAATGCCACCTGAAGCCCTTGAGATTACTAGGAAGTTCATGAACAGACCTGTGAGAATTTTGGTTAAGCGTGATGAGCTAACTCTTGAAGGTATCAAGCAGTTTTATGTGAATGTTGAAAAGGAAGAGTGGAAGCTTGAAACACTCTGTGATCTCTATGAAACTCTTGCAATCACCCAGAGTGTCATTTTTGTGAACACAAGGCGCAAGGTTGACTGGTTAACTGACAAAATGCGAAGTCGTGACCACACAGTCTCTGCTACCCATGGAGACATGGACCAGAATACTCGTGATATCATCATACGTGAATTCCGTTCTGGTTCTTCTCGTGTTCTCATCACTACAGATCTCCTTGCTCGTGGTATTGATGTGCAGCAAGTCTCTCTTGTCATAAATTATGATCTCCCTACTCAACCTGAAAACTATCTCCACCGCATTGGAAGAAGCGGAAGGTTTGGAAGAAAAGGTGTTGCCATTAACTTTTGCGAGTAATGATGATGAGAGAATGTTGTATGATATACAGAGGTTCTACAATGTGATCATCGAGGAGCTGCCACAAAACGTTGCCGATCTCCTTTGATGAAATTACCCCCCTAAAGATAGTTGAGAGGCATATTTCATTTATATAGCTTCTTTAGTTAATGTTCTTAAACATATCTGACCATTGCTGCATAAAGATTGTCCAATTTTCCCTACGCCTTTGTGATGGGTTTATGTTGTTTAAGTTTTGATGCAGCTAGCTAGTTTTTTTTTTGGATTGTATGCCTTTTTTGTATTTCATCTTATACATATAAATTACTGAACATTGGGTGGACAGGATAAATGCTTTTCATAGGCCATTGCTGCTTCTCTTTTTTCATTCTGAAGGAAAAGTGCATTCATTTAGATATTGACAGAATGAGACATGTGAGAGCCTCATTTGTGTTTTAACCCGAGTGATCTACATCTAGGTTTTGTAGGGCAGTTGTTTCCTTTTAACAAGAAATCATATGTTAAGTTGGCGTGTAACATGGCAAGAGCTAGAGACTTTTCCAGATGCTGCAATTTATCAATTTTTTTTCCCTGCAGTTGCAGAGCCCTCGGGCCCTTATCATCCTCAGATGATCAACCACTCTTGGGAAATGTTCAGATGCTAAATATTAAATGGACAATTACATATTTAGTATTCAACCTTTACCCATTTTTTTGTTTTGGTACCTATTTTTTTTGGTAAAATGATACCTAACATTATGTTTTGTTTTTGTTTTTGTACATCGCCGTTAAAAAATAACAGCATGCTAATTAGGAAAGAGAAAAACATGTGGTATGTTGATTAGGAGAGAAGATCACACGTGATAGGCTGCTACATCATTTTCTCTCTCTTAGTCAACATGTCACATGTGTTTTGTTATGACTTTATTCGACATGGCCTGCTAATTATGAGAAAGAAAATGATGTGGCAGTCTGTCATGTGTAATTTTTTCTCTCCTAGTTAAATTTTCAACGATAGGTACTAAAATAAAAACAAGACGTAGCGTTAAGTACTATTTTGCCAAAAATATATATAAAATATTAAATAAAAAACGGGTTAAGGTGGGTACCAAATATATAATTACCCCTATATTAAATTCTGGCAGTTGTGTCTTGTACATATGGCCTGGTTTGGCTCGGGTTGGCTGTACCAATGCTTGTAGCCTTGTACACTATATATTATCAAGTGTCGGTTAGGGTCAACACTCTGTGTTCCCACCTAATCTTTTGGTTTCGCTTGCTTGTCTAATTTTGCAACCTTTACTTAGCTGTCTTCAGATTTTTCTAAAACATTGTATCCATCTCATATCTGTCTTTTTTTTTTCCTTTTTCATTATATCAATGTCAGATACAAAAATAAGAAAATATTTTCAAATGTATAATGAGAAAAATTAAACCAATCAAACATATAATAAACGTGGTAGACATACCTATAGTCAATTTATTCTCCCATGTTTCAATTTGCAGACTTGAGAAAACAAACCGAATTTGCATATTATCAGTTACAATTTACTTACTGTCCCGGTTGTATATATGCTTAACCTTAACCATTGTTGTTGTTCAACAAACCATTTAATCTCTTTGATTCAAAGACTTTTTCTTTTAACAGAGACAAGTGATGGACCTAAAATATGCTTTATTATATGAAAATTTATATTTTAAAAGTTAATTAGAAAAATGACTTCCTTCTCAAGTTATTTAGAAAAAATACTCTAAATCGGTCACGTAAGTCGACCTCGCGTGCTATGAAACGCGAGTTCTGAACTTATTTTCTGCAACCAGCGAGGCTCGTGCGACATGGGCTGACTTTTCGTATGCCGTAATTTTTAATTATTGTATAAAACCTCGCACTTACCGAAACGCGAGGTCCTTGAAAAATTGAAGAGGCATAATTTATCGCGGTAAGTATTGTACAAAGAACTCGCTATTTGTAGGAAGCGAGGTCCTTGGATCAGAAAATTTTCAGAAAAAGATATTATGTAAAAGAAAGTATGGTATTTTAATTCTATTAGTAATTGATTATCACAAGAGAAAGTAATAGTAATTGATTATCGCAAAAAAAAAAATTAATTACAATAAGAAATCAAGATCTGATTCTATTAGTATTTAATATGTTGATTTTTAAATTATAGTAACAAATCAAAAGGTTATACGAATAAAAAAAATTCAAAAACCCAACGAAATCGCGATGTGCAGAACGCGAGTTCCATTTGAATAGCAGGGAGCCGTTCTAACTGACTGACGTGTCGTTTTGTTGCAAAGGACCTCGCGTTTTGCAGATAGCGAGGTCCCTTCATAATGTAAAAGGAATTGATATTTATTAGGATTAGAAAATTGTCAAAAAAATATTATACAGAAGGAAGTAATTTATTTTTAATTATGGTATTTTAATTCTATTAGTAATTTATTATCACAAAGGAATCAATAGTAATTGATTATCACAAAAAAATTATTTTTTAATTACAGTAAGAAATCAAGATCTGATTCTATTAGTATTTAATATGTTGATTTTTTAATTATAGTAACAAATCAAAAGGTTATACGAATAAACAAATTCGAAAAGAAAAAATTCAAAAACCCTTGAACTCGTTACCTGCAGAACGCGAGTTCTATTCGAATCGTAGGGAGTCGTTCTAAATTACTGACATGTCGTTTTATTTCAAAGGACCTCGCGTTTTTGCAGATAACGAGGTCCAAAGATATCGCTTTGGTAAGGGTGCGAGGCCTCCTATAAATAGGACCTACTACTTCAAGTTTTATCATATCAAATTCTCTCTTATCTTGCTCTTCAACTACTATTCTCTATTGTTTTTATTTTTAAAGTGTTCAAAATTTCGGTAGTATGGCGGGATTATTGAGGCTCGACGACAAACATGTGTTCGATTTTTGGCGCACAAACCCCGAGATAATTTTTTTATTTAGTTACTTATTTTGTAAAATTATTAATATTCTTTTATTAATTTAGTAATTTTTGAATTTAAATTTTTAATTTAAAACTGTTTGGACATGCATTGACCTGTTATGTCAACCGTATGGGACGATTGAATCCAGATATAGTCCCTCATTTGCATCAATTCAGTTTTGGCCATGTTTCCCACCTATTTGACGGCCCAAAGTTCAACCGTCCGATGATTAATGAGTTGTTGGAAAGGTGGAGGCCTGAGACCCACACATTTCATCTTCCCTAGGGTGAGGCAACAATTACCTTGCAAGACGTTGTATTTCATCTCGGCCTGCCCGTTGACGGCGAGGTGATCATCGGCATTGCGAAGGCGGACTGGTCTGACGTGTGTGAAAATATGCTTGGAATGAGGCCGGCGGAGGACGATATCGATGGTGGAAAACTAAAAATAACCTTCTTGGACAATAATTTGACGAACCTACCCCGGACGCTAATGAATTAACGAGAATGCTATAATTGTTTTGACTATTTATTATTATCTATATATTGTTAAATTCTATTTTATTTGAAAATAATTTGACGTTGATAAAAGTTGTTTTTGCAGCAGTTTGCTTGTACCCATATTCTACGAGTTATCGGGGGTCTTGATGGCAGAAAAATCCCGCAACAAGGTTTATTTGATGTGGTTGCCTCATCTGGCGAGTGGTATGGAATCAAGAAACAAATATTGGGGAGGGGCAGTCTTGGCATTCCTATTTCGGGAGTTATGCAGAACTGTCAACCCGAACAAATGTACCATTGGGGGTGTCTTTGGTTGCTATAGTCTTAGGTATGGTTTTGAATGCCCTTTTTAAGCCCGATGCCTAAAAACTCGACCTCATTCCAATTCCCACTTGTTCGGAGGTACAAATAAATATTTATTTAATTTTTTTGGTTTAAGGTTTATTGGAACACTTAGAATTAGAATTATTATTTTTGAATTATAGGTGGTTGGGTCAATTAACACACATAGGACTACCGACCACCCAGCGAGATTATCGACTCTTGATCGATAAGAGAGATAGGGTAAATTTTGTTGGTTCGATTGTATTTTTTAATTATAAAATAAATTAAATCGAGTTTATCTAACTAATTTTACATATTTTTTTATAGTTCCTGTGGACACCGTACAAGGATCCTGATATTTGGGCACGCATTCTGCACGAAATAATGCAGAGTGAGCACATTTGAATACTAATGGTCCAGCTCATACACTACGAGATAATCAAGTGACATCCTATAGACCGCGTGCTACAGCAATTCAACTATGTCCAAGGGATTCCGGATGAGCCACCCAATTTGGACACATTACACAGGTTAACGCGACAAGGCAAGACATAAGTCTATTGGGGCCACCATCACGCGGTGTGGATGCAACGGTGGTTCACCCGTTTCGGTAAGCGGCCCCTTATTTTGAAACGCATTCGGGACCACAATGTTACCTTTGAGTATATAGTGTGGTACCATCAAAATGGGAAGCCGTATTTACTAACCCCGAATGAGCGAGAATAAAAAATAAATATGTCTTCCCCAAATCGTCTACTGATGCAACATCCCCCGGTGCAACGTGGTACTCATACAGGTACGGGGGAAGATGGCCAGAGAAACAGAACACAGGCATCTGGGCATCGTCATCGGGAACAGTTCAGGCACTTAGCCAGTCAGCCGCCCAACCAAAGACACCAGTGCCAGCACTTGCATTCTAACACTTGACTTCTCGTCATTTCAGCCCATCGGTAGAATTCTATCATTTCAACAAATGGGGAGTCCGATGGAAGGTTTTTTCACGGACGTGTTTCGTCTGCTTATGATAGTTCCCCCAGTTTATTAGTTTTCACCATTGGCAACACAATTTGGATCTGATATTGTTGATCGGGCACCACCGCAAAGCTTGTTCTACATCGGTCCCAGTGCGAGTGGTGGGGCTCCAGATGTATTTGGGGATGAAGATGACGATAACGATGATGGTGGTTTGTTCGAAGGAATCCAACTTGGGATCGGCATCTACCGCGGTGCGGTACGGGTGGACATGGACGTTAGTAGAATAATTTTGTTATTTTCTTTAATTTATGTAAATATTTGAATTAAAAGAAAAAGATTATTTTAAAAATTTCCAATATTTAAATGGAATTTAAAATACTTAAATATTCATTTTAATTTAAATATTTAATTTAAATTAAATGGAAAAAGGAAAAATATTTAATATGTTATTAAATATTTGATATAAATTAAATGTGAAAAATAAAAAATATTTGAATTATTATCGTGGTAGATCATGTAAAATAATATTTTAGTTTTATTTAACTGCAATAGATTACATATTTTTTATTAGAAATACTTAACTACTTAACAACTTAAAAAACTTAACAACATAAGTTACGTTTAGTTGAAATGTATAGAAGATTAGTCAATTTTCGTGTCGTCATAGTCTGTGGACAAGTCAGATGTTATGTTTAGTTCCTCAATTTTTGTCTCTTTATCCACTCGTCTGTTGTAGTTACGTATGCGAACTGCCTCTTTATCTTTTGACAACTGAGTTTCTGCTTCGTTTTTTGATGAAAAAGCATCTTCATCAAATTTTATAGTCAACTTGATGTTTGTACCTCCGACACGAGTGTAGTTTCTAAACATCCTTCGAAGGTCCGGGCTCATCAACGGGTATTTTCGCCAACAAGCAAGAATTTGGCGTGTTATAGATTC
Source organism: Hibiscus mutabilis (assembly GCA_019671005.1). NCBI lineage: Eukaryota > Viridiplantae > Streptophyta > Magnoliopsida > Malvales > Malvaceae > Hibiscus > Hibiscus mutabilis. Next base: position 87,058,128 of record CM033714.1, read on the forward strand.
GCAAAATTGCGTTGAAATCAAATCATAAAACTCGTCTTTATTGATACCGTTGTTGAAGGAAGTGTAGAAATAGCTTCCCGAATAAAAAAAACGGTTGCAGAAAATCTTCCCATATTTTGGACACGTTCGATTGATTGTAGAGGAATGCGTAGAGCTGAAATAATGTCATTGCAGTTGCGACAAAATGATGTGTTTATATAGATGGGGAAGGATCTGCAAAAAAATAGAACTCATTTTTTGTAAATAGCGAGTTCGACTAACATGTCAGGTCTACCACATCAGGAATCTCGAGACCTCGCGCTCTATATATAGCAAGTTCTTGCTTCCCTCGCACGCGTTTATTCTGGGTGATCTTGGCACCTTTACATAAGATAAAGAGAAGTGGAGGACTTGAAGAGCAAACAGTTTGCGTGACGAGGTTTTAAGATAAGTGTGTCAATTGCCTGTTTATGCTAGAGTTCTCGATTGTTAGATAGCTTGAATTCATTACAAGGTTGCTAATATTTGTTGTACTCTTTGTATAATCGTAGACATTGTCAAAATATGTCGAGACGAGGAAGTATTACTGCACCGATATACTATAATGGCGAAATGGTCACCCATTCATCTTTCAGCGTTATATTTCCGTCCTCAAATATTGTAACCCTACAGTTGCCAAGGAAATTAACGTATAATAAGTTGATGAAAGAAGTGAGAAACAATGACCCACATGGTTGTGAAAAGAAGCTAGAGTCGTTGCAGTATAAACTACCGGCATCGTACAAACCTTTAACGTACTCAATATACCATGTAGCAGACAACAGTGATGTGGAGTTGATGCTGGATGCCCATTTACAGTACTTAATTAGAGGTCCCCCTAGAGCTCTATTCAATATTTTTTATGCCGATGACGATTCTATACTCTCAAATTAGTGGGCGGTGAATTATGACTTCAATCCTAATGCCAACGTTTAGAGCCCGACAGCCAATTTGCGCAATGATTTCAATTTATTAACCATACATAGTCTATGCAACGACTTCGGTGAGTCTTTTTCTTTTATGCCAAGACATTCTTGCGTAGCCAATTTTGACTTTGACTTGAACCTGCCACCCAATGTTGACTTTGGTGCATCATTGTCATATATGCCAATACATTTTTAATAGTTTCTCGTCTCGACATATTATACCCGTTGAACTCTATACAAATAATTTTTAATAGTTGAGTAAGAAGAAGAACGCATATGAGTTAGGAGAATATTCGGAGCCAGTCGTCCTCAATTTATAGGCTAAATGAACCTCGCTATATGCGAAGCGCGAGGTCCTACTATGGTAAAATCCAGATAAATATGCCAATTTATTCTTAATTTGGCATATTTATTACCATAATTAAGAAATTAATTAAACGAACCTTGCTATCTACAGATAGCGAGGTCATTTTCCCTTTTTTATAATTTTTTTTACATGATTCTCAAAGATTATGCGAATACAACAATTAACTTCCTAGATAAACCCATCAAACATGATTCTCAAGGCATTTTGCCTTTTTATTAATGCCTAAGAACAAGCTTTGGAAGCATTTTAGGGTCATTTTACACCGTTTACAATGTCTTTTCTGTGCTAATATAGTCTCAAATGAAAGATAAGTTCCAATACGACGCCTCTAACCTAAAATATTACGAAGATTATTCTAATAATAACCCAGGAAAACACCTCTAACATGCATACGAAGCCATTTCAACTTCTTATTCTTGGCAAAAACTAGCGTTCCAACCATTTTCAACACGCTTTTTATACAATGTGCAATGACTCGTACGTGCCAATATAAGTCTCAAATGGAAGATAAGTTCCAATACTACGTATCTAAGCTTAAAAATTACTAAAATTATCGGGCTAATGGTACGATAAAATGCCTCGAACATGCCTATACCCCCATTTTATTTCAGCCTGGATTACGAGGACCTCACTATGTGCAAAGCGTGAGGTCCGTACAGTAATTACTGCGATATAAATGCGGCTTTTTAATATTTCGGGGACCTCGCGTTTTGGGTAACTCGAAGTCTTATACGGTAATTTTAAATTATAAAATTTGAAAATGCGGCCCACGTCAGAAGGACCTCGCTCTTTGTAGAATACGAGGTTCGATATCGCGTTGTCCAAAACGCGAGATCACCTTACATAAACGATTTAGGAGTCTTTTTTTCTAAATAACTTGACAAAAAGATAATTTTTCTAATTAACTTTTAAAATATAGTTTTTCATATAATAAATCCCTAAAATAGTTATGAGACACCTAATTCCAAAAAAGGAAAAAGAAACTAAAAATATGTATAATTTAGAGCTTATGGGACCCACAGCAGCTCCTCTGCAGTCAAAAGTCATCACAGCACACATCAATTGCAGTTACAAATGCTGTAAAACTTGGACAATTCTCAATCAAGTTTCAATATCAAACACATCTGGTTTCTGTTCAAAAACAAAACACCCTTTGGGGGTATTTGAAATGGTGTTGTACCTAGTCAACCATGAAGCATGCCACATGGAAGTTGGGGATCCCATTCAAAAGTTGCTGCCCCATGTAACATGTATACCTAAAGTAGAAAACGTCACGTCCCTAATCCCCTCTTGCCAGTTTTAAAACAACCCCCCACTCTACAGACAAGACACCCACTTGAGCTGTTTCCTGTTTGAAGCCCATAAATAAACCCTGTTTACTAACAAAAACCAATGGCATCACCACCCATATTCAACAACTCCACAAGCAAATAAAACGATATTTATTTCCTGCTTCACCGCCGCCACATCTTCCATCTTCAATCTCGATGGAGGATTACAGATCCAAGTCATATAGGGATGGGGGGCTGCAGATTCAGAGTTACTATGGAGGAGGAGGGCCTACCAACATGCAAGACTTGAGGTGTTACAGTGCTAGCTATGCCAATTCTGTTCATGTTCAACCAAATCAGCTCGGCAAAGAGATTAAGATCAAGAAGACCAAAAGCTCTCTTGGGTCTTCTTCTTCAAAAAGCTGGAACTTTAATGACCCTGAGTTGCAGAGGAAGAAAAGGGTTGCTGGCTACAAGGTTTATGCAGTCGAAGGCAAGATGAAAGGGTCTTTGAGGAAGAGTTTCAGGTGGATCAAGGACACTTACACCCAAGTTATCTATGGCTGGAGGTGATACTTACCTATCCTATGTTTTTTGGGCTGTGTTTTTTACTATGTCAATGATGCTAGAACTTGGGATTTGAGAAAATTTCCCTATTCCCTAATTTCTTGAATATGAAAAGTTTCTGATATCAAATTATATATGTGCTGTTAGTCTTGTCAAGATCTGGTCATCTAGCAGTGTTACTGATAAATATTTTGAGCTTGAATCAAGGGAATTTGTTGAAGATTTTCAAAGTTTGAGAGATCTATCAAAAATTTTACTTTTGTTGTTTAACTGGAAGCAGCTTTCAATTTCTTTTCACCATCACCAAACTAAAAGATGTTGAATACCAGGAAAAGACAGACATTTATCATCATCTTGCTGTGAAGAAAATACTGCCATGAATTATATCTATATGAAAGTATGTAATAAAAATTTAGAGATACAAGAAGAAAACATCAAACAAGTAAGTGCTGGTTCAGAGCAAGGAAGATGACTTGTTTCATATCCTTTTTGTTCTTCTCTACATCAGTTTTTCAACACTGCATTTCTACAGACTATTTTCACAGGCTAAGAATTTCTTTTTATGTGTGTGTGTGAAGTAGTGTACATACAGAAATAGAGCCCCAGCACCCAGAGGACTCTGTATAATCAACAGGACTCATAATCTAAAGAGATCAATAAATGGATAGTACTAGAAAAAAAGGGACCCCTAAAGTTCTTCAAAAAAGGCTATTGTTTTTTATGCCCCTTCCCTCGAACTTGCCTGACCTTGCGTCCACACGTGCGGTGAACCCGATCATGGTTTTCTGTCTCGCCTTTGATCGTTCCCTAGTCCACATGCATTGATCCTCAACATCTTTCCTGAAGTATTTGATCTCTTGGATGATGTGATGATCCATTGGCTCGAAACATCTTTGGTAAGCTATGAGAACCATGTAAGGGAGGTTACAAGCGATCGTGACCAAGAGGGTGGTCGTCCAATATATGGGTGCTGGAGCAAGGGATTCCACTAGAATTTGGTAGGCATTGCCAGAGATTTTCGGAGATAATGCGCGTAAATTGAGAGAAATAGATACCAAGCAGCAATGCTACCCCGTATTGTGGCGTGTTGGATCCATGTGAAGTGGCTCGTTGTGAGGGCGATCTGGATGTTGAGAGACCAAATGATGCAAGTGAACATCGTTGTACCCAAGGCTGTCATATCGGCAGTCTGGTCATCAGCACGGAAAGCTTGGTCGTAGAAGATGATAATGTTGAGGTAGAAAATGATGAGAGATGCCAGTAGACCATTGCCCATCCACCCGAGTATCCTATACCAGTCGAAAAACAAATTCCTTGCTTCTTGTTGATATATTGCAGGAAACTGCAACAGAAATGTGGAGGCAAAATCTTACAAGTGAAGTCTAAGCCGTAACATGGATGAGTTGATAATGAAAGAAGTGTTTACAAACTAACCTCTAAGCTGACCTGGGAAGAAACTTCTTGCTCAAGAACTCCTAGTGCGATCACAGGCAGTGAAGTAAGAACAACGTTGAACAACATGTACCAGTCATCGTAAACTGATTGTCCGGAAAAGCCCGTGAATGCCTCTAAGTAGAAAAGGGTGAGGCCAAATGCTATATTCTTGTAGAAGAAATAGCAAATCTGAATCCAAAATGCCCAGCATTAGAGGAGGACCAAGCATTACAAAAATCAAGAAAATGAACCATTAATGCACACAATCCCTCGTTATTACCATCTTTGCAATCCTCTTATAACACCAATGTCCATGAACAACAAGAAGTCTTTCCAAGAAACGAAACTGGGCAACAGAGAAGTCATTGGCCATTACAGCCCGCAAATGGGAAATAACCACTCTTGAGAAGTGTCACGAATACGAAAATATAAGATTCATTTGCTACTATCATTAGAGGAAAATATATTGCAACTGTAGGAAGAGTGGTAAGTTTCCAACCTGCATACCTTCCACACCACTGATGCCAACTCCAATATCAGCTCCTTGAATTACTCCAACGTCGTTTGCCCCATTGCCGATTCCTAAGGTGGTCTTCCCAGTTCCACGTTTTACTAATCTTGTTACCTGGCTCCAAAACAAAAAGATTTACTAAATAAAGAGAATACAAACTCAGGAATACCATCTGTAGGAGGGATAGAAAATAAATCTTACTAGCGCCTTCTGCTTGGGAGACACACGACAGCATATGACATGCACACTGAACTCCCAAGTCTAAGAAATGATGTTTCATATCATCTTCCAAGGCATATGCAAGAGTCTTTCCATCAATCATCAATGCAAATGCAGCATGTGGATCTTTTTCTTCTTCGATCCTTTGTGAACCATTGCTAATTTGCTTCAATATGTCACCCTTAACTTCCTGATCAGTAACAAAAAAAAGGGACAAAGGTCTAACATCAAATGATGCCAATTTCCAGCAGAAAAATCCCTGTCCTTCCTTCACAGAGAAATACATACATCTTTGGCATCTTCATTGTTCGCTGTAATACAGATCTGCTTCATGCCTTGTTTTAGAAGACTGCAAGCATATCTGCATCACAAAGAGAAACTTTAGACCTTTCAGGTTATCAATTGTAGAGGAAGTAACGGCGAGAGAAATGACAGGAGACAAACCCTATGTTTATAGCAGTTTCCATCTTATCCCCGATCAGAACCCAGAGCTTCAGACCTGCTTGTGCAAGTTTATCGATACATTTGGGTACCTGATATGAGTACCTGATATGAAATACAAGCAGGTTAAATTAAAAAGAAAGAGAGGCTTCTTAGAGAAAGTAGGCAATGATAAGACATACCCAATGAGAAACAAATTTCGCTCCATCATCTCTGCAGCCTTTTCAAGCAGTATATCTCTATCAGCCCCAATGGATGTTTTTGCTTTCTGAAATTCAGTGTTCCATGCAGAAGACTCTGACTCCTCGAGCTTTCTATAAGCCAGTGCCAACGTACTTAATCCAGCTTCTCCATACCCATTCAAATGCTTAGTGGTATCTTCCTGATACAATCTTCTATCATTTGACAATCAATCAAAGATAATGCTGTGACAAAAGGAGGAATAACAAATCGAGCACAAACCATCAGTCCGTTGCAGGCAAACACAGGTGTAGGCTACCTTGTGCATACCCTGATGAGGTCAAGGTACAACAGATAGACTAACCTGTCAGCACCTTTACACATGAGAAGAATCTGCCCCTCTCCATCCCTTACTATAACTGTCGTCCGCTTTCTTTTGCTGGTAAATTCCAACACATTCAGAATTTTGTATTCCCTAAAAGATGCGCATTAAGACAGGTTTTCCCGAAGCTTAGTAAAGGACCATTAAGACACTCAAAACAAAGGAAATTCAGGAGGGCTTAGTAAAGAGAACAAACAATGTGCATTTGGTATTCAGACCTGTCAATTGGTTTTCCCGAAGCTGTATATTTTTCACGGACAAACACACCTGATTGAGTTCTTTGAAAAAACTCAAAACCAAATTCTCTGGCTGCAACAAGAAAAGCTCCTTCATCGGGTGACTCTGCTTCATATGTATAACTACCAGTCTCATCATTCAGCTCAGGGATGGCAGTGTGACAAACTGCTAATATTCGGAAAAATAACATGATGCTTTCTACTTTAGGCTCTTTCAACCAGTTCCCGTTCATGAGGCAGCTGTCCTCAAAATTAAACCCTTTTATGGAAGATTTATGATCCTTTTCACTGTTGGAACAGACAACAGTCTCAAGTTCAACTTTATCCTCCTGGTCATTAGCCATCTGTTGTGCAGCAGCAAGTTCAACACCACTAGAGCTCGAACCATATGCAGTACCAGCAATGGAACATGTGAGAAAATCCATCTGATTGCAGGTCAAAGTGCCAGTTTTGTCTGAAAGGATTTTGTCTACTTGTCCCAACTCCTCATTCAAATTTGATGTCCGTGCTTGAGCAGGATTACCGGTTTCTTCATCATACATTTGTATGTATTGATTAATAGAGGTTGCTTGCAAAACCTTCACCACCTCAATTGAAACATAAAGCGAAATAGGTATCAAATATCCATAAAGCATGAGGGCAGTCACCTTATGGCTAAGCCCTGATATTACAGGCTTTCCGGGATTATAGTAGTTATCTGCATTCTGCGGTCGCATAAGCCACCACTCTGGCATACCGTACTTTATTTCCAAGGCAAAGCCAAAAGAGCTGATCAATGAGATCGCCAAAAGGACGCTGAAAATAACATATATTATATAATCCATTTTCTTTTCTATTTTGCTCCTCTTGGAAGGTGACTTGGTGGAGTTCTGCATGACTTCGCTATCATGGCCAGTGAAAATCACAATCCTGTAGACGAACTCTGTGTTCCGCAGTTTTGAATCTCTAAGGAGAATTTGGCTAGGCTCGAGAGCATAAACTTGACCGTCATATTCAAAGTTGCCAACAAAGGTGTAAAGGCTACGATTGGGATCTTCACATTTAAAATTTCCTTTGAAGTCCTTGAAATCCTTGTCCTCATCAAAATCCAAGGTCTCCTCCAAAGCTCTATTTGCATTCAAGTTTGTTTCACCATCTAAATTCATGGTCTCCACATAACAAATTCCGTCTTCAAAATTTGATGACAATAGTAGCAAATCCGCAGGAAAGAACTGATCCTTTTCCACTCTCACTACATCTCCGACCTGAACGTTCTCCAATGCCTTTTTACCAAAAGCACCTTCCCCTATATGAACCTTAACTTTCCGACTATTAACCTCCATGTCTTGCATAAACCTTCGCCAATCCTCCAAAGCTTCCTTATCCATGCTTAGCCCTACAACAAAGGCCAAGGGTGCAATCATGCTCATCGGAGTGAACGGCGAAAGGAGTGTAAGTGAAGCAATCGCGCATCCAAGGAAGTACAAATTGGCAACTCGGTGGAATTGTTCATACAAAGCTTTTGGTAAGAAAGTGATGAAATTATACTTGGTCGTTGATATGTCGTTCGATCGATATTTCAAAGGGGTTTCGCTATGCACATGAGCTTCATTGCAATACACAATTCTTGAGAATCCAGGCCCTCCCAGGGACTGTCCCTCCTTTCCAATATCACCTGGATATAGACAGAACGTATAAAGCTGGCTCTTCCGAAGCTTCGCTCTTATCCTACCCTTCGCCATCTTCTCAGAATCAAGCCTTATTAATTCGCTTCCTTACAAAGAAATGCACACCAGTGTCATACAAATAGAAGTTCCAAATCTATCCCTCAATGGTGGGATATTAATGCAGCTACTCATAATACAGTTCCCTTGCTATTGTTCCTGATTTTCGAGAAATTAAACATAAGCATTATAAACATTTAGAAACTGCAGCTTACAACAATAAAACTCCACACTCAAATGTCAAAAGCACTAGTTAATATTCTGAAAACTATGTTATCTGTTAACAGAAGAAACGCCCCATGCTCAGTTGAAACTTGGAAGATGATTGATACTTGACCTAAAAGAAAATAACCCAAATACTCAAAAATTTCAAATTTTAACCAAAGAAATGATTTCAAGATTTTTTTTGAAGAAACTGGAAGCTTAAAAAAGAAGAAAAAAGAGGTACCTTGAATCTGGAGGGTGGTTCATCTTCAATACCAAAATTAACCGAAAAAACAAACCATTTGGGAATGTGATTCAAATGAAGTGGGCAACACCTTTTGCAGAATGTAGAGAATAATAGATTTTGTCTTAGCTTTTGGTTAATGCGAAGAAAATGGAGAGATTGAAAAGAGAAACAGAGAGATAGAAAAGCCAGGGTTTTTAGGCTTCTTCGCCCCCTCTGTTTCTTCAAAGAAATGTGTGGATTTCCCGGGTTCCCTTGGTTCCTTGCCTGCTATTGCTATACGTGATACTTGTGAATTGTTTTTGTTTCTTTTTTTGTTTTTTTTGAAAATCTTAAGGTTTCTTTCGGTTTTTGTACATTTGAAGGGAAACCATTCTTCTTCAAAGAATAACCATAAGTCCATAACCATAATTTACCTGCAACTCTCTCTGCCTATCTGTTGTGTTGAAAGTAGAAATGAAGAAAGGATTTCAGAGAGCAGAGAGAAAATTTGAGAATTAGATAGAATTGCTGTTCATTTCTTTTCATAAAAATTCAATCTTTATAATGTTTGCTATTTAGCTGGATTATACAGTTTCCGTAACAGATTATTTACTGACACTTGTGTAGGAAGAACAGCTTGCTATTTCATGCTTAATTACTCACGTGCACTCAATTAGTGATAACAGATTATATTATTTTCATTTGAGCTTTTAGTTGCGGAGACCCAATATTTTCATTTGGCTGGAACAGCCTCATGTCTTCATCAAATTCTGCAACGTCGTTTGGACTTGAACTGTGGATACTGTCTTCAATTCTCAATCTCACCCCGACCTTCATTTTGTTTTTATTTCTCAGCCCTAATTTTTCTGATTTTCCCTCAATTCTTCACCAATTGCCATCACAATACCCCCTCCTCCACTCGGTTCTTGTCCCCAAGAATCGAAATCGGGAAATTGAGCCTTGAGGGTGGTGTAATCTTCCCATGTAACATTCTCGGCTCCCAAATTAGACCACTGAACCAGTAATTGCGTGATAGCTCTATTGTGTCGTTTGACCATTCGCTTGTCCAACACCAAGACTGGATAAACTCGCAACTGCCCATCATCAGTAACTTCGGGGGATCTGTTGAGGTAAGCTATTTGTCTCCAATCTTTTTCTTAAGTAGACTCACATGAAATACTAGGTGTATCTTAGAAGATGCTGGTAATTCGAGTTGATATGCTACTAACCCCACTCTTTTCTGAATTTTGTAAGGTCCATAGAATCCGGCAGCAAGTTTGACATTTTTTCGAACAGCCACTGAAGATTGCTTATAAGGTTAAGTTTCAGGTATACCGCATCCCCAACTGCAAACTCTCTTTCACTTCTATGTTGATCTGTAAATTGCTTCATACAGTTCTAAGCTTTGTATAATTGTTTATTGAGTAGAATGTTTAACCATTGTCTCTGTTGAATTATCTTTTGCACACTGCCTACTGGAGTAATCTGACTTCAGTCTAGCATAGGGGGTTTGTACCCATATAATACCTCAAACGGTGTTATTCCAATAGCTGTGTGGTGGTTAGTGTTGTACCACCATTCAGCTTGAGGAAGCCACTTGACCCATTCCACAGGCTTCATGAAGCACATGCTTCTGAGGTACTGTTCTAGACATTGATTTAATCTTTCAGTCTGGCCATTCGTTTTTGGACGATTAGCAGTGCTGAAAAAAATTGTAATCCCTAATTGCTTCATTAGTTCTTTTCAAAAGAGACTAGTAAATGTCTTATCCCTGTTTGAGATAGCAATTTTAGCAGGCCCATGTAATTTGTATACCTGATCCAAATAAACTCTAGCCATTTCGAGTGCAGTATAAGGATGAGTTAGAGCTAAGAAGTGGGCATACTTGGTGAATTTATCAATAATAACCAAGATGCAGTTGGATTTCATGGATGGAGGCAAGCCCTCAATAAAATTCATTGTAATGACTTTCCAAGCTTGTTGTGGTATGGGAAGAGGTTGCAACAGGCCTGGTTTAACCACATGTTCCACCTTTTTTCTTTGGCAAATTTCACACTCTTTCACATAAGTTTGCATTGTACCCTTTAAATTTGGCTAGTAGAAGTACAACTGAATCTGTGAGAGGTAGTTTGTATTCCGGAGTGGCCCCCTTGAGCAGAATCATGTAGTGTCTGTAAAATTTTGTCTCAAATTTTCATTTCGTCCCAAATAAACCTTCTTCTTAAACCTCAGCACCCCTGTTGCAAAAGTCCACTCTGATTCTGGTTGTTGGGCAATAACTAAAGCAGTGATGTTCTCAGTTGCTAGAGGATCTCTTTCATAAATTTTTCCAATCTCTTGAACCCATGCTGGAGTTATGAGCACCTCGGACATTTGCAATACCCCTAATTCTTCCTCAATACTTTCGAGACAATACATCTGCAACAACATTGCTTTTTTCTTTTCTATAATGAATAACATAATCCAGTCCTAAGAGTTTAGATAACCCATTCTTCTGAATAGTGATAGTAATTTTCTGCTCCAATAAGTGTTTCAAAGGCTCATGGTCAGTCTTGATAAAAATGTACCCCTTCCAAGTAATGTCTTCACTTGGAGACAGCCATGAGAATGGCCAAATATTCCTTCTCATATATAAAGAAATCCACATGTCTAGGTCCCAAGGCCCTACTCAAATAAGAAATTGGCCTACCTTCTTCTGACAGCACTGTTCCAATGCCTTTAGAACTGGCATCAGTTTCAAGGCAGAAGGGTTTGTTAAAATTTGAAAGTGCCAAAACAGGTGCCTTGCACATTGCTTGCTTCAATCTATCAAATGCAGCCCTTGCAGATTTTGTCCAAATAAAACTGTTTTTCTTGAGCATATCAGTCAATGGTTTGCTGATTTCTCCAAAGCCCTTAATAAACTTCATATAATATCCAGTCAATCCCAAAAACTCCCTCAAAGACTTTAAATTCCTTGGAAGCTACCAATTCCTCATAGCTTCAATCTTGGAAGGATCAGGGGACACTCCTTCCTTGGAAATAAGATAGCCCAAATACTCTATCTTATGTTGACCAAAAAAATATTAACTCCTCTTTACAAATAATTGGTGCTTTTTTAGTACTTCCAAGACTTTTTTAAGGTGTTCAACATGGGCTACCAAATTGGGACTATACACCAAAATATCATCAAAAAACACCAACACAAATTATCTAAGATAGGGCTTGAACAAATCATTCATAAGAGATTGGAAAGTAACAGGTGCATTAGTGAGTCCAAAGGGCATCACCTTGAATTCAAAATGTCCTTGGTGTGTCTTAAAAGCTGTCTTGTGAACATCCTCTTCTCTCGCCCTGATTTTCCAAAATCCAGATCTTAAATCAATTTTTGAAAAGAAGAAGCCCCTTCTAACTCATCTAGCAAGTCTTCCACAACTGGAATTAGAAATTTGTTCTTCACTGTTAGAGAGTTTAGCTGTCTATAATCCACACATAACCGCCAAGATCCATCATTCTTTTTTACTGACAAACAAGGAGATGCGAAGGGACTGACTACTGCTAGTTTGAATTATGGAAACAGCTAGCATGTCTTTAATTTGCCTTTCTACTTTAGTTATCTGGTAATGAGAAAACCTGTAAGGCCCATAAGTTGACTGGAGTGGCATCTGACTTAAGCGCGATAGCATGGTCTTGAGTTCTGGGTGGGGCATTCCTTTAGATTCTTCAAAAATACCCTTATAATCCTTCAGAAGGGGTTGTATTACTCCAGGAACTTCACTGACTATTTCCTCAGCACTCAGCAGGTACATCTCTCCCATTACATCAGGGTCCTTTTCAGTAAGTTTCTGTAACTTCTTCCCTGAGATCAATTTGATTTCTGTTGCCCTTTTCCTCAATGCAGAACTATGTCTTCCCTTTCTTTTTTGAAACTCATTGTCATCTCATTAAATTCCATTAACACTGGACTATATTTTCTCATCCAGTCAACTCTCAAAACTATATCACTACCTTCCATCTGCAGTACCCTGAAATCATGCTCAAACTGATACCTTGCATCTTCCAACTCAGCAGATTACTCCTTGATGTACGTACAGTTTCTCCCCATTAGCAACTGTGATAGTTAAGGGTGAAGTTGGCATCATTTCCACTCCTTCCCCAACCCATTTAGGAGTAATGAAGTTGTGTGTGCTGCCACTGTCCACCAGTATATTCAAGGTTCTCCCTTTGATTAGCCCTTGAATCCTTAAGGTAGTATAACCAGAATTCCCATTCAAAGCATGAGTGGATATTTCTAAAGCTCCTTCTTCAGGGGTTTCTTCACTAACGGGTTCAAGTTCTTCATCTTCCTTATCTAACTCTTCTTCCTCCTCCATAAGGTTCAGTTGTTTGATATTGCATTGGTACCTTGGCCCCAACTTCTCACCACATTTAAAACACAGATTATGAGCCCTTAGATATTCTATCAAACTCTATTTTTGAGAAGATGTAGTTTGGGTAAGTTTTTGAGGTGGAATAGGTGAAGTTACTTTCTAGACATTTTTGTTGGAATATGGAAAAGTCTTTAACCCCACTTTCTGCTTCCTACTCTCTATCTTCATAGATAGTTCATACAACTTTGCTTGTCTGTTGGCCTCAAATAAGGTCATGGGCTGCAATACCTTGACCTTGTGTTTCAGTACATCTTTGAGTCCACTAACAAACATGGAAATAAAATAACCTTCTTCTAAGGTTGGATTATGCTGTATCATAAAAGTTTCAAACCTTTCTTGATATTCCTCCACAAACCCTTTTTGCATCAATTTATTGAATTCCTCTATAACATCATTATAGGTTTTGTCACAGAACTTATGGCACAGATCAGATGCAAATTCTTGCCAAGCAATCTATGTTTCTGCATAATATACAAATCAAACCAAGTTTCAGCCTTCCCTGTTAAATGCGTTGCTGCCAGTTCAAGTTTCTGAGATTCTAAGACACCAAAGCATGAAAAATACTTCTCACGTTTTTCGGTCCATCCCCTCGGATTTACTCCTTCAAACATCGGTAACTCAACTCTTGGTCTGAAAAAAAATGAGTTCTGATTGTTTCTGTTCATCACTCCTTCACCCAGGACTAAAGATTCTCTATCATAATCTAATCTTCCTATCTCAGATTTGAAAGCTACTTTTTGCTCATTAAAAAACTCAGGTTTGGCAGCTAAGATTCCAGGTTCTTCAGTCTTAAAAGAGTATCTTTCTTTATCATGTAAAACAGTTACCTCAACAGGTTGCTTTCCCTCCTTCTGAGTTGAAGTATTTCCTTGATTCCAGTTCCTTGCTGACCATTCTGGACTCATTTCCCCTGCCTTTGCTTTCACCGCTCTTAAGATCTGTTCCAGGTATCCTTCAGTCCTCTCCAGTCTAGCTTCAATGTTGCTGATTCTATTTTTCAGATCTTTCTTTGGTTCCCCTCCAGCTGTGGCTGCAACACTCTTTGATCTTGCTGGTTCTGTTGGTGTTGTTAACCCAGTGGTTTCTGTCATTGATTAATTTTTCTTTGGTTTACCCAGCTTGATTAATGGATCACTTAACCAAATTACCAATTGTTATGTTGAAAGTAGAAATGAATAAAGGATTTTAGAGGGTATAGAGAAAATTTGAGAATAAGATAAAATTGTTGTTCATATCTTTTCATAAAAATTCAATCTTTACAATGTTTGCTATTTAGCTGGATTACACAGTACCCTAACGGATTATTTATTGACACCTGTGCAGGAAGGACAGCTCACCATAACCGTCTTCGACTCATAAGCTATTCATGCTCAATCAATTACACCCGTGCTCTCAATTGGTGATAACAGATCATATCATTTCCATTTGAGCCTTTAGTTGCGGAGACCTAATATCCTCATTTGGCTGGAACGGCCTCGTGTCTTCATTAAATCTTGCGACGTCGTTTGGACTTGAGTTGTGGATACTGTCTTCAATTCTCAATCCCACCCCGACCTTCATTTTGTTTTTATTTCTCAGCCCTAATTTCTCCTGGTTTTCCCCCAATTCTTCACCGATTGCCATGACACTATCTTCATTTTTCCTTTCTATTTTTTACATAAATATGGATTTAAATATGGATTGCCATTGCCCAAACAAACAAGAACCAGTCTTTTTTAACGTTGTTGTTTGTGGGGGGCATCTTTATCCTACGTGTCTCAGTCTTTGTGTTCCACTCCCATTCTTCGACCACAAAGTCAAAAGCTTGTTGTTGACCTATGAATAAAAAAGTCAACTTTAAATCTTATAATTAGACCTTATAACTCAACTTTAAAATCTGTTTAGTTGTTGACATATAATTATACTGTTTCCTATAATCCCTTGACTGTTAGTCCGTACCATAATCAAAATTTTGCATACACTAACAAGAGCATTGCTACAAAGACTTGATTTAGTTTTTGTACAAACTAGAAATGGATGATGAGAAATTGTTTAAATCAAACCGAAAGGGAGAATTTGGTGAAGTGAAAGCAACTCCTAGTTCAAGGGCTATATAAGGAAGGGCCGCACTTGTATTTCCAACTCTCTGGCTCATAGTTTGCATACTGCAGACCCACATGGCCGCGCTTGCTTGTAGTAGTAGTAGTATCAGCAGCAGGCACTTGAATGGCTTCACATGGCATTCACCCATAGCATTTGCGTTCACAGCTCGGAGGAGTCGAGCCTAGCCCCACTTTGGCACTTGCTTTGTTCATAGTTTGGCCCAACGGAACTTGTAAAGACTCTTGTCTCTGCCCTGTGATGACATGAAATGAACCTGATTCATCCGGTGCTAAACACCTGCTTGTTGCACAACTCCAGCCTGCCATTTGAAGTGCTACCAGGAAACAAAACAATCTTGCCTCCATTTCTTCCAAGCCTCGAATGGTGGTGATGTTTATGAAGGCAAACGTGAGATGTGTGTGGGAAATGCCTGGCAATTGGCGGTGGAAATATATTTGGTTAAGAAGCAAGTAATTCTAGTTTCTGGTGATATGGTTAAAAGTGGCAGCAAATTTACTCCCACATGGGAGAACACAACTTGGACGTTGAAACCCTTACTGAGTAATCTGTTTCTCACTGCGTTTTCCATTGGAGGTGGCTCATATCATTGTTGCTTGTGTGCACAAGTTAACCAGTAGAGTACTGTTTCAGTCTATGGTCCAATCTTTAAGGTGGCTCATATCATCTGCCTCTTTTGGGTAGCTTGCCTTTTTATCTCTAACAGTTTCATTCCTTGGAAAAAAAATCCAGTGGCAGATTCCCATAAAGCATCAATGTCAGTATGGGTAGGTTAAAATATTGTTATTTGGGGTCAACTTTTCCACGAGTTGGTTGATGGGGGAGCACCTGCACCACACAGGTTAATGTACCCTTGATCAAATCATGACCCTCTATTTGCACTATCAGTCAAGGTGGGTCTTTACTATCGTTTAGGATAAACTCACCACCTAAGGGTGAATGATCAGAGTATATTTAATTGTGTCATTGTGATCACGTAACTATTTAATTAGTTACAATTAAGTTATTTTTCGTTAAAATTTAATAGAAGGATGATGTAGAAGTGAGCACAATTTTATTTAATTACATATTTGGTCCATACTATTTATGTAGTCTATTAATTTGATCTTAATTTTAATTTAATAACTTTAATTCTTCTTTAAACAAGTGTCACCATTTTTTCTTTTAATTTAATTTAAGCTTACTAGCAAAATAAGTGCTTAAACTATATATATTGCTCATTTTTTGTGCTTAAACTTTTTTTGCTCGAAATAGGAGCCTAACACTTCGCTCCATTCCCACCTGCTTTGCCCCACTCCCGTTTGCCAATATACATAATAAGCATATTTCAAAAATATTTAAATAATAATAATTTTCATAATACTCAACTTACATTCAATGTTATCTTTTAAAAAAACACGCAAAACTCACAAAGTCATGATTTTTCGATTCTCACTCATTTAAATGATCACGGCGACTTATTATTAATTTTAAAATAGTGACAATTGATATAATGTCGCATGTGTGGTGGGCGTAAGGAAGAAAGATATTTCATATTATTTTCATAAAAAATCATATTTATTTAACCGTTACTTATAAATATATTATATGAACACGATCATGAGGCAAGTATAACGAGGTTTAGGTGGGTTTTGAGACCTACGTGAATAGTAAGGATGATTCTAGTCTTTTTGGTCGTGGGACGGTTATGGTTTTGGATTTTATACCCGTAACAAGTTGTGGGGTGGGAATGAGGATGAAAATTTTTTGTATGGATGAATATGAGAGTACCCTTCGCACCAACCCACCCAATTAACATCCCTAGTTAAGATTGTAACACCCCGATCCAGATCTGAAACACTACATTCAGGTCACCCCAAACTGACCCAACAAAATTTCCATTAAAACCACAAGTTTAGCCTTTTTCAAAATATCAAATCACCCATAAATTCATGTAATTAAATAAGCATTTAAATAAGTTTATAAAATAGGAGCTCTAAGTTTAAAATACCGTATACCAAAATAAAATTCAAATAGAGTTACATACTCAACAGTAGTAAGGTCTTATGAATACATTAGTCCAAACTAAATAACAAGTATTATACTCTGAAAGTGAATGTGGTGTTGGAAAATCCTCATCAATGTGCTCCTCCAAAAGGTGACCTGTCAACCTATGTGATGTTTGTCGAATAGTGATGCACTTTGGAGCAAGTATACTCGTCGTATCAAGTAATAAAGTGAGAGTAGAGTGTCGAACCCACGAGGATTGGATTGATAAATACGAAGTTATCATACTTAGCGATGTGTTTGTAAGTATGGATGAAAGTCGGTTTAAGTAAAACTAATTTAAATAATCTAAAGATGAGTAAGATAAAGACAAACAACTGCAACGACTAAACGATTAATTTGGAGGTTGGGATTATTGCTAAAGATATATGCTTGATTATCTATCTCAATGTTATAGCAACGAGCAATACATGTATGCGTAAACTCTTAGGTTCATCATCTACTCGACAGAATTTTCTAATAAACTTCTGACTCTCTCAATGCCTAGAAGTTAATAACTTTGTAGTTAAGGTGATACATGTCAGCATTAAACCTAACAACTCTATTATTTGTTTAAGAACTCCCTTTTAGTCGTTGAAACCCTAAACTTATATCTAAGCCAGATTAAGACTAAGTTGACAGCTTAGCCTCACTGTTTACATTTTTATAACTTAACTCTCTCAAATATTAAGCCATGTATCAATAGTTAATAGGCCTCGCTCGAATAGCTCTTACGATTAACTACGCATTAAGCACATGAAAAAAATAGATGAAGATAAAAATGTTGGAGTATGCCCAAAGACCAATCATAAGATTGTTGTAAAAGACATACTTATTTTATCTTGTTTAGTAATATAAAGCCATTATTATTATTTCAGTCTTATTTTGTGCATTTATAAATAAACTGATTTATAATAAACTCCTTAGAATAATATAGTTATTCTTGAATGTCCTTATTATTGTGGGCATGGACAACAATAATATATTAAGGCTAATATGTAGTTGATTGATGACAAAGTGTTGTCATTGATATGGAGATATCAAAACCAATACATAAGTATGTGTTAGAGAACGACATACTGAACCGACCCGCTATGAGCATGTTTCTTGGATTATTATGTGACAATCACAACATTGCTCATAGTGATAACTACATGTATGATCATCAGACTTGAGATCATCATTATTTCAACATTGTGAGTGATATATTTTGATACAATCAAACGTGTGTTGTAACTGACTACACTATAAAGACTGATATTGGATATGTCAGAATCTATATAGCGGAATATGGTTGATCAAGATAGGATTTATCCCTCCTACATAATAGGAGTAATATCATAGGCCACTTGATTGAGTGAGACTAGAAATGCATGGCCATGCTCGAATAAGTTGATATGAGATATCATAGTTATTCATTTATAATAGTCTACTCAAGATATCAAGAAACATTAGATAGACTATACAAGTGTGTATGTTCCATGACTTGTGTCTAATCTAGATATGAAGGACAAAATGATGTAATACATAAATAGAGTTAATCACGAAAAGGTTACGTAGAATCATGATTTCATGTAACTTAGGTAGTAATCATGTATTGCTAGATGTCACTCATTGCTTGTAATATTAGAATTGTTCTAGATATTATTGCTAACGTTACATGAACCTACAAGGGTTACACCCTATGATTGAAACGAACAAATATCGATTAGGTAGCATGTGTACAAACTTGTTGTACATGAAATAAGTAAAAATCAAAATTATTATAATTATAGATAATTTTGTTTATATATTTTAATACTAGATAATTATTCTAATTATCAAATACTATTAAAATATACATATCCCTAACGAAACCTAATTAAAGTAGAATTAGATTCTACATATTTAATTATATTTGATTAAATATATTGTATATTTGATGAATCTGAATTTAATTAGAATTAGGGTTTAGAATGCTATATAAAGGCATAAGATCTAGCAACCAAATATATGTTTTTTGCGAAAAAAACCTCTATAACAGTTAAAGAAGTAAAATATTGTTCGTTTCGTTCGAGTGGACTGCGTAGAGATCAGAACGCTATTGTGACGACTTGGATTGGATTTCGTGTTGGAAGAATTGGATTCTCCTACATCCCTGCAGTTTTTCAGATTTAATTAAGGTAACGTTGCATCCCTTTTCACCCCGGATACGTTCCTTGTACATGGATCACTGGTGGAATACGCAAGATAATTTTTTTGCTGCTCCATGAGGTGTACCGATGTTTCCCTACAAAAAACAATTAAAGTATTAAAATATAATAATCGAAACATAGAATCATGGAACGCAATAATCCCAACTTAAAAGGTGTAGCTCATGTCTGAGCGTAAAACAACCATAATTAAAAGTATATAGTACAACAGTTTATCAAGCAATAAAAGAAATAAGTCGAGCGTCTTAGACAAAACTCCTTATGTATCGTCTAACTATGCTACAAGCCTCATCACTGTCAGCCTCTCTCGTTGGCTTCGTTCGATGAGGAGAATCATTTAGCTTCACCCTGGTGGTTCTCCGCAAGCTCGGACTAGAACTGTTGTTTGAATTGTGTTCTCTGTTGATCGATCCTCCTTTTGAGTAGTGTCCAAGTCTTTCTTATATAGGCCGTGAAACTAGGGTTTTAGTACCCTAAAGTTGCATAGCTTCATTAAAAAATCCAATTGTTTCCTGCCTCATTAAGTGTTGCGTATCTAGGAGAAAATCCAAGTAGGCAAAGATAGATTCTTCTCCAACTCTTTGTGCCTCGTCAGATCTAGCCATATGATATGCTCCTCTCCTGCTCTAGCAATCCTCCAGCATCCTGCACATACACCATATTTCCTGTGAAAAGCACCAATATATATGACAATTTAAGCACAAGTGGTGTAACTCTCTATCTGCATGCAAATATGTATATTATAACCTAAATGCAACATAAATGAGCTTGAAAACATGCAAAATACAAGGATTACACATTTGTCACTAAGCACGAAAAAACAACACATCTGCACACTAAGCTAACAAAACTCAATGGTACACTTCTATTCTACCACAATTCACGGTTATCATAAAATAAGCATGCAAGATAATATAGTCTAGAAAGCATAGAAAATGTTTTACTATCAATGAGCTATCATCTAGTCTACACAAGCTAGAGTTCTTAGATCACCTATCTCAAGGTATCATTAAGATTACAACAAGTCTTATATGTTTCTACAAAGCTTTGCCATACCCGAGGTCCTATAGCCTATCGAGATACTCAAGCTCACATAGTCCATCGAGTTAATACATGACGTACCCTAATCACTCAGCCATAGGGTGCATAAGCTATCATTATAGCATTCACACAGTATACATAAGTACATCCATACATTATCTACATAATGGCCAACAAAGCCCTACTTTACTCATACTCACACAGTCGTTAGGTTGCCCATGTTCACATAGTCATCAGGTTAAATGGACTATATCTAGATCACTATAGTCAAGGATACGTCTTAGACATACTTCGATCACATTAGCCACAAGTAGTCTTTACTGAGGTCACCTAGCCTATCAGGTTACTCGAGCTCACTCAGCCTATCGAGTTTATTACCTTATTCGGATCACCATAGCCACAGATAGGTTTCTAACAGTATCCAGAGCACTCAGCCATGGGGTATGTCGAATGTACTTGTTCACACAGCCTGAAGTACACACCCCCTTATATAATTACCATAGTATTGGCTTTAGGAGGACATCCATATTCCTTTACCAAAATCATAAGAGAACACATGCTCCTCGAGCATTCATACACCTTACCAAGAGGTAAGTGGCACCAAGCCAAGCCATCACAATTGCCCCAAGGTATAACACTAATCATCATGATCATCTCGATTCATCACGTACTAAGCTATTATACATTATTCTTATCTATGATGGTTAAACCTTGGTTTCTTAGTTTTATAATTCATTTTAGGCCATTAGGGGTCTATTGGGTCGAACGGTATAATTTTTCAGCCCTCTAGGTGAAAGTCGACATTTTTTGACAGTTTGCCAAGTAGGTATTGATACCTCCCCACTTGGTATCGATACCATTTTTCGTTACTGAAATTCTGATAAAATAGGGGGTATCGATACCCTCATTAGGCGTACCGATATGCCCTTCATGGAACGCATGTGTTCATCATATATAATGTAGGGTATCAGTACAAGCTCCTCATGTACCGATACCGAAGCCTAGAAATGGCTTCCAAAGCTCAAGAAATCACTTTCCAAACCCTCAAAACATAACTTTTAATCCCTTAACCCAATCATACATCTTATGGGAGTTAATTAGAATGGTTTGCTACCTTTTTTACACCTTATTAACAATTAATTTGCATTTCACCATTAACAAGACTCTAAGCTACCAAACACCCAACTAGCAATCATAAACCACAACATCAAGCAAAATAATCACTTTATGATCCTCAAGAAGAATAGGATTCAGAAATGTAATGACCTTTAGGAACAAAGCTCAGATTTAAGCTCTCCAACAAAGACTCTTCAATTTCTTTCTCAACTTAAGCTTGGAAGAACCCCTAAGACACTTCCTTTATACCCCATAACCAAGAAAATGAATCAAAGCTTAAACCAAAATCTAGGAGAAGGTTTGTCTACAAATTTACAAACTTAAAAGCATGGGAGAAGCCCCAAAAGCTTTATCCCCTCAAAAAACCCATTAACGGAGAACTCACCTTTATACCTTAAGAGTATACTTTTCTTGCAGTCCATGAAGAGAAGATTACCATATCTCAATCTTGAATCTCGAATGTAGAAAATGGAGTAGAAAGCTTGAACCTTTAAGCTTGAAAAAATGGGGTTTGAGGGTGAGAGAAAATGAGGGTGTTTGGGAAAGATGAAGAGTGAAAGAAGGTGATATCACAATGTCCCCTCTTCCCACGTGATACCCAAGCAATGATAAGGGGATTTCAGCCTTTATTTGACATAAGGTATAATTGCCTCATAAAATATTCTACTTCCCATTTTTACAAAATGGTCATATTCCAAACCCACAAAGCTCAATACTCCTCCAACAAAGCCCAAACTTGGCCCATTGAGTCCAATTACTCCAACTAACACGCAGGTCTATAACCCAGGTCAACGCCTAAATCATTGACTCAGAAATTCGGGTCGTTACAAGGATGATGTTTGGTAAATTGAAAAAAATATATGTTTTAAAAAATTAAACATTGAATTTTAATTATAAAATTTATTTGATACATTACTTAATAGGAAGTATTAGATATAATTAAACTATTTGATAAATTAAAACATTGAATTTTTTCAATAGGTTATTAAACATGGCCCGACTTTTTTGTTTTTCGACTCAAATATTATTGACATAGGCGTTTAATCTTTTCGAGTTCATGTATAACTTTTTTAAAAAAGAATAAATAAAATCATAATGTCACGTCTCGATCTAATCCGATTCAAACTCAACCCACAAGACATAAATCGCGTTGTTTCATGATAAAATAATCCGAAGTTATTCTCTATAGACCTCATAGATCTCTCGAGATTTTTCATCCTCATGTGTGCCTTCAAAGATTTGATCCCATGTCAATCACAACATACATATATAGGTACACTTTTCATGGGATAAGTATTGATTGAATTACATAGTTCAATAAAAAAATCAAAATTGAACTTACCTATAAAATTTAAGACCATCATAAAAAAGATGATTAATTTGAGCTAGTTTTGCAAATGACGTTTCAAGCTTGTGAGAGGGAGTTTTCGTGAAATCAAGACATTTTGTGAATCACACATGGTGATTAAATTTGTTTTCCTGCTGCTGGTCTAGAAGTAGGTCATCTTCAAGGTCATTTTCTTCCCTCTCTCTGCATGCACATCAATGTGTATAAACTAGAATAATAATCTCGTACCATTTTTCGGCGTCTCTATTTATGCCCCACACTAGAAAAGTAGATTTAAAGTTTAGGGTTAATATTTAAGGTTTGAGTTTAAGGTCAAGATTTAGGGATTTATGAGTAGATTGTATTTTTTAAGATTTATAGTTTATGATTTAAAATTTAAAATTTAAAATTTAAAATTATGACTTATAATTTATTTTTATTAATATTAAGACATAAAAAAAAACCAAAAAAGTACAAAAGGTTTTTGTCCATAAACTAGAATATATTAGAAGTTTATGTAGCTAAAAGAAATGTTGAAAGTCAAAGGAATTAGAAAACATTGGGAAAAAATGAGAAAAAAATCTTTGTAGTCATGATAAGCATTTTTTTTGTTCCCCAAGGACCAAGGCATGTCCCACATGCATGAATAATGGCTTAAATTTATTTATATTTGACCACGACACCTACTTCCCAATTTCTTCCTTCAAGTGTTTGACTTGTTGAATATTGGTGGTAGTTGGTCGGGACTCCTTACCTTAATTTCCCTTGTTCCTTAGTTCTTACCTTCAACATCTTTTCTAAATTTCTCATAATCAAATCTCATAAAAGAAAAACAAATAAGAAACTATTAAATTAGTCATTTAACTTTTTTTTCCATTCGCTGCTGTTATATGTCATAATAATATTATTGTTTTCGATAAAAACGATGATACATGTCATCATCTAATTAATAATTTTGCGAGAAAAAAATAAATTTTAACCTTGAGATTTGAACAAGGGTCTTTTAAAATTGTTGAGATATTTATTTTGATATAACAAAGTGAAAAATGTTTTTGGACTAAATTCAAAGATTGCAAAAATATTTCAAAGTCCACAAAACTTGAAAAATATGTTTAAAATGTTTTGACTTTGTTCCTATATCAAATATATCTTTTAAAGTCAATTTATAGTCGGTTTTACAAGTTTTTAATGTAGGTTTCGAAACTTCGAAACCAGTGAGGCAGTAAGGGCTGGAAACCAAACATCCCTCTGGGAAACATGTTTCGAAGCCCCTTAGCAGGTTTTTGAAATCCGCTGCCTGGTTTCTATTCAAGGCCCCTGTAACAGCTAGTTTTTCATTTGAAAACCCCTAATAGTTTCAAAACCCCTACAAAGGTTTCGAAATCTCTATGCATGTGAGCATTTAATGATCGGTTTTAATGTCTTCCAATGGCTCCAAAACATCTCCAACGGTCATAAACGGCTAGAGTACCATTCCACACTATAAAAGCAAGCTTGGGACACTTGAACATGGTTAGAGACAATATCTAAGCTTCATGATCAAGAGAAATAGCATTTAAGTCTTTTATTCTTCATTTCTCTTGTATATATTGTATAGAGAGTGTTTTTCATTGTTTTATTCTTTACACTCTTGTGAGCTTAATTCTTGTAAACACCCACCTTGTGAGGTTTTTATTGTTTACACAAATTACCTTATAAAAGGGAGAGTTTATAGTTTAGCTAAGGAAAAACTAGAGTGGTTCTATCTTAGCCATTGAAAAGATAAGGTTGTAAGGTTATCCATTTGGCCTCAAAAGGAAGAATTCATAGTAGTGAATTGGAAAATCCTTGGTGGTGTGCTAAGGTAGTGGATGTAGACTCGGTTAGGTAGTTGAACCACTCTAAAATCATCGTGCACAATTGTCTACTATTTTTTTGTTTTAGCCAATTCATTCAGGAAGCAAATCCAACCCTCTTGGCACAATCGGTTGATCGATTTCTACACTCAACAAAAATAGGGTAAACTACAATGGAAGTCACTCAATTATAGTCAAGGTTACATCTGGGTCACCTAATTAATAAAAGTTATATTTGGGTCACCCAATTATTAAAGGTTACATTTGGATCACTCAATTATGGGTAAGGTTACACTTGGGTCACCATTCATATTTAAAAAAGTATACCAATTTAGTCATTTTTCTTCTAAATCACTTGTATACCCTCGTTAACATTAGAATACTTCATTTGAAATCATTAATTAATCTAATACACAAATTGATATACTTTTTTTTAAATATGAAGTTGACCCAAATGCAACCTTAACAATAATTGGGTGACCCAAATGTAACCTTAATAATTGGGTGACCCAAATGTAACCTTACTCATAATTGAGTGACCCAAATGTAACTTTTAATAATTGGGTGACTCAAATGTAACATTACCCATAATTGAGTGACCTCCGTTCTGGTTTACCCTTTAAAAATAAACCTCCAATGAATATCCACTACATTCGACTAATGATTTTACTACATGGTTGAAAGTAAATGATTTTAAGGTATATTAATTAATGTTATAATTAATTTGTGTAAAGTACATTAGTAGTCACTAAACTATGAAAAATGATAGTTTTGGTCACTGAATTTTTAAAAGTTACGAAATGATCACTAAGTTTATCAACTTGTTACAAAATTATCATTAAATTCTATCAAACTGTTATAAAATAATCATTAAATTCTATCAAATTGTTACAAAAGGTCATTAAATTAATCAAATTGTTACAATATTTTATAACATTCAATGACCATTTTGTAACAGTTCAAAAAATTTAAGAGTAAACTACATTAAATAATCCCTAAACTTTTAAGAAACTTTCATTTTAGTCACCGAACTTTTAAAACTTGCGATATAGTCACTAAACTTTTAGTTCGTTTTTATTAAGATCACTTCCATTAACTGTTGTTAGAGAATGCTAAAAAATCCAATTTCATTGCATTCAATGATTTTACCTTTATATTGCAACAACTTGCGAACAAAGATTAATGTTTAAACTATTCCAAAGTCTCTGTTATTCTAAGGGTACAATAAGTATAATTTATTTAAGCAAGTTGATAACATCCAATGTTGATCTAACATCCTTCACTTCGATCAAGCTTGGAAGAAACAAAGAGAGAGACTAAACTTTAGGTTAAATGCATATAAATTAAGGAATAATTATGAAGTCCGACCATAATCACACTCTTCAATTTGTGAAAAGAGATAGAGAGACGCAGTCTTCTATAATGGAAACGATCTAGCAGATTCTCTCTCTCTCTCTCTCTCTCTCTCTCTCTCTCTCTCTCTCTCTCTCTCACTCATTTTTCACACACAGAAAACATCTTTATTCTTAAGAAAGGGTCAACGAGTTTACTTACTGTTATATACTTATTAGGTTTAAATATGTTAGGGGTTCTTATACTATTTTAGAATTTAAAATTTTGTCCATATACTTTGTTTTTGTGAAATTGAGCTCTGGTACTATTTTTCATTTGAAAATCTTGGTCCATCTTTTAACTTCTATACTATTTTAGCATAATGCCAAAAAATGCCCCTAACATTTGATTAAATTGTCATTTTGGCCTTTATTCTTTTTTTTGAAGCAATTTAGCTCTCAACGTTTCATTTTTTGTCAAAATGACCCATCTGCGGATGAAAACTATTAGTCAACCAACGGAAAATGGCTTGAAATGATATGACAAACCTACATGGCAGTGCACGTTGTGATAGCAGTGTCATATAGGAAAATATGTTGACTTTACAGAATGACACATCAATCAAAAAATAATTTTATAAAATTGTATAAAATATAAAATATTTTTTCTTCTGATGTGTCATTCTGCCAAGTCATTTCAAGCTGTTTATCGCCAGTTGACTAACAGTTTTCACCCAAAGATGGGCCATTTTGACAAAAATGAAACATTGAGAGCTAAATTGCTTCAAAAAAAGAGTAAGGGCCAAAGTGACAATTTAGTCAAAAGTTAAGGGCATTTTTTAGCATTATGCCCTCTATTTTATCATTAGTTGTTTATCATGGAAACTATAAAACAGGGAAAATAACTTTTTTAGTCCTTTATGTTTATAATCTAGTGAAAGGATCAAAATTTTTAAATAAAAAATAATACAATGTCAATCACTCAAATTCACTAACATAAAAAATTAAACAAAGAATTAACTTAATTAAACCTATATATTAGGGTGATCGGTGTTTCCAAAGGAAGTAAAGATTAGATGATGGGGAAAGTTTAAAGTCTTGTTTTTCAAACAAATCGTGTTATGTATTTTCCTATTCAAACCATCTGATTTGATGGGGACAGATTTTCAAAAACGGCTCGTGTTTTTCTCTTACGTATTTGAAGGTGCATGCCCTGCATGTTTTATTGAGCTTCATTTTTCCCCCGGCCATCTTCTCATTTTCAACTCAAATCTTTTTCACCACTATATATAAAGGAGCTCACCGATCACCTCAACATTCATTGATCTAGGTGATTTGGTTTTGCAGAAGGCGGGGAAGATGGTTTTGATGACACCCAGCAGCAGTTTCAAGAAAAGGGATTACGACAAAGATGATAATGTTGTTGTTGGAGAGACTATGAGCTTCACGAGGAAGAAGCCGGTGAAGTTAGAGCTTAAAATGGCTGTTCCGGCACCGGATAATGTCTCCGATTCTGCAGAGGCAGAGCTTAATGCAGCAGCAACAAAGCTGCAAAAGTTTTACAAGAGTTACCGGACTCGGAGAAACCTTGCAGACTGTGCTGTTGTTGTTGAAGAGCTCTGGTTTGTTTTTGTACTTCTCCTTGATTCATCTTCCTTCTTTTTTTTCTGCATTAATGCAAATTCAATCCATTTTCAGGTGGAAGGCTTTAGAATTTGCAGCTCTTAGACGGAGCTCTGTATCGTTCTTTAATTCCGACAAATCGGAAACTGCTGTTTCCCGATGGGCACGAGCTCGGACAAGAGCAGCCAAGGTTCGTGCAGAAATTGTCTTTTTCTATGCAGCTTATGAATTTGTCAATTTAACTTCACATAGGGACTGAAGTCTGGTTCCAGGCAACTTCTCCTCCTCTCCCACTAGGGAAAAATTCCGACGATTTTAAAATCCGTCATAATTTAGCGATGGATTTATGAAAATGTTCAAAGTCCACCATGATTGTATGTTCTGATGCATTTCCACCGCGTATAGGTAGGGAAAGGGCTGTCAAAGGACGTGAAAGGTCAGCAGTTGGCTTTACGTCATTGGCTTGAAGCTGTAAGTCAAGCTTTTGGAGTTTCAACTTTCAATAGGTTTTTCTTCTTCTTTTGATTAAGTAAAATCCCACTTATGAGTTAACTTCACGTTATACAGATTGATCCACGCCATCGTTACGGTCACAATCTGCATTTTTACTACGATGTTTGGTTCGAGAGTGCGAGTTCTCAACCCTTCTTCTACTGGTAATTCATAATTACTTATATAGGAAGTAATTATTAACCATGTTGGTTAATTAATCAAGTTGCATTTTCATGATAATGAAGGTTGGATGTTGGAGATGGCAAAGCAGTTACTCTCGATAAATGCTCGAGAGTCGTTTTACAGCGTCAGTGCATCAAATATCTCGGACCGGTAATTAATATACTTGTCGTTGCCTATTGGCACCTGCATAGTAGCATTTCTACATTGAAATTTGCAATGATAATACTCTGGTTTTGCAGAAAGAAAGGGAAGCATACGAAGTTATATTGGAGAAGGGGAAGCTGATATACAAACAAAACAAAGAAGCAGTAAACACCAGAGAAGGAAGCAAATGGATATTTGTACTGAGTACATGTCGAGTCTTATACGTAGGTGAGAAAGTGAAAGGCCTCTTTCAGCACTCGAGTTTCTTAGCCGGCGGCGCCACCGTTGCATCCGGCAGATTGGTTGTTCATCAAGGAACTCTCCACGTATGTTTAACATGTGTATCTTGATTGTTTTCAACAAATATACGTGAAAAAGTCTTTCGTTTTGATTTGAACGAGTGTGTGCTTTGTTGGTATTTTTTCAGGCAGTATGGGCCTACAGTGGTCATTATAGGCCGACAAAGGAGAACTTCATGGAATTATGTAGTTTCTTGGAGGAACATAATGTCGACTTGACCAACGTTAAGGTACTAACTCGACACCCTCCCATAGTACTAAATTGCGGTAGATGATGACATCATTGTGTTATTTATTCGTCTGCAGAAATATCCTGTAGATGATGATATCCCCAAGGAACAGAAACAAGCAGAGACATTTGAATTGGATCAAGGCACAGCTGTGAAGGAAGGGAGATACAAATGGAGCACAGGTGTGGGTCCTCGGATTGGTTGTGTGAGAGATTACCCGGCACAGCTGCAATTCAAGGCACTTGAACATGTGAATTTATCACCAAGAATCAAGCCGGGGTTCCCTCGTGCTGGTCCCATTCCTTCTCCCCGACCGAGTCCGAAGCTTCATTTGTCTCCTAGGCTTGCCTACCTCGGACTCGTTAGTCCTAGGGTCCGGATTCCGGCCACTCGTTGATATGCTATTTATTTTGGTTGTTCTTTATATATAGTCCTTTGTGTTGTATGGCAGGAATAACTTAATTTGTTTAGTATTTTAGTTGGATTTTCTTGTAGAGATTTTGTTTTTTAGGTTTGGATTAGAGATGTACTTAATACCTCCAATACTCTCTTGTTAAGGAAACTCATTAATATAATTTCAATATAATTTATAATTAAAAATATTAGTAGTAGTTTATTTATAAATATATTTTAATATTGTTTTTTCAAAAATAAAATATTAATATTAATTATATAAATATTTTGTTAACCTTAGTAATTTTTATATATTAAATGTTTTATAAAAATAATAAATATTATTAATTATATTAATTTTCACCAACAAAGTACGTTTAATAGTGTATTCTATCGATTCTTTAAATATTAAGGAGGTTGCCCCAACGGTTGGACCTCTAGTTCTCCATGCTACTAGCTTGGGCCTTGTGTATGAACCCCATCACAACCATTACTTCTCTGTTATTAATTTTTTTCTACCATTTGGTCTATGGATTAAATCTACTAAATATGTTAAATTAAAATTAAAAGAAAAATGTGTCATTATTTGATTAGATGATTAATTTTTTATTAAATTAAATTAAAATTGTGACTAAATTAAAATAATATATAAATAACATAGACTAAATGTATAATTATGTAAATTTCTGTTACATGTCACGTTATCCTCTTTGTTAGTAATGATATATGACTTAATTGATACTATTTAAATAATCATGTAATCTTAGTGACACAATTAAAAGTATAATGGTCATTTTAAAACCCCTCATAGCTTTGGTGGTCATTTAGATATTTACCCATAATATTTTGATCCAAGCCTTTTCCTTCCTTATCCGTACAGAATGGGTGCCTCTGGAAATTGGTTTATGTCACTTACAACTTTCAAATCACTTCAATATCCCTCCAATATCTACACGAGGAGCAATGCTGAATCGAATCCATCATCAAATATCTACAGAGGGTTGTACGGACCAAGACATATGGGAGGACAAGAAAATTCTTTTATGTGACACAAGTAACATATACATATATAATTTAGTTCTAAAATGTTATAATTTATGTTATAAACATATTATGTCAAAGTTTAACTTAAATATTAGCGTCAATACAACTTAAAGCAGATAGTTAGACTCTTATTAACATCCAACCCTCTCTTTTGAGTTATGAGTTTTAGTCTCAGTAAAAACAATCTTTTATTTTCTCTCTCTAAATAAAAATTGTTCAAAAAAAATATAAATACTAATATTTTTTTATCAAAGCATATCAAAATCGTACTTAGCTTAGTGATTAGGTGCTAGCGTACCCATCCTAAGGTCTGTGGTTTGTCCCAAATAAAACATTTACGAAAGTGATAAAAGTTCAATAATTATAATGTAATTTTTAAAGTTTGTGCCAATATTACAAGCGTCCTAAAAATTTAGTATAGTTTAAGTCAGAAATCGACTAATTTGAGTTTATCTCGTACATCATGTGTGAATTTCTGATGAATTCAATACTTTCTCCTTATCTAAATTTGACCCAGCTTAAACCCAAAGTTCTCAATCAAAAACATGCTTGTTATAAATTCGATTTCCAAAAGTGAAAATAAAAAAAAAGTCACTCCTTATAAGTCGAATTATAGAACTTGATAAATTTAAGTTAGTAGTTTTTTTGGAGCCAGAGTTTAAGGTAGTAGTTCGCACACCCAATACCACTATGATGAATTCAGTAGCTTTCCCTTGTGGGTGGGGGGGGGGGGATGTGCACTAACAAAGGCAATAAATCAGGATAATCTACCTAAAAGCTGTGTATAGAAAATTATGATTAAACAACTTTTTTAGTTTAAATTAGAGGTTTAAAATATTTTTAAAAATTTGATTAGTTAAATTCGTTAATTTAGATGCTTGATAAATAGAGAATTGCAATAGCAGATTGAGGTGAAACCTCTTATTTTGACAAAGCTCCTTTTATGAGCTTTTTGAGTTAGAGGTTTGAATAAAAAGACTTGTAAAGATTATTTTACCCTTGATAATTATAAAAATTTCTCTAAATAACATAAATTAGATTAACTAATAAAATTAAAAAAATAATTTCATATATAAGAAATTAATATATAAATTAATAAATACATATAAATTTAATAATTAATAAAATTATATTCAAAATATAATTTTATAGATAAAAAATTAATATATACATCTAAATTTAATAATTATTAAAATTATATTAAAAAGATAATTTTACAAATAAAAAATTAATATACACACTCTCGTATATGCTCAGTAATGATATTAAAAAATTAATTTTCTTAATCTAATTAATATTAATAGATACAAAATTTTAATAACTAATAAATTATTCAAACAAGTATCAAATATAATCATGTTCGTATATGTTATTTTTTTTGTTCAAATAATTAAACAGCTATAAATTATGAGTTAATTTTACCAAACACTTTTATACAATCAGTTAATGTATGGAGAAGACTCTTCGACTGGGAACTTGACATCTGGAATGCCTTTCTCTCCACCATTGGTAATTTTCGCTCAAACACTTCCATTCCTGATTGTAATTGATGGACCGCATCGTCGAATGGGATTTTCAGTTCGAAGTCTTATTGCACGATTGCTCAACATTCGGGAGCGGTCAGAGACGAAGTTTGGAAGTTGGTGTGGGCCAAGCTTACCCCACCAAAGATCGAATTGTTTCTTTGAAAAGCTGTTTTGAACAGACTTCTTGAATCGACTAGCCATCTGTTGTGCCATTGTAAAGTGTTTTGGAGGGTCTTGCAGAAATGGTGTTCACTATGGAGGGTTCATATTGTTAGGCCCGTCAATTTTCATGATTTTCTCATTCAATGATC
Organism: Hibiscus mutabilis; assembly: GCA_019671005.1. Lineage (NCBI taxonomy): Eukaryota > Viridiplantae > Streptophyta > Magnoliopsida > Malvales > Malvaceae > Hibiscus > Hibiscus mutabilis. The sequence goes on from CM033714.1 coordinate 87,090,434, forward strand.
ATCTATTTCGATTCATAACCTACATTTGCAAGTGGAAGCTTAATTTCTTTAGCTTCTCTTGATCTATTTGGTTATTTAGAAACGAGATAATTTTTAAAAAGGCTAAAGTTGATGTTGATTAATTATTTGAATTATGCTTGTTTCGTCTTTGTTGGTGGTGCCACGCAAAATAGCCGGATGCAAGAATTTCTATTAGTAGTGTCCTGACTTTCCCTTTAAATTCCAGTCTTGTGAAACCTTTTAAGGTTTCCACCCCTTCTTGTAATTGGAAACTCCCGCCTGTTGGTTTAGTAAAGCTTAACATGGATGGGGCCGTTATTGGGTGCTTTGGTGCGGCTGGTATTGAGGGTTGTCTATGCATCGACAATGAAATAAATATTGATTTCTTTTTCTAAGTCTGTCGGGGTTACAGATTCGACGTCCGCGGAACTATTGGCAATTCTTGAAGCTTGTCGTTTGATCAAAATTTTTTACTGGAGTCGGTCTAAGTCTCTAATTATTGAATGTGACTCGAACTTTATTATTAATTGGTTGATGCATCCTCACATCTCCCCTACGATTTTCAAACCTCTGATGTTGTCTTGCCTAAAGCTGTGCCAAAATTTGAATTGGTGTATCCAGCTTGTACCTAGAGATCTAAACTCTTCTGTAGACCAACTGGCCAAAGGAGGAATTTCTAGAGAAGTTGATTATGTTTGCATTGAGCCAATTTGATAGGCCTCAAGCCATGAATTTCCATTTGCTTAGTAGATGTTTCTAGGGTTAATGTTTGCTGCGTTTTATTTGAAAACTTCTGTCCGTAATCGTTGTTGCTTATATGTGTATAGTAATAGCACTACGCACTCTTTTTTTTCATTTAGGTTTAGAAAATTTTTTAACGAGGCCGGTGCTATTGCTTTTATTCACCATAAACAAATTTATCTCTTAAAAAATATAATTCGGTAATTAAATCAATTAATGTAGTTAATTATCCGCTATCAACTATCCGCTAATTGTCAAATAGAGTAATGGATAAAGCAGCAAAAGAAGGGAAATTAGTAGCTTCGTTGGAATTTGATTTTCGGGTAAACAAGTGGAGTTTCTATCGTGGGGAGTTACCATGAAGAGAAGGAAGGGGCAATGTCGGGTCTTCATAGGCGCCCTATGTTATTATAATTACAAGATAAAATAAGTGTTCAAGTTCGTTGGAATTCACATTTTACTGGTGTATTTGAGATTCAATCAGATTGATTATATCTTCTTTTAAATATTTCAGAATACTTAAAATATATAAAATGTTTATTGATAGTTTCATTATCCGATTGATTAAATGACATTGACATCCGAGGTTTCAGTCCTACCCTTCCTCCATTGATCAAAACATGAAACATGCGGTCCAACTCCTTTGCTTTCTTTTATGAAATTAAAAAGAATGTTTGAACTATTTTATTTTCAAATAAACCATTGATATTTAATTTACATTTGGATGAGCTTAAACCTTTAGTTTGTTTTTTAAAAAATTGTTAACAATTTAATTTTATCTATATGAGCCCTTAACATAAATTAATGTTTTGGTTGAAATAAAGACATAACTGGGTACATATTAAAATGTAATGATTTTTTCATACAATAAAAATATAAGAGTTACTTGAAAATTGTATATAATCTAAAGTTGTTTTTTAATATTTTTAATTATTAAACATTTTAATAGAAAGATTGAAATTAGGGGTAGGTATCTAATCAAGTTGAGTGAAACTAAGAAAAAAATAAGTTAGCGAAATGGGTGAGCTTTAATTTTCTTTTCTTTGAATAGTCTTTAAGTTAATTACAAAATAGTATATGTTCAAGCGATTTGAACTTTGATCTCATAAGATGAACATCATCTGTTTTTTTGTTGGGACTACTCGTTGAGTTCGATAAATTTTATTTTTCAATTACGTTTGTTTTAAAATTTTACCTAATTAAATAAATGAAAAAAATTAAATTCAATAAACCTATTTGAGTTAAAATAAATATTAAATTATATTTAAACCTTATTAAGCAAGTTACATGTGCGTGGTCTATTGGGGCTCGTCGGATTATAGTAGAGTCGATTGTCTGAAGATTGTTCGTTTGATTAATAATTCTTTTGGCGGTCGTATGGTGTCAACGCTAGCATATCATATATTAGAGCTTATTCACCGTCCATGTGAGGTAAGTAGGGTCGGGTGTTCGATCCAATCGAGTCAAAAAAAATTAAGTTATTCGAGTTTTTAAGTCTTATTTTATGATTCAAACTTTATTTGATTTTTTTAAATCGAGTCGAGTTTTCGAGTTTCTGTACAAATTTAATTGTATATATATATATATTTATATATTTCTATATGCATATACATAGTGATGCACATATATATTTCTATATGCATATACTTAGGGTTGAGCTTTCTATATGCATATACAATATAAATATATATTTCTTTATATTTTCACATGTGATATACATAATATATCATGCAGAATTGACAGACTCGACTTGAATATGAAAACTGATCAACTAATTACTAAAAATTTTGAGTTATTCAAAATTCTATTTCATAATTCAAACTTTATTTAAAACTTTTTGAATCTAGTTTAGTTTATGATATTACAATTAGAATAATTCAAATTTTTTTAGTCGAGTTTTGTGTTGTAGATTTTTTTTTGTTTTTTGTTTTTGCTGTGAATGAAGTTTTATCTATTTTACACAATAATTGTAACAATTATGTCGTAATGTGCCTTTATTTTTTTTCTTCATTTATAAAAAAAAAAAATCACAAATCACCAATAAAGATGAAGAATTCTTAAGTTGAAAACCATTGTTTTGTTTAGGCATCACAAAGTAAGTGAAATATAGTGTAATTAATAGGGTAATAATTACACTCTCTTGTGATTACATGTAATTTTAATTCCTCAGACATATTTAGTTGCTCAAAATGAAATTATACATTGTTTGGTCAGAATACTTAAAAATGAAAAAAAAAATATATTTAGAAGTCATTATGTCTAATTACCTGCGTAAATTCCTTGTAAGAATTAAAAGTTGTGATTGAGGTGCTCCAATTATACTAAATTCAATAAGATATACGGAGTAATTATTAAAACATGTCACACATATGTAATTACAAATGGTTTAGAAAATAATAAGAGAAGAGATTTATACTTATCTAAGTTATTTTGACGAAATTAATTTTTGTTTAAACAATTAGACAAATAAACAGAATACACTCGAAATAAAAGAAAACATTTTTCATTCCAAGAAAGTAGATAGAAATCGTGGAAATGTGAAATAATGAACATATAACCTATATCAGACAAGGATGTATGTGTTGTTTTTTCACGGTTTAGAAAAAGAATGTATATTAGTGAAGCCGTAATGATAGCTAAAATATAAAAGTGGACCCACCCTTTTTGTACAATTCCTACTTAATGAATTGCTTTGGTCTATTCCTCCTTGAGAAATATGCTTAGGCTCGTCTCGTCTCTATTTATTAGAGTTAGCTACAACGTTACTTTCACTATAATTAATTATGATTAACCAACTCTAACGTTGACATTTCAGCTTATAATTAAATATTGACCCAGGGACCAAACATGCCAAAGTTAATTTGAATCGGTATATATGTTCAAAATTAATAATAAATCTTTTTACACATTTTTTTATATTTTAAACAATAAAATGATTTTTTTTTCAAATCATACTCAAATAAAAATGATTTCATATAGTATTATTTTTTTAATACGAGGAAAGAAAAAGGGTTGCTTGTCGATATACTAAAACGATGTTACTTATTAATACATGCTTGATGGACATGAATTTATGATAAATTTAGAGACGTCTTAAAGGTGTAAGAATTTAAATTTTTGGGAAAAAAATCAATAAGTTCTTGATTTTTTTGTACCCCATTAAGCACTTGAATCAATAAATTGAATCTAGTCAGCACTTTGACCAACATTGACTATTGAATCTAATGAGTTTTTTTTGGATCAGTTGGTGACTTTGCGTAGCGCGTCATGTCACAATGTTACCACTTGATATTTTTCAATTTTTTTTAAAATTTTATTTAAAAATATTTTTAAAACGATACTAAAACTTATATATGACGACAACACAATCACCATTTAATAAAAAATAGAAAATATGTTCGACCAAAGAAAACAAAAAATAACTCATATATGCAAAAACAATTTTCAAGGGATGAAAAAAAGGAAAATGAAGAAAAATGGAAAAAATATAAGTGACAGAAGGGAGCAACAACATGAACTCAAACTGTCAACAATAATAACGGACTAAATTTATTAATTTTGACTAATAAATAGAGTTTAAAACAAGAAGAAAAAAAACAAAATATGTATATGTTTTGAACATTCAATGTCATTGTCAATATATATATCTAGGGGTGTTTACTATTTAATTAAAAACGAATAAATAAATTAAGTCAAAATTTGTACCTTCTCACATGATTATAGTGCATTCAGAATTTTCATGATGGCACACAATTGATATCGATTAATAATTTGTCTCTATTGTAAATCAATTTAAGCATCTCTGCTGTAATACATGTTTACATTTTTTTACGGTAGGATGACCACTCTTGCCCATAGATATGAACGTCAATCGAGTCCGATCAAAGAAAAATTGGGGGAGGTGGGAACCAGATTAATTTGCATTGGTATAACAATTAGTATTTAATTAATCGACTGGTTAATTCAAATCAGATATTGTAGAGATCTAATATAAAAGTAACATTCTAAATTAATTGTTTCATTTACAACTTTAAAATTTAAACTTTAATTTTTCTAAAAGATCTAATATCTTATTTTACTCGATCAACTAATTGTTAGTGTTGAGCTCCAATATATTAATCAAGTAAGAGAATATTGTTTCCATGAAATGAAATAATTTCTGCAAAATTTTCTGCTATAAATCTAATAATGTGGTCCAGTCCATGAGGAGTAATAATTAATTACTTCATCTAGTTTTGGCTGTATTTATCATTTCGGCTTCCCAAACCTTTGCTTGCTGTCAATTTGTAAAAGAAAGAAAGCAAGGGTTTTCAGTAATGGGAAAAAAAGGGTGTTATAGTCACTGATCCAATCATGACCCCACATAAAAGATCACATCAACCAAGACCGTTAGATCAGCTGACTTCTAGATTAGATTATGGTTAAATCAGCCAAATATACCACTAAAAATAATTTATTAGATAAGTAATCTCTTTTAAAGATTATTTAAATAATACCTCTTCCAGCCCACATAGGATAAATTCATGTTTTATGTAAAGCGATTTACAAACTCGCGCTCCACTAGACGTGAGTTTTATATTGAGTGAGTAGGTAATAAGACAATTTAATTTAACAGGTTTACTTTACACATAACTCATGTTGGACTGGACGGGACTTTTAAACTCGCGTTGGACTAAACACGAAAATATCTTACGTGGGTTGAAAGGAGATATTTATCTAAATAATCTTAGAATTATTTATCTAATTAACTATTTTTAAGAGTATATTTGTGTGATTTAGCCCTATATTATATGGAAAGCTTCAAGGGAAGTTTGGAATGCAAGAATGGGATTGGTAGGTCAGAAAATTCTAAGCCAATGTCTCTCAACAACTACATGAAGTCGTAACTCTAAAAGGGGGGGGAGTAAGAACATTCGGTCCCACAAGCCTGCATGTGTGCCACGTGTAAAAGGGCAGCCCCAGGAGGGGATCCCATTATAGGCCATACAACACTTACAGGTTGGCACACCAGATTCTTTAGCTTTTTTCCCACAAACCCTGACTGGGCCACCACGGTACAGCTCCCTACATTAAATTCATACCCCCAGACCCCAGTGTCCTCAATTCCAAGTCCTCCACCTTTTACAATAAACAATCTCAGTACTGATCCTCGCCTGCCATTTGCTGCAATATTCTGAGAAATGGGGCACCATTCTTGTTGCAACAAGCAGAAGGTGAAAAGAGGGCTATGGTCACCAGAGGAAGACGAGAAACTCATTAACTACATTACAACCTATGGCCATGGTTGCTGGAGCTCAGTCCCTAAACTTGCAGGTTCTTAATTCATATAACCCTCTTTTTCCTTTCCTTTTTATGATCTTGGTTGAACAATTGTTTTAGAGTTCTGTTTGATGATGAAGGCCTGCAAAGATGTGGAAAGAGTTGCAGATTAAGATGGATAAATTATCTCAGACCTGATTTGAAACGTGGGAGTTTCTCTCCACAAGAGGCAGCACTCATCGTTGAACTCCATAGTGTTCTAGGCAACAGGTTACTTCAACTATTATGTACTCCGTATAAACTTATAATTTTGACTCTTTCATTGTTATGGAAACTGGTTACATGGAACAGATGGGCACAGATTGCCAAGCATTTACCGGGGAGAACAGACAACGAGGTGAAGAACTTTTGGAACTCAAGTATAAAGAAGAAGTTTTTCTCTCCATCTTTGGCCTCTTTTGCTGGTTTTGGGAGCTCTACGGCACCAGACGAAGCTTATTTCATCTCTATAAATGGAAACCCTAATTTGATCCTTGGTGCTCAAGCTCAACACGGCATGGATTTGGTTCACCATCATGTTCCATTAACCCCAATGCTCCTACCAACACCAACTCATTCAAATACACCTTACTTTTTCGACCCACAGAATTTCAGCAATGTTGGAGTAGTTCCAGATTTTGTTAGTGACAAGCTTGATAACTCAACCCCTGCTCTTACTGATTACCACAACTCGGTGATGGCTTCCCCAACAATGGCCAGACGCGGCGAAATCCTTGAAGGAGAAAGCACCGACTCAGTAGTCTCCAGGCCTTCATCCTATGCACACGACATGCTGGTGACGGAGTACATTGATGCCATCATCAAATCATCATCATCATTGTCAGCATTATCTAGTGTGCAATATCAATATGTTACAGATTCTAGTCTCGGGACCCGCAGGCATGCATAATCACATCTTATACTCAAAGTCTGAAACTCGTGGATTAGATTTACTTTGGTTCTGTGTTCTTGAATTATATGTATGTAAAGATTGATACGTTAAGTGCAGGGTCATTATGTGAGGAAATGAAAACCTAAATGTTATTAGTAATTTAGTATTACTTTCATATATATTGAGTAAGGATAATGCCGTCCGAGGATGATGTTCCGTAAATGAATGTCGGGTTCTTTTTTTAATAGTCTAAAGGTGATTACATTACGATTTGAACTCGTATCTCTTAGGATGGACATCATTCGCTTTTCCATATTTGTACAGGTCAAGCTTCCTCTTTCTCAGGAATTTGTTTGTGGTGTACATTAAAACTTTCCTGGAAACCTCCTTCAAGAGCAACTTGTAAAGGAAAATAATATATATTTTTGCAAACTTGCTAACTATATCAAAACTGAAAATATTGGTCAACAATCTCTACAACAAGCGGTTAAAACTCTCAGTTGACATCCTCATTTCTTCCTTAAATTATAAGTTCAAAACTCATTAAAAGCAAATTCTCTTTCCTTTTTTATTTTTTCTCTTAAGTAAAAATTATTTAAAAAAAAAACTAAAGATAATGACAATAATCCATTGTTCCGGATATTAAGGTCTCATGTTGTTTTTCAAAAGCGTTTTTGGATAGGAAAAAAAAGCCATGCGTATCATATATAGTTTTTCGCATCAGAAAGCGTTTTTCAGCTTAATTTAAAAAGCTTTTCAAAAATTTACTTTTTTTTAGTTTTAATTTTTCCAACGCCAAAAAATATGAATATCTTTAAAATTTTCTTTTCTCACAATATGATACATGTCATATTATTTCTCAAAATATTTTTATAGTGAAAAATAAAGTCGGATGGATTACAATCCGACTTTAAATAGTAAATTCCATTAATGATTAAAGAATTGAAGTCGAGTGGATTACAGTTCGACTTTAAACAGTATTTTAAATTGAAGTCGAAATCTTTTCCCACTGTTTTTAACATTTTTTAATTGAAAAAATAAAGATAAACAGTGAAGTGGGATTCCTTTCTTACCGACTTTACTTTTACCGTTGCAAATGTTATAGATTTGTAATTCATTGACAAGTATAATATTTAAAAAAAAAAAAAAACTCCTGCCATATTTAAGTAAAATTGCCCTTTTCCAATACCACTTTTGGACATTTATCTTCGTTTATATATTTTTCACTAAGCGAAATAGAATAGAATGATAGGATTTTCAGCTCTAGAGTAGAAAAGAATAATCGAATAAAAGATATAAAAAAAAAACAGATGAGGCATAAATTAAACTTTAGGAACTTAAATTGTGTGTGTTTCGTTTCTCGTCCCGTAAAGAACCTACTTAAAAGATTTAAGGGGATCTAGACGTTTAATACTTAATAGGTATACATGAATCTATGCAATATATAAACATTCTTTAATACATTAATCTATCTAATCATGAATGTAGTTAATAAAATTCTTTAAAACATTAATCTTATAGTATTAATTAATTACTCCATTATTATGTTGGATCGACTCCAACATTGAATCGATTCGCGATTTAGATCCCTAAACAAGAATTTGTCAACTATTTAGTAATTAAATAACAATTGAAAGATTAGATGAAGGAGAAGTCCTTAAAGGAGAAATAGACCAAAATAACAAGGTTAGTGGGTTTTCAGGCGTAGGTTAAATTGATCTTCTTCCTCATTCTAACGAGAGGAGAAAAGATTAAAGCCTATTCTTCCAATATATGCAAATTTTTAATTAAATTTTGTTTAGAAATATCAACATATTATTTGTGTATTACCACCCAAATATCTGGATCCACAAAAATCAATATTCAAAACTTCAAATCATATGTCAAAATATTTAAATCCGCACAAATTTAAATATGAATACGCTAAAAGTTATATGATCATGGTTCGAATTCTCTTAAAAGCAAACATATTCTCCGATTTGTAATCCAAAGTCGGAATTGGATTTTTCAAATATATAATTTGCAATCCGTATAAAAAATGTATATTCAAATAATGAATATCCAAGGGTGACTATCTGTATCCCTTTCAAATCTGCAAAAAATTAATAATTTTGATGTTCGAATATGCAGTATTTACATTCTCATCCTGAAATATCATCTTAATTTAAAGTGTATTTAAACATCTATCGCCATATAATTAAGATGTTTGGGGTTTATAAGTAGTATAAAATAAAATATCAAATTAGAATATTTAATTCAAAATTGTAAGCATAATGCTATTAAAAAAATATTGTAGTATAATGATGAGAATAAAATCAAAATTAGGTTTTTTTTCTTATAATTCATGGATCCCACTCGCCGTTAAAGCAGCCGCCCACTTGGACAGCCAATGAGATTCTCCCATGTCAGCACCTTAATTGGAGGTGCATGGAAGTCATTCGGCGATGCGTTCATAAAATAGTTTTGGGAAAAAATACACAAATTACAACTAAACTATGCTAAAATGATCTTTCTAACCATTGAAGGTTCAAAAGTTACAAAATAATCATTAAACTGTTACAAAATAATTTTTAAACTTTATCAAACTAATACAAAATTATCATTAAAACTTATCATAAAATGATCTTTAGCTTATCATATTTTATCACTATTTACAACGTACCATAATTATTTTGTAACAATTAAATATGTTTAGTGATCACTTTGTAACTTTTGAAACTTTAATGGTCAAAAAATTAACAATTTTAAAAATAAATTTTATGAAATGATAAATGTAATTTAATTAAATAAAAATTGATGTAATAATGAATTAATCCACTTTCTTTGCCGTCATTGAAATGAAATGAATGCCCAGTCCATTCCAGCAGCCCACTTTTAAAGAAAGAAGAATACAAAAGTAATAAAAAGGTAAACTAAGGAAGAGAGACGAACTTCAAAATCTCTCGTCCGCTTTCTCTGTCTTTCATTGACACCGATCTCCTCAGTTTCAGAGCTATCAAATTTCAAACAAGTTTCAATGGGTACGCTCTCAATTCAATCTCTGTTTTTTTTTGCGTTATCATTTCTCCTCTATTTATAGCTCTTTTCGGTGATCCGTTCATTTTCTTTTTCGGTTTCTTATTTAATTTCCGTAATGTTACTGGAACGAGAGCGTTTCTGCATTCAACTCCGCCGTAATACTTCTCTTCTTTTATTATTAGTTAATGATCCGTTATTTGAAGCTTTTAGGTTTTTAAGAGTTTCTTTGAGAATTGTAAATCTGAATTTTCCTTTTTGATGTTTGGATCGGGACTAGAGATAGCTTGTTTTTATGTATACTGCATCTTTGGTTGCTGAGAAAGGAAAGGAAAACTAAAAAAAGTGGGGAAAAAACGATTTTGAATATTCGCTACTTTAGATAATGAAGTTGCCAAATTTATCTGGAAAAATTAATGAAATATACCAATTCTTTTTAGTTGAGGTATTCTTAATATTTTTCTTGATCAATTGATATGGAGAATTTAATTTTGACATCAGCGGGGAATATGTACCACTTACAGTTAGTTTAGAGCTGTGTGATGGAAGCTTTTCTTCTCTTTACTTACACATGGTATGAACATTTCGTTTGGCAGCCACGACTGAGGAATGTTATTCAACTCAACTTATTGATGGAGATGGTACCTTCAATGATATTGGAACCGAATGCTTTATCAAGGAAATAAAGCTTGCTGAATGCGGGTTGTCATATGCTGTGGTTTCTATCATGGGACCTCAGAGCAGTGGTATGCTTTGATTTCTTCTTTGCATCTTACTTTATACTTGTCCTTCTAGTGCTCCACAAGTGCCTATTTCTAGTTCATACTAAGCTGCTTCATTTATTTGTTCAATTTTCTTTAATGATACTGAATAAGAAATATGTGAGTTTAGTTACATGTGAGATATGACACGCTTGAAGTTTGGTCACTTCAGCTTTCAATGGTGGCATATTTCTCATATCTCTCTTTGATATGAGCTCATTTCAATATGATAATGTCGGAAACTTCTGTAATTAGTTCTTTATATACCTTTCTTGCATCAGCTATTTTTTATTCTAATGCACGCCATGTATGATTTTAATTTTGGCATTTTATCATGTTAGCCCATGTAAGTTCTGCTTATTCCATTTAAAGTTTCACTTTGTCTTCCATGATCTAACAGGTAAAAGCACGCTGTTAAATCATTTGTTTTACACCAATTTCAGGGAAATGGATGCATTTAAGGGAAGGTAACTTATGTTCTCTAATAACTCCTTACATTTGTTTCAATTGGCTCAAACAACTAATGCAAGGTGCTCTCTATCAGGTCTCAGACCACTAAAGGTATTTGGATGGCAAAGTGTGCTGGTATACAGCCTTGCACTCTAGTAATGGATTTGGAGGGCACTGATGGAAGAGAACGTGGGGAGGTGCTTTTGCTAGCTTGCATTCTATCATTATCATATGTTTTCCAAAGTTGAAACTACATTTTCTTTATATAACAACCTCTTTTGTTTGCTTTGTTTTTTCCCCTTACTTTTCCCATGTTAGCTCAAAGATTTTATTTTTTTCTTCATAATTTGAAAAACATAGAATTCATGCTATCCCTCCTTCCACCCCCAAAAGAAAAGGAAACACATTTCGATTTATTGATCAAGTAGTTATTTCTCTAGGACCCTGCTTGGGCACTCCTTCATTGCTTTTCATTATGCTTGTCAACGCCATTTACTTGTGTAAGACCCACCTAGGAAATGAGAAATTAATACTTATTAATGGTGATTAGAGTTGTGTGGAGGAGCCTTACCCATGTAGGAAATTGTTGTAATATTGAATTATTTTTGTTTTAATCAAATTAAAGGTCCGTCTAAGTGATTTTTTAGTCAAGCCTTTAATTCTAGGTTTTACATTTTTCTGTAATAAAAAATTTACCATAGATGAATTGTTCAATAGCTTGATTTTCTGGGCCCTAGATTAGTAAACTAGGCAAAATTGAAAAAATCAGAATGATTATTAACAAACAATAAAATTTGGTAACTTAAATATGTGGGTATATTTGTTTGGTTTACTTTTATCTGATCTTCCCATGTTTTATGAAAATGGGGAAGGGAAGATTATTTCTTTTTGACATATTTTTCATTAATTTCTTTGCCTCATTCTAGGATGACACAGCATTTGAGAAACAAAGTGCACTTTTTGCATTGGCAGTTTCAGATATAGTACTCATAAACATGTAAGGTTTGGACCTCTATGGTGCTTGACATTGTTCTGAACATGAGTTAATTTCTATCAGTAGTACATGCAAGTGATATTCTTGAGCATTTTTTCATTTAGGTGGTGTCATGATATTGGTCGTGAGCAAGCTGCCAACAAGCCACTTCTGAAGACTGTATTCCAGGTATTTGCGATCTCGCTGCCCTTTCCAAGCAGTGCCCTGAATTTTGAGTGGTTCTTTTCTTGATCTACTTGTATATGTCTGCAGGTCATGATGCGGTTGTTTAGTCCCCGCAAAACGACTTTGATGTTTGTCATCCGTGATAAAACAAGGGTTGGTACCTTTACTTTATGGAGCATGTTATTCTTGGCGGGCTAATTTTTTGTTCACCTTTTCCTCAATTTTTTGTAGTGTATAAGCTTTGTATTGTTAATATGTATCAAGGGTTTTCTAATTCAGTTGAGTTTATGGTTTCTTAACCTTTCATGTTTTTCAGACGCCTCTAGAAAATTTAGAACCTGTTCTGAGAGAGGATATTCAGAAGGTACAGATATATAGTGCTTATGCTTCTTATATTTCTGATTAACTTCACTAACGTATTCTTCTGACCCATTTTCTTGGAATTGCAGATATGGGACTCAGTTCCTAAGCTGCAGGCACATAAGGAAACTCCATTAAGTGAATTTTTCAATGTATGATGCTGGTTTCTGAGTTATGCAAGATAAATTTAAATTTTTAATGTCTCTTTAACTTTTCTGATGAGTGTTGTTTTTGACGGTTATTGATATTGCTGATAATGGCCAGGTTGAGGTTGTTGCACTTAATAGTTATGAAGAAAAAGAAGAGCAATTTAAAGAGCAGGTACCATGTTTGGGTCATCTCTTAAGGACAAACTTTGCACTATTGGCTTTTTAGAAGATTTTTCTTTTAAATGGAAAGAAGACCATATTGAATGTCTATTCCTAGGCTTGTGATGACACCATAGTCATTGTTTGGTGACTCCCCCCCTCCCGATTTGTGTTATTACATTTCCTTTTCTTGCTTGTCCTGATTGTACTGTCTAAAATAAAAGATCCACCTTCCGTGTAATTTTCTCTGAATGTTGGATGGTGCTGTTGAGATATTTGACCGACTTTCAAATGGAAGCTTGTCTGATTGTATTATTATGATGAAGGTTGCTAATTTGAGACAACGATTCTTCCACTCTATTGCACCGGGAGGGCTTGCTGGGGATCGGAGGGGAGTGGTACCTGCTTCCGGGTTCTTGTTTAGTGCACAACAAATCTGGAAAGTCATTAAAGAGAATAAGGACCTTGACCTTCCAGCCCATAAGGTAACCTTTTGAGCATTAGCTTAAATGAAATTTGTAATTCTTGTTGGCTTTTCTGTTATCTATGTTTCATTTGCCTGCAGGTCATGGTGGCTACAGTACGATGTGAAGAAATTGCCAATGAAAAGTATGCTGGTTTCACTGCAAATGAGGTATGTGGACATTAATTCATAAATATATGCATTTAAACATGCTCTAATTTTTGGAGCTGGTTACTTTTATAGAAACTAAAACCAACCTTTTACCTCTATGACAGAGCTGGTGTCTATTAGAAGAAGCTGTGCAGTCTGGTCTAGTTGCTGGCTTTGGGAAGAAGCTGAATTCAATTCTCTGCACTTCTCTATCTGAGTACATCTACTTTAATAAGAACACAAGATTCAGTGTCTAAATTTCAAATAGGCTACTACCTGTATTAAAATTTGGAAGAGCTAAGTTGATTTAGGTAAAGACTGTTTGAGATTAAAGAAATTATAGAAGTCATTCGTTTTCAAAAGCGACTCTATAGAGTTTTGAGGGTAAAAGATAAATCATTATGTCGTTGTTACTGATTGGAGATCTGATGACTTGTGGGTCATGATGGTGATAATAATATGTTGCTTCATTAAATTGGTGGATGAAAATTATCCTGATGCGTACCTTGGCCAAATAAGTGGCAGTTTTGTTAAGCAGGTCAAGATTGTTTTTTTTTTTCGTGCACCAACTGCTTTGTTCATTTTGTTATGATTTTAGGTATGATTCGGAAGCCACATATTTTGATGAAGGTGTTAGATCAGCAAAGAGAAAGCAGCTAGAAGAAAAACTGCTTCAAGTAATGGCACACTCTGCATTCTTGTCTAGTATTTGTTATTTAAAGTTTGGGTAAACTACTCAAGGTTACTTTTGCGAAGCCGACTTTCATTTTGAAAACCCTAATTCCTTGACCACCAATAAATGTTATACAACTATTGAGCTTAAAGAACAACTATTTCAATAATTTCCAAGGATTACAAGCACTAAAGAACAACTATTTCAATAATTGTGTTTTACAATGCGAAGTCAGACTTCCGTTATTGGGTTATAACGGCCCAGTGACCAAAATGAAGGTAGCTTTTTCAAAATGAGTGACCAAAATAGGACGACTGAAAACAAAAGTGACTTTGGGGGTAGTTTACCCTTAAAGTTTATCAACTCACTTGCTTTTTGTCTTCTGATTTAGCTTGTCCAACCAGCCCACCATTCCATTCTAGGACATTTAAGGTCTGAAACTCTTGAGAAATTTAAGGAAGCATTTGAAAAGGCTTTGAATGAAGGGGAGGGATTTTCTGTGGCTGCTCGCAACTGCACTAAATCTTACATGGCTTTGTTTGATGAAGGGTATGAAGGTATGGTTGAGCTTGATGAACTATTCTCTTAGCTTTGAAAAAAAAGAAACAGAACTGCAAAACACAAATTCAAGAGCTATGAAGTGAAGAAAGAGAAAAGAAATCATTAAGATGGTTTGTTTGGTAATGAAATATTCAAATCAGATGAAATTATTTTTTTAAAACATTATTGTGAATTGAAACTTTAAATAATGAACCTGTATACATTGGTTGCATGTAATTGCTGGTACTATAGTTATTTGTTAATGAAAGTTTTTTTGGTCAATAAGATGGACTGAGTGAATGTGGAGTAAAACTTCATTTTTTCAGATGCTGTTGTGGAACTATCAAATTGGGATTCCTCTAAAGTCAGGGATAAGCTACATCGTGATATTGATGCGCATATTGATTCTGTCCAAGCTGCCAAACTTTCAGAGCTGACTTCATCATATGAGGTATGGCTCTTATTTCTGTCCCTTCTAATCATTTAGTCAAGTGATTGCCCCATGGTTATCGACTCTTCTATTATTTCCAGATTTCTTGTTGTATAGTAACTAGTAAGCCATATCAATATTGAAAAGTTTGTCATAGAGTAGCCTAACAAAATATTAAAGCAGGAATTTGTATATCATTTTCATCTTTTTTCTGGGTTGCAAGGAGGCAACGTGTTTTGAAGTTGATACTGTGTTGTTATGACATTTATTTTCTGTCTTGCTGGTTGTTGAAATTTTTGACTTGTTGCATATGTTTGTTACTTAAAAACAATTTTAGCCCAATTAATTAAGATGTCATGTTCAGTTAGTTTGTGGATATTGTACTGTGTTTCTACTTGTTGAAAATTTTCCATCATTGAACACAATGTGAATTAGTTTAGGAATAACGAAGCTCAATTAACTTAGATGTGATTATTACACAGTTGGGTTATTGAACTAAACTTTATGGGCATGCAGTCTTGGTTTGAATAAGAAAGGTTGTTTTCTAGTTTAATTCTTTTGCCGAACATGAATTTGGGCCCTTTGGTGTTTTCTTTTTCGTCTGACGTACTATTTATGGTAAACAACAGATCGCCTCATATGTGATTACTCTTAATTTTTTCTGTTTGATTACTATGATGGTGATATCCCCAATACATGTTTATAACTGGTTAAAGCACCAGTTCGGATCATACTGATAATTATGGTACATTTGCAGGGAAAGCTGAACGAAGCATTATCAGGACCTGTTGAAGCACTTTTAGATGGTGCTAGTGATGATACATGGCCCTCAATAAAGAAACTTCTCCAGCGTGAAACTGAATCAGCTGTCTCTGGACTCTCCAATGCCCTCTCTGGTTTTGACATGGATGAAAAAACCAAGGATAAGATTCTAACGACATTGGAGGATTATGCAAGAGGTGTTGTTGAAACAAAAGCAAGGGAAGAAGCTGGAAGGGCACTGCTCCGTATGAAGGACCGGTAATAGCACATTTAAATGTTTGAGTTAAAGCATTTGATTTGTTAGACATTATGTATCACCAAAATTGACATAAGATTTATACAGGTTTTCAACATTGTTTAGTCATGATTCTGATTCAATGCCACGGGTTTGGACTGGGAAGGAAGATATCCGAGCCATCACTAAAACAGCTCGCTCTGCAGTATGTCTGTGCACTATCATTTGTTGCATTTTAAGAATTATGCTACATTTTATCCTCTGCTAAACTTTGTTTATTTTCTCTTGCCAGTCCTTAAAGTTGCTATCTGTTATAGCTGCAATCCGGTTGGATGATAATGTTGATAATATCGAGAATACACTAACTTCTGCCTTGGTGGATACAAAAAATAATGCTGCTATAACTGATAGGAGCATTACAACATTTGATCCACTAGCCTCAAGCACTTGGGAGCAGGTAATGTCCTGTTATTGCAGAAGATGGTTATGAGATTTAGTTTAAACTATAGAAATTGCTTGACCATTGCATACAAACAAAGTTACAGTTGTCTGGGCTTGTCTGACAATAAATGTTGCCATGAGTGCAAATTTGTTAGGCATTAACTTACTAAACTTATAATGCTGAAACAACCCCAGGGTCTTGATGTATATGTCTTCCTCATTAACTCTGGAACTTCATCTTTTGAACATGTTTTATGTGTGATTTATTCTTATGACTGTTAATTTTGGTATAGGTTCCACCTGCTAAGACGTTGATCACACCTGTTCAGTGCAAGTCTTTGTGGCGGCAATTCAGGGCTGAGACAGAGTACACTGTCACGCAGGCCATTTCTGCTCAGGCAGGAATATTAAAATTCTAATTATCTTGAAGATTTCATTTTATTCCCTTCCCCATCTACATCTAGTACTGGTTTTGAATTGTCACTGCATTATGTTAACCAATGCCATAAAAATCCTGTTGTGTTTCCCTAATTTTTCACATGTACCACCTCTTTGTAGCATAAAGTTATTACTGAGAGTTTTATTCACTGGAATTTGAAGTTTATGTTTTGGTCTAAGTAGGCATGCTATTGCTAATAAATCTATGGTTTTTTCCTTGAATTTTTCTTCTATTTTCAGGAAGCAAACAAGCGTAACAATAACTGGCTGCCACCTCCATGGGCAATTGTTGCCTTGATAATCTTGGGTTTTAATGAATTTATGACTCTTCTAAGGTGTTGCACTTGTAGCATTGAATTAATTGTGGTCGGGTATTCAACAATATTGTTTATCCTTGTCTGTTGCTGGTGCTTACTCAGAGGTACCTCGTTGCAGGAATCCTTTATATCTGGGTGTCATCTTTGTGGGTTTCCTTGTTATAAAGGCTCTATGGGTGCAGCTTGACATTTCGGGTGAATTCTGCAATGGTGCTGTGAGTATCAAACTAAAAATTTTCTGTCCCTTGTTTATATCTGAGCATGCTTCAAAATATTTGGTTAGCTAATGACTCTTACAGCTACAAGGGCATTTAAAACTTTTAGTTGTGAAAACTTCATATTTATAAGCAGATTGCTGATGATGATTTTCAGTTTAAACATAGTTTGAGATCTTTTTCTGTTTTTCTATTTTGTAAACGTTCCACCTATCCTTATTTTGCAGCTCATGAATATCCATAAATTTGATGTATTGTAAATGGAAATTAATTGTTAGATGAAATTTTATTATCAGTATCATGCACGGCACTCCGTAGTTTGTACGAAATGCAATTATTCAGTAAAATTTCTTGCATGTAACAAAAACCATTAAGGACTACTTATTTCGACTATTGTTGTGGTTAATTTATTTTACTTCTTCTGATCAAATGACTGATTTACTTTTTATGCTACAGCTTCCGGGGCTTCTTTCCTTATCTACCAAGTTCCTTCCCACCGTGATGAATCTTCTCAGAAAGTTAGCCGAGGAGGGGCAAATGCCTGCAACAAATAATTCTCAGACGAACCATGCAGTAGCATCTAAGAGCTTCCAAAATGGAAGCACCAGAAGCAATGCATCATCGAGTTCTTCATCCGGAATAACTGCATCAGAAAACTGGAACGAATACTCCAGCTTCACAAAAGAAGAATGAATAAGTTATTACGAAAGGAATATACATTATTTGCGCCTTGAAGATGCGTGTGTTGTGCTGGCTTTCATGGTTGGGTGTTTTACCAGTGTTTGGATGGTTCCATATACAACTCCTCCGATAATGTTAAAGAGTGAGTAAGCATATAATGAAAAGGCATTTATTTTTGTGCAAGTGCCGCATACAAGGGTGGTCGCTTTCTTGCGACGGATCCCCATTAAATAGGCTTTCTTCTTCTTCTTCTAATTATTCTTCAGTCTAAGTTTAATCTATGTATTTTTTTACTGTTTATTGCCCAAATTACAAGTTCGTTGGTTTACATTTTTTTTACTTTGATTTTTATGCCTTTCTGTTATTGTTGGAAATTTGGTTGAACTCTTGTCCTCCAAGTTGATCCTCTAGAACTTTCACAGCCACCGTCTAGCTCCGTCTAAAACTCCTCCGTAACCAATCATCCAAGAAGCATGGAAGTCACCGTAGCTCGTCATCCCACTCAAACCGATTGATGCACATGCTTCCTTGCATTACACTCCTACTAGCCCCTTCTGAATTTCAGTTTTCTGTACTTGATTGTGTGAGCATTCAATCGAGTCAAAAAATAAAATTTAAGTTGAGTTTTATTTTATAAAGTTTTTTTTGAATAGCTAAAAGTGATTATAAGGTAGTATTTGTTCATAGATATTATATGTTTTTTTACTAAGACACTTGTTCGGTTCGTTTATGTTTTTCAAGTTAATGTACAATGTTTCTTACTAATTTTATGCATTATGACCAGCTTAGGGGTGTAAACGAGCCGAGTCGAGCTCGAGTAGTGCTAAGCTCGACTTGAGCTTAAGTATGATGAGCTCGGCTTGTTAAAAACTCGAGTTGAGCTCGAGTCGAGTATTAATCGAGTTTTGACTGAGTCGAGCTTGCTCGAGTAGCTCGTGATCTGTCTCGTTTCATTCACAACCATGTTCATATTATTATTATTATTATTATTATCGATCAAATTGCATAATTTTATTATAGATAGAATCATACAAAAGAAATATTTTTATGTGACTCATTAAAAACGCTTTAATCCTAGTAGGAGAAAAAAATTAAAAAATAATTTATTATATTTTCGAGTAGCTCGCGAATTTTTCGAGTCGGGTATTAAGTAGCTCGGCTCGGTTCATTAAGAACTAAAGTTGAGTTCAAGCTCAAATCGAGTCCAATCAAATCAAATATTGACCGAATCGAGTTTAAATAGCTTGCGATTAGTCTCGTGCCCTAGACTAGATTCACAATTTGTTGCTTCTTTTATTAGCAATATTAGCTGACCGTATCACCACGTGGTCTAAGGTAACGTTCGCATATCGAATTCGCAAGGGGTCTTGATTGGTCGCTCGCACGATCATAATCTGCTGGTACGTTCACAAAAAGTTACAGTTGGTTGTTTGTGCGTCTGAAAGTTCGCATGGTGGCAATTCATGTGGTACTAACAGAGTTTATTTTTTATTTAATTATACATTTAAAAAAATTATGTTTTGTTATTTTCATTTGAGAAGAAAATAATTGTGTTTATGCTATACACAAACGTAAATGATGATAGGTCGATAAAGTTCTTACTAATGTATAAAAATTAAATTAAATTAAAATTTAAAATTAAAATTTATGTATCATGTTATAATTTAAATTAGAGTTCATGTATGGTTTTATTAATTATCTTTTTTATTTTTATTTTGGTGAATAATAATTGAGCGTATTTACGTAAAATTCTCATCATATAAATGTAGTAATATTTAATGGTAAATATAATAAATAATAATCGGGTTAGGGAGATAATTAGGTTGGCTTGAACCGGGAGAGTTCATGAGTGGGCATAACAAGGGAAAAGAAAAGGTAGGCCCCGCACTAAATGATTGAGAAATGAAAGGGCCCCTCCTTTTTGTCACTAAAAAAATCTATGACATGCAGTACAATCCACATCTCAAATCGAAGTCTTACACGTGGAAGATAAGATGTCATCAACGGTTGTTATAAATATTGACAATATCCACAGGAAATTATTGGAGGCAATAATACCGCAGCGCTTTTCAGTTACAGAGGATAGTTATTGTTCTGAGCACACCCGTGAAAAGGACACGTACGGTTGACCCATGTTAGTACACGCGGCTGAAAAGGATTGGATGGACTTTGACAGAGCGTCATCCTTTTTGGTGTCTGGGTTCCTGCCTTGTTTATCTGAGGAGGCGGCAAAATTGCCTTTTTCACTTTCTCCGGATTGGACAAAAATCATAAGTTAAAGTTTTGATTTTTTTATACTCGATATTAAAAAATTAAATCATAAATTTTAATATTAAATTTTAAACTTTAAATCTTAAAAAATATATTTTACTCCAAATTTCTTGAACTCTAATATTATACACTAACATTAAACTTTAACTATAATCTTAAACCTTAAATTTTTTTGTATGATAACATAAATAAAACACAAAACAAGATACACTTCCCATCCATCCATCTCTTTATAACAATGAAAAAGATAGAATTATTACCATATGGGTCCCACTCTCTCATTTGACAAATACTTTTACCTCCCCCATCTGCTTAAGGTGAAATTAGCCAAATATACTCCTTAAAATAATTATTTAGATAAATAATCTCATTTATGATTATTTAGATAAATACGCCTTCAGTCCATGTAAGACAAAATTTACATCCTATTAAAAAAGAGTTTTGAATTTGCTTTTAACTAAATATGAGTTTTGCGTTGAATAAATTAGTAAGAAGAAAAAAAATCAATTTACCACGTTTATTTTGCATATAACTCACTCTTAGTGAAACAGAGTTCGAAACTCACTTTTGTTAAGACGCTAATTTATTTTATGTAGGTTGAAAGAGTATATTCATCTAAATAATCTTAGATGAGGGTTGTTTATCTAATTAGTTATTTTTACGAATGTATTTGAATGATTTTGCCCCTGCCTAATGCCTATATGTAAAAATTATCCAACAATTATCATAAGTTGAATTGTAAAAAATATCATTCATATTTAATGTGGCCGATTTTTAGATGGACGACTTTTAAACGTTTTATTAAAGAAATATGAAAAAATATATAAAAAATCATTATAATAATTCTATTTATTGTTTAAATAAAAAATATTTTAATAATTTATTAACTGAATTAATACCTAATTATCTAGTGACACCAACTCAATGTTAATAGTAGTGTAGATAGAGGTGGCAAACGGGTCATTTGGTTCGAGTCATTTCGAGTTTGATATCATTCGGTTCAGATTCAGTTTCAGTTCGGTTCAGTTTTAGTTCGAGTCTATTATGATTCAGGTCGGTTAATATCGATTCGGTTGATTTCAACTCGGGTCAATTTTGGGTCCATAGGAGATCGGTCGGTTTTAATCGAGTTTTTAGTTTTTTACACCCTATATATAGCTTTATAAAGCCAATATATTTGACTTTTTGGTGAGTTGTGTGGCTATTTATATCTCATCTTTCTTTATTTCTATTAATATATTTTTTATATTTAGGGTTGTCTTCGGTTCGAGTCCATTCAGTTTGGGTCCATTTCGATTCAACTAAAATTCAGATCAGTTTCGGTTCAGTTTATTTCGAGCTTCGGATTAAATTTTGAGTCATCATGTTAGAGTCGATTTCGGGTCTTGGTTCGAATAAATCGATTTGGGTCTCAGTTCAAATTTGCCAGGTCTAAGTGTAGATAACATAGAAGCCAAATTTCAATAATAGGAGCTATGTGGAAATGGTTGATTGAATAAATATATTTATGAAAAATAGTATCTAGACTTATTCATAAAATTCAATTTGGGTTGGTATTGTTGTGACCATTTTTTAACCGGGTGTAAAATAGCCTGACGATTAGGGTTTGAAAATTAGGGTTTTTCTTTTTATTTATTTAATCTTAAAAAGTTATGTTTTTCATGTTTAATCGGATTTTCCTTTATTTAATATTGAAAATAAATTTGGAGTCGCCATCGGTCACTTTGGTAGACCATACATCATAAAAACAACCAGAGATTCATTTCTTAAAAATTTGGGTTTGGGAGTCGGTTATATGTAGAGAAGGATTAGCACCCCAAAAATTACCGTTATCGGTACCTTTTAATTTTAAGTGACATTTTGGCATTTCGAATAAAAAATTGAATTTAATTTACCCATAATTATCAAAATTGATTTTAATTTCAAATGGAGATATCCTTTTATAAGTGTCGCCATCATTTTTAAACCGATGTGTGAAAATAACCTGACGATTGATTTTGAAAATTAGGGATTTGTCCATTTTTAACTTAATCTTGAAAATTAAGGTCTTTTATATTAAATCAGATTTTCCTTTTAATTATTCTTGAAAATCAATTTGGAGTCGCCACCGGTCACTTTGGTAAACCGAACATCATAAAAATAACCAAAGATTCATTTCTTTAATATTTTGGGTTCGAGAGTCGGTTACGTGTAGTGAAGGACTAGTACCCAGACAAACGCCCGTTATCGGTACCTTTTTAATTTCATGTGGCAGTTTAGCATTTCGAATAACAATTTGAATTTAATTTAACTATAATTATTATCTGAATTTAAATTCCGAATGAAGATATCCTTTTATAAGGAAATATATTTTTTGAACAAATATGAGATTGGAAGCATCCAGTTATTTTAGGATACTTCGATTCATATTCAAAAATATATCCCAACATAAAAGGTTTTTATGCATAACCGGTTATTTTCTTGTTAATTTTAAGTTCTAACTTAAAAAGGCTCTAATTAATTGAATTGTTTAAAAACTATGAATATTATTAAATTTAGGGTGTTATGAGATAACACCCAATTGCTTGGGCACTATCCATATTAAACCCTAAATTGAACAATATTCCTAATTTAATTAATAAATCTAATTATTTAAATACTAACCCTAATTAAAACTGTAATCTAATTAACTAGGTCAATTTGTCTTTTTCTAAGTTTAAATGGGTATCAAATGTTCTACTTAAAAGTTCTCTTGAGTAACATCTCATTGCAATGAGATACTATCCAACTTAGAACTTCAAAACTTCCCTTTTAATACTCATTTATTTTCTACAATTATTTTTCCTAATTTAATTATTGAATTCTTATTAAAGAAACTAAAACATTAAGGCTCTAACAATTAATTTAAAACTAAATGTTTAAATTCTGTAAACAATATATTGCATGTTATATTTAAAAACATGCATCAAGCAATTAATTTAATTGTATAGGATTAAATTAAACAATTAAAGAATATAATTAAATTGAAAAGAAAGGAAACTTGTGATCTGATTTCATTAATAGAGGGGACTAAATTGAGAAATTACAAAACTTTAGGCCAAAACACAAAAAAACACGGTATTGGCCGGGGGTTCACGGGCCTGCTATGGGGGTTCGCGAGCTCTTAGGCCCGAATTCTATCCCTATACAAAGGGCCTATTAGATATCCCATTTTCTTTTTTTTTCAGAATGTCACTCTCTCTCAACTCTAAAATCCTCTCCCATCTCTCTAATCACAAACACTCTATGTCCAAAATATCCAGCATTTCGGATCAAAATACTCCTATTTTAGATGAACATTCATCGAGTTCATCAAGAACTCAATTGAGTTCATCTTTTTGGCACAATCTCGCCGCAAGCACCGCCACCAGATCCAACTCACCACCACCGGCCGAGGTCCGATATGTTCACTGGTAGCTAGGGTTTGAACTCCGGCCGCCGCCGCCACCATGCGATTTTCGACCATCGTCGTAACCTTAAAACCACCCAAAAAACTTCAATTTTAACCCTAAAACACTAAAGTTATCCCAATCCGACTAGATCTAGCCCATCTTCCCCAAAATCGAGCCTAAACTAACCGGATTCAAAAAAATCCGCCCATTCTTCACCCGATCTAGACCTAGGCTACCCGAAACCCCTATCATTTTATACTCCGACGGCTACGAACATCGGTCACCAAATAAGTTTCCAATAACACTTATTTTTTGTTTCTGTTTTTTCTAATCATTTTCACTTCGATCTAACACCTTTTTCGTGTTTAAGTGCAGGAAATCAAAAGATGAAAGAGATATATACCTTATGGTGGCTAAAACGCAATTTTGGCAGCTTTCACGGTGATCGACGAGCTTCCCGACGACCAACGAGCTTCCCGACGACGGCGACTGTCGAGCTTTCCAACAATCGTTCGTATTTTCGATCGTTCAGCTTCCAAGGGAGATAACCTTCTCTCTCTCATTTATTATATCTATTATTATTATTAGATTAGTAATTATTAGTCATTAATCCTCTGACACTTTCTCTTTGTTTCTTATATAAGGGTCAAATTTGCTGACGTCACTGCTGGTATCATTGTGCTGATGTCATAGAGAAGAAAACCATTATCCATGTGCTTACTACTCAACTAATGGATGCACGCCGCGTGTCCTTTGGGTTAAAGATTTCAGCGGGAAAAGGGACTCTTAGCTTGTATTTTGTGTTTGTTTGATAAAAAATGAGCATGAATGAGCTGTTTAGAAGGGAGTCTTGGATTGTAAAAATAATTTGGGCTTTAAGATGAAATTTGAGCTTTGAACACACGTAAATGAACATTTTATATGTATATGGGCACTGGTTTTATTTTTAGTATTATTTATAGTGAATTACTAATATATAGGCATACCCGGGTAAATTTAGGGTATTATAATAAGAAAATACATTTTAAATCGAATATGAGATTAAAAGTACCTTGTTAAAAAGTGCCTCTATTCATATTCATAAAATGTATTTTTAACATAAAAGGTTTATAATGAATGATTTATTATTGTTTTGTTCATTTTAAGTGCCAACTTAATTCAAGCTCTATTTAATTAAATTAATTAAACTATGAATATCATTAAATTTAAAGGCCTTTATGAGACAATATCAATTTCTTGAATACCGTCGATCTCAGAACCCCTAGATTCAAATGATATTTACTAATTAAAATGTCATTTTAATTAATTAAGTAATAACCTAATTAGGGTTCTATTTTAATTGACTAAGTGACTTTATCTAATTTTAAGTTGTAATGTATATTAAATATAACTCTCTAGGGCCAATTTTGAGATAACACCCCATTGCAAGCAAGTGGAGCACCATCCAAGTTCGAACCCAAAAGTTTTTATTAATATACAATAATTTACTACAATGTTCTTCCTAATTTAATTATTAGATTCTAATTGAACTTAGAACTAAGGCTCTAAACTACTAATTAAAACTAGGTGAATTAATTATCTAAATATTTAAACTATATGTCCAATTTAAAATATGCAATCATACATATAAATTAAACAACCATTAAGAAATTTAAATTGAACCAATTAAATGAATTAACATTTAAAACTAAGGCTAAATTGAACTATTGTTAAAATATAAGTGCCAAATTACAAATTATTGGTGACCAAATTGAAACAATTATAAAAGGAAAGGCCAAAACCGTAAGAAATGAGAAGCAGGGCGCGGATCCTTTAACCCGACCCGATCCGACTTGATTCACGGATTCACCTAAATCCAGTGCCAAAACGACACCGTTTCGGACCGAGTATAAATGGCCCAAGACCTAGTTGAATCGGCCATTCTTCAAAACCTCCCTCTCTCTTTTCTCTCACTTCTCTCCTAAATTCTCTCGACTAAAACACTCAATCCCCAGATAACATAGATCCAAATGGATCTAAACCCCATGTTCTTCACATATTCATCATCGTTCATCCATTTCCCTTATTTTAATCCGCCACAAACACCCAACTCCCATATTTTCCTATTTTTTCGATCAAACACTAAAAAACCCTTAATGTTCATCTTTTGTTCTTTATCCCCGCCCTTTTCGATCCATGTAAACACGAAATATCATCCAAAATTATGTTTTTGAAGATCAAACACTAAAAAAACTAAGAACTCAACCCACGTTCTTCAGCCCTTTCCTCTTTAACCTGTAACCGCCACCTATGATTGATCTCGGCCTGTTCGATGACCACCAGAGGCGGTGCTGGCCACCATCTTTGGTCATCTTTCTCGCTCTTCTGATAACCGCTTGAACTCTTCAGTCGTCCCTAACCTTTCTTTGACCGCTGTCAGCCGTTGCGAGACGATTTCTGGCCACCGTGCCGAAAACTTAAAATCACCTAGCATTTTCGATTTTTCACTCCAAATCACCTAAAACTACCCGATCTGTTAGGATCACCCGGCTTCCCCTTAAATCTACCAAAATCCGAACCATTTTAACTCCACCGCTCTTAAAATCTACTCCGACCGCTGAGATAAGTCCGGCCAAACTCCGATTTACAATTTTCCTGATTTCGCTTTTGTTTTTTATAACTAATGTTTCTATTTTTTCAGGAATTCAAAAGCGTGGAGGAGATTATACCTCTCAGAATCAATGACGATGCTCCGGTCTTCTTTCTGACAACAATCGAACTTCCACAGCAGAGGTTCTTCAGCTTTTGGCTACTCTATAGCTTCCGGCCAATTCAAATTTTGAGGTACACTTTCTCTCCTCTATATTATCATTATTATTTAAGTATGTTATTAATTGCTAATTAATTCGGACAAATTTTCTCTCTCATGCTATATATAGGTGGTCAGATGATGACGTTATCGCAATGTCAACTAGATACAAAGAAGCACAAATCCTTGTGAAACCAGTTTGGGCCAATGGTTGGGCGACACATGTACTAGTTTGGGTGGGAAAGGCTTGTAATTGAGCTCGCAATGAGTTGTAAATTGGGCCTTGTTTTGTATATTTGGGTTTCATGATATATGTATTGGATATTATGTAAATGGACACTATAATGGATTTTGGACTGTTTTTTGTTGGTTTTATTATTTATTTATATTTTTGGTTTTATTTATAGTGAGAATATATTATATATATTTATATATAGATATACCCGGGTAAAATTAGAGTATTACAGGTATCATAGGTTAATCGGTTATCAACTTAGTCAAAAATTAAATTAAAATATATTTGAAATAATAATAAATATTGTTAGGCTTGTTACCAACGAGGTTGGTCCAAGTGTTAAGCAACTTAGTATCGCTTAAGCAGATTTTGAGTTTGATGCATTATCCCCGTTGGAAGACTCACTCATTAAAATCAGATGTACGACGTAGGTTAATCCAAATTTGTTAGGACGAAGCCTTAAAAACCAGAATTGCAACAAAAAAATTATTTGGCTTGATGGTTAAAAAAAATCCTCAGTAAAAATACAAAAAAAATCAGTTGAGTTGATAAAGAATAGAATCCCTTTTAGGGATAAAGCGAGACTAGAGGATAGAAGGGAAAAACATAAAGTTAATGTTTGGTAAATAACTTTTTAAGTTAAAATTAGAGGTTTGACCAGTCATTCGCTAATTTAGATGTTTAATAAATAGATGATTGTAATAGCTGATAGAGGTGAAACATCATATTTTGAAAAAACTTCTTTTAGGAACTTTTTGAGTTAGAGGTTTGAATAAAACACTTGTAAATACTATTTTATTTTTGATAATTATCAAAAGAAATTTATTTTCATAAATTTAATACATATGATACCAGCTATTACAATTTTCATAAATAATTTGATTAACTAATAAAATTTAAAAAATAATTTCATAAATAAAAAAATTAATATATAAATTAATAAATACATATAAATTAAACATTTAATAAAATTATATGTATACATTTAATAATTATTAAAATTACATTAAAAAGATAATTTGCCAAATAAAAAATTAATATGTACATCTTCATATATGCTCAGTGATGATATTAAAAAGTTTAATTTTCATAATCTAATTAATATTAATAGGTACAAAATGTTAATAACTGATAAACTATTCAAACAAATATCAAATATAATCATGTTCGTATATGTCATTTTGTTTGTTCAAATAATCAAACAACTATCAGCTATCAATTAATTTTATCAAATAATTTTATATAATCATCTAATGTAATCTGCTAGTCAAATTAACTAATGCTATCAGCTATCAATTAATATAATCCGTTCTTACCTATCCGTTGTCAGCTATCCGCTAATTGCTAAACATGACCAAAATTTAAAAAGTAGAGATAAATTCATAATTAATCAAACTTTATATTTTTATATATAAGTACAAAAATTGGGGGGGGGGGACTCTTTACATAGATTCGTGTATAAATCTTTTTGCCAATAGTGAAATTTAATATTATTTATTACGTATACCATTTAAAAATATTTAAATTTAGAGCCCGAAAGTAATCATGATACCTCATATGTTGAACTTCTTTTTTGTCCTTCAGTAAAGCTGTTGTTGAGGCACTAAAAACAATCCCCATAGTTCACCATGTTGAGACTAATATATTATTTCATAACTAAAATAAAATAATTAAAATCTCTTTAAATAAAATCATTATGAAAAAATAAAAAAATACACAAATACCCAAACCCATAAGAAATTCATTTGAGCAACCACTTAAAACTAACCAAGCCATTAACTCGGATTATATTTACACATTATTCATGTACATTTAACATAAACCTTCGATTCCAATTCCAGGAAAGCAAGTGTAGCATGCACTCAAGAGAAGTGAGAAATATAATCTTCATTGTAATAATATTTGAAACCAACTTTAAATAAAAAAAATTATGAAATGAGATATGTTCCAGTTACATAATACAAAATATTAATTTTAGATAATCTCAATTACAAATTAACACTTGACCATTGGTCTAGAATTAATATAAAAATTTTGGTTTCTAAATTATATAATTGGATTATACTCTCATGAAATATATTTCTCTATATTTATTATGTTGTGTAAAAAATAAAATAAAAAACTTTGGAAAATCTCTCTGTGAAGAGAACCCACCCATATAGAAAATTGGGCCTCATCCTCCATGAGAGAACTTATTATATGCCAATCAGTTTTCTTTCTACAAAATCCATTTTGGGCCCAGTTTATTATATATCTATATAATTACATTATGGAAAACTATTTGAAATAGTTATGCAAATTTTAGTTTACACAATTTTGGCTAATTTCTTGTTTAAGAGTTTATTTTAAGGTTTAAAAGTTTAGAATTTAGGGTTAGAGATTTATGGTTTAAATTTTATAGTTTAAATAAGAAATGTTGTGTACCTTTTTACGCAATTTGTGTATCAAAATATAGCTCTTATTAAACTAAAAATTTACACAAACCTTCATATGTAAACTAAAGAAATCTAAAACCTTAAATTTTAAATTTACACAAATTGATTGATTTGTGTAAATTAAAGTTTACGTAACTTACGTATCAAAATATTTTTCTTAATATAATTACTTCCATTGAGTTTGTTTTACGAGCAATGAGATATCAATTCAATGAGCGAAAGGTAAAACAACATTAAAGTATTCATTTTTTATAAAAAAAAATTGATGTATAAGTAGCTAGGTATTTTATTTAAAAGAATATTGATTTTTTTTAAAATTGTCTACTTATGTAAAATAAAGGCAAAATGACAAAAAATGTCCCTAATGTTTACATGTTTTTTCATTTGGCCTCTATTCTTTTTTTTTTAGCAAACAACCCCCAACGTTTGCATGTTTTGTCATTTGCCATCCTATTCTTTTTTTAGAGCAAACAACCCCCAACGTTTCAATTTGGTCCAATTATGCCCTAGTTGGATGGAAACCGTTAGTCAACTAACGGTCAGCGGCTGATGTTGACTGGAATTGCCACGTGTTAAGTTCTGCTGACATGTCAGCATCATATTCGCCATGTATCACCATCAGGTTCAGGCACGTGTCAACGGTTGATTCTGACGTCGGCAACTCTTAACACGTGGCAAGTTCAGTCAACATCAGCCGCTGACCATTAGTTGACTAACAGTTTCCATCCAACTGGGGCATATTTGGACCAAATTGAAACGTTGGGGGTTGTTTGCTCCAAAAAAAGAATAGGGGCTAAATGACAAAACATGC
Source organism: Hibiscus mutabilis (assembly GCA_019671005.1). Taxonomy (NCBI): domain Eukaryota; kingdom Viridiplantae; phylum Streptophyta; class Magnoliopsida; order Malvales; family Malvaceae; genus Hibiscus; species Hibiscus mutabilis. The sequence continues at coordinate 87,120,713 of CM033714.1, forward strand.
AAACGTTGGGGGCATCTTTTGTCATTTTGCCTAAAATAAATATCCACCTAACATTTCAAAAGGTAATAATTTCACTTTAAAAAATTCAAAATTTAGGATGTGTTTAGATGATATGTGATTTTCTACCAAATAATACAAAGAGAGGGGTTGGTCACAAGGATGGACCGAGGGAGCTGGAGGAGGCGGTCGCTCTCTTAAAAATTTGAAATTTTTATACGATTTAAAAATATTTTAAATTTTTATATATTATTTATTAAAAATCTATTTTTACCCTTAAAAATTTATAAGTTCGTCCCTTAACCTAAAATTATACATTCGTCCTAGTCGGTCACAAACCACATTCAACTACAAATAATACCACGAAATTTGTTGCACACAATCACTTAAAGGATTGTAAAAAGAAAAAAAAATACCGATGCACTTCACTTGTACAACTTACACAAACGATGCTGAATTGTTGTTTGGAACTGAAGCCACTTTGAGGTACAATTTTTATGTCTTCCAAATGCTCAATAAATAGAAAAGTTTAGTGTTTTGAGGAACACCAAAAATGTAATCTTACCATAATAATCCAAAAACCTGAGTTCTAAACACAAATGTTATGTAAAGAAATATATGTAAATTGATAAAACTCAACAAAAAATTTGTATTTTTTTTAATTTTTTATGTCAAACACTAAAAAATTAATCTTTACACTTTAATCCTAGATCCTAAATGATAAACCTTAAGTACTAAACATTAAATCATACATTCTAAACCCTAAAGTCTAGATCTTAACCACTAACCTATATCCTAAACAATAACTTTAGACTCATTTTTTGAATGTTGGACATACATAAAGGCACCTAAAAGAGGTAGAGAATTTCTATTCATAGCCTAAGATGCGAGTGTTAAATGATGATACGTGTTCTAATTATTTATTTTTAGATTCTTAAATGTGTCAAAAAAGGCATATATTGTAATCTAAAGCTCACTTGTATTTTTTTTCTTTTCAAATAATAGTTATATTTATCTACGATATTTATGAGTACACTACCCCCAAGATTACTTATTTATGAGTTTGATAATAAATGTTACTTTTATTCTAACCGTTATAAATAAATTACCCAGTTAAAATATTATTATAAATATGTCACTTTATTGTTAAAATTGAAACAAATGTCTATGTAGTATAGTATAATAACACTTTCAGGCCTCAAAATTTATACATTCTATTAATTTTATCATAATTCAAAGCAATTCAAAAAATTAGCTCTTCATATTTAAAAATTTCATCAATTTAGTCTTTTTGCGGTACTGTCAAACCAAGCGAGTTCATCATATATATCAAATGAGTAGTTGGATAATTGTATTTTGTCATAAAACAACAAGTTATTGTTAAATTGTTATTATATCATGAAAGTAATATACATTTATAGTAAAAAGCAAACAATTTAGGACAAAATCAAAGACTAAAATGATGAAACTTTTAATTATGTAGACTTAAATTTATTGATTTGTTTAGAATTACGATCAAACTAATAGTTTATATAAGTTTTGATGACCAAAATTGTTATCCAGACATGTCACTATTGACGCCCAATATTTAACTATCAATAACCTATTTGTAATAATATTTATGCCTATTTGGCATAAAGTCAAAAAAATACCCTCAACGTTTGACTGAATAATCACTTTGACTCATATTCTTTTTTTGAGCAATTCAACTCTCAATGTTTCATTTTGTGTCAAAATGGCCCCTCTGCGAATAAAAATTGTTAGGAAACTAACAGTAAACAGTTTGAAATGACTTGACAGAATGATAAGTCAGCAAAAAAATATTTGATATAATTTTATAAAATTATTTTTTGACTGATATAACGTTTTTTAAGTCAACACAATTGGCTATATGATACTTTCTTGTCAACGTGCACTGTCATATAGGTTTGTCACGTCATTTCAAGCCATTTACCGTCAGTTGACTGACAGTTTTTATTCGAAGAGGGGCCATTTTAACTCAAAATGAAACGTTAAAGGTTGAATTGCTCAAAAAAAGAATATGAGCCAAAGTGACTATTCAGTCAAAAGTTGGAACATTTTTTTAGCTTTATGGCTATTTTAATTGAGTGACATGTTTATAACTTTTACAAGAAAAATGATATATTTTGTTATTGAACTCATAATTAAGTGAGATAAAATGTAGTTTCCCCAATAATTATTTCATACATTATTAGTTGAATAAAATATAACACAAGTAAATATTGAATATTTTTTAAATAACTACCGATATTTAATTAATTAGCCAACTAATTCAGATTACATACTATAAAAATTTATTAAGTGTGCAATCCTTTAAACCCTATTTACACAATTTACAACACTAAAATTTGAATCATTAACCTTGTTTAAAAGACCTAATGCCTCGTTTCGTTAAACCAGTCCATAATAAATAATTTTTGTACACTTTAATATATCTTTTTATTTTCTTACTTTTATAAAAGGACATGACATCAATTTTAAACTCACTTGCAAAAATTACCGTATACTATATGAATTTGTCTAAAATTAGGCGCCTTAAAATTAGGTTAAAATTAAGCGCATTTTTTTGTAGCTACAAAATTTCTTACCATTTTGGTAAGAATTTGTGTAGGATGGATAAGAAGTTGTGTAATTACATAATTATTATGTAACAACAAAATTCATTACCATTTGTGTAACTAAATAATTATTGTGTAACTACACAATTCTTATATGATAACCTAAATTCTTACTATTTTTATAAAAAATTGTATAACTAGCGTCATTATAAGGAATTGTATAACTACTTAAATCCTTATCATATTTATAAAAAAATATATAACTTGCACTTAATTTTAGCCTAATAATAATGATGCTTAACCTTAAAAACTCCCTATAATATTTAATGATTAAAAGAGAGGAATCACAAAAAAAAAGAAAAGAATTGAGGTGTAATATTGAACACGTAAGATATAGGTGCAACTATACACGCATGGCACGAAAAGTGATTTTATTTAATATAAATTATTCAGATGGAAGAAAATTTAATCTACAGAAATAAAGTGGGATCAGATTTGGCTGGTTCACATAATTCCTAAGACTTTTCAAACCTTTGACTGTTATAAAGGTAACATAAGTCAACTTTTTGAAATTAATTATTAATTATTAATATTAATATAGAGATATGGATATATAGAGACCCAATCAATTATCTTCCAACCTCTTTTTGCCTCTTTCTTCACATGCATTCTCATTCCTTTTTCCCTTTCCTTGCATCATTTTATTTATTTATTTATATTAATATACATTATTTTTTATTCAAATTTAACATATCCTTTAATTAGAATACTAATCACGTGGAATATTCAATAAGCTAGGATTTCAATCTAACAATACAATATACTTGTTCGATTTTATTACGTTAATTAACAAAAATATTTTATATATTATCAACAAGGTTATAAGAGATTTGTACCTTCAAATTTTATGTAATATTTTTTTGCTGTTTTATTTTTTATTAAATAAAGAAAAATACATTCTCAAGATAAAATGTTGTTTTATTTAAATGTTAGTATATAAAAGTACAAAAATAAAAAACAACCTTATACTAATATTAATTAGGTTATATCATGACACAACACAAGCTATTACACAACTCTTCTATAAAATTTAAAACCTAAATCTCAAACCCTAGCATTCTAAACTTAAGCCTTAAACTCTATACACTAAATTCTAACTATAAACCTTAAATTATATACCATGCACACTAAACCCCTAAACCCTAAACCCTATAATTAAAAGGCTTGTGTAGTTTATACAAGTTTGTGTATCAAAGTATTTTCTATATTTTTTGAATTAAAATCCGCTAATTTTATTGAACGAAGATATATCCGAATAACAATGAAAGTTCACAACTTAGTAAACAAAATCACCTAATCCAGACATATTTCTAGTAAACAAAACTAGCGTATCAAGATCATAAGAGAACCATAAGAGGAAAAGGTAAAACCTAACCCAATGACTCGAAACAAAAGATGGATACAAACATCACTAAAGATTGACGATGAAAGGTAAAACCATTAACAAACAACATAAAAATGCATACTACAATGAGGCACGTTGACAACAAGGTTATTACCACAACTCAATCGCGAACAAGGAACGGTAAATGTGATCACGTATTCAAATCCAGTTTGAGGGTCCGAGACAGAGAGATCAGCAGGATAACGAAAAGAGCGCTATCTTGATCAGTCGTAGTGACATCAGATCTAACCCCTATAGAAAATCAAATGAAAGAAACGGCCAAACGGCCGATAAAGAAAAAAAAGCGTGACAAAAGATAGAAAAAAGTATCAAAAGGTAGAGTAAATCGTGCTACAAGAGCATAATTATTTATTCAAAACTAAAAAAATAATGCAAACTAAACGATAGATCTCGACGGTCAGTAACCAACATCAAAACTAGTGCCGCCGTCGACAATTAAAGAGCATAAAAAATAAAGATGACACTGTGCGGCTAGGGTTTTTGAAAAACCTAAGAAAAAAGTGTTTTACTTATCTATAGATACCACAAAGTATTTTCCATATTAATTATCATTTAAAAGAAGAGTTTAATTTTGTTACACATGGTTGTGTAAAAAGAAATACACAAGCTTGCATATTTATATTATAAACCTAAACCCTAAATTATTATAATCTAAACCCTAAAAAATTAAACCTCAAGTTCTAAACCATAAAACCTTAAATTTTAAATATTAATATTAAATTCTAAACACTACAACTCAAGCTCTAAACTAAATTCCTAATCTTTGATACTAAAATACTTGTGTAAACTAAAAGTTTATACAGTCTGTGTATTAAAATTTATCTTTAAAAGAATGCTATTTTGTTATTTTCTAGCTTAGTTTGTATTCGATTAACCAAGCCGTTTAACTTAATTAGGAATTTTATAATAAATACAGATATTGGCTTATTAATTAATTTTTTATTAACATCATTAATGAGGTGTCATAAATAATGTACCACACTTATACATCAGTAAATATTAATTCTAAATGAATAACAATTGCAATGAAATCCAATGGCACCTTCGGCTTCGACTAATAAAAGAAAATGAAAATAACTATTTTATTTTATTTTTTAAATTGAAAGTTTAATTTATTTACCGAAAAGAAATTCATAAAACATTTAATTAAAAGTTTCGCGATCGTACTTTCTATCTTCCTTTTTTTTTTTCCTAGAGCTTAACACCATATATTTTTGTCGGAAAGATATAAAAAAATGTTGATAAAAATATTAATTTAAATTGGTAAGTTGGTGGTTTGTAAAAAATCGAAGGAACTTGTAGATGTTAAAGACCACGGGCAGCATAGCAAGTTGTATTAATTTTATACATAATCACGAGAAAACAATTAGCCTTATCCGATAGAATTAAAATCCAAAGAAAAAAGGTCGACATTAATTGGATTCATCCATTTTATTCGGTTTCTTTTAATTAAATGAATATTAAATTACACAGATTACTATAGTTTTATCCAACAAGAATATCTTAAATTTTTATATATTTTTCATTACTGACACTGATACTACTTTTAACTTATTTGTTGACAGTTATTTTTTCTTCTCTCCCTCTTATTTTATTTAAATTTAGATTATATTTGACGATTAGCAAATAGTTGACAGTGTATTATATAATTAATTTAATTTATTGATTGTATAAAATATTTGGTAAAATTAACTGATAGCTTGTAATTATTTTTTATTTGTACAAGTAAAATGACATATAAGGGCATGATTATATTCAATACTTGTTTGAATCGTTTATCAGTTATTAGTATTTAGTTTATATTAATATATATTAGATTATGAATATTAGTTTTTAATATAACATTACTAATCATATTTGAAGGAAGTATATATTAATTTCTTATCTATAAAATTATCTCTTTAATATAATTTTATTGATTATTAATTTTAAACAATTATTGAAGCATATGTATTAATCTCATATACTCGAAGGGAAAATAAATATTTAAAATATATTTGAGAATATGTCTTACTATAACAGCATATGCGAGTTATTTAAATTTAAATTATTTAGAGAATCATCTTTATAGTTGTAAAAGATAAAAGAGTTTGTGTAACTCTCGTATAGAATCCTCTGAATCCAAAAAGCTTCTCATAGCATCATTTTCAATTTGAGGGATTCACCTTAATCCACTATCGCAATCCTCTGTTTACCAAACACCTGTATTAGCAGACTTGACTATTTAATTTTTTAAAAGTGATCCAAACCTCAAATTTTAGCTCAAAAATATGTGCACCAAACATTACCTTTATGTTAATAAAGTTAATGCTGAGTATAAGAAAATCACGGCTGAAAATAACTTTAAGTTGTTAAACGCAACCAAAAACGGGTCCATAGGTAAAATTAAGCAAAATTAGTTCTAACATTTTTTTATAAAAAAGATTTATATTTAACTCTATACTTAACAAATCAAGTAAAGTCAATTAACTCTAAGTATTAATGTAAATCCGCCCATGGTGTATTTTCAACTTAAATTAACTCCAAGTATTAATGTAGATTCCCTCAAATATATAATAATTTAATTTGTGTGAATACTTAACCTTGTTTGTTCGTCGGCGTCCTTTCTGAGCTGAACACGAGTCAAGATTAGACTAAATTAAATGTTAACCAATTTGATAATGTGTTTGATTAATCAGATTCAAAAGACGGTTGCATTCTTTTACTCAAACTTTGAATATTTAACTCACAAAGTCAACCCATGCAACAGTGCGAATATTAAATAGAAAATTTTCCACAAAAATAGAGTCACCAACTTGACCTAACCACTGTATTATTTCTACATGAAAATACAGTGGAAAATGTCAGCAATTTCTTTGTTATTTCCCTCCCTATAGCATTTAATGCCACCTTTGAATTTTCTTCCTTTTTGATTTTTAAATTTAAGTTGATGATCCATGTGCACCCAAATTATGCATTTTCTCATTCTTAAATACACCTTGATAGTTTAAGCCACTTACTTCTCATCCCATCTCCACTTCTGCAGAACATGGCCAAATGTAGTATTGTTGGGTTGTGTTTATTCTTTGCTGTCTTTGCCAGCCATGGAATTGTGGAGCTTGAAGCTTCCCATCATCTTTACAGAAACCTTCAAACTGTTCAATCTGCTGCTTCTACAAATCAGCCTTACAGAACTGGCTATCATTTTCAACCTCCCAAGAACTGGATAAATGGTATTTATTCACCTAACAAACCTTTTCCTTTTGCTTCTGTTTGAAATTTGGATTCTTGTTTTGTCTGTTTTATTGAATGTCTGACTATGTTTTTGTGTTCTGGTTCCATGTTTTGTTGGGGTTTGCAAATGGCTACCTTTTGATGAACAGACCCTAATGGTTAGCTGAAAGCCCTGGTTTGGTTTGGTTTGGATGTTTTTAGATGATAAAAGTGGCTAAATGAGTGCTGGTTTTTTCAGGGCTTATGGTTTACAAGGGAATTTATCATCTTTTTTACCAATACAATCCAAAAGGTGCTGTGTGGGGCAACATTGTGTGGGCTCATTCCACATCAAAAGATCTTGTGAATTGGACCCCACATGAGGCAGCTATCCATCCTTCCCAGCCAGGTGATATCAATGGTTGCTGGTCTGGTTCTGCCACTATCCTCCCCGGCGGCACACCGGCCATGCTTTACACCGGAATCGACCCGAAAAACAGACAAGTGCAGAACCTGGCTGTGCCCAAGAATTTGTCTGATCCTTACCTCAGAGAATGGGTGAAGTCACCAAAGAACCCTTTGATGCAACCCACTGCTGAGAACCAGATCAATGCTAGCTCCTTCAGAGATCCAACAACTGCTTGGTTAGGTCCTGACAAGAAATGGAGGGTGCTGATTGGAAGCAAGATCGATCGTCGCGGCTTAGCCATCCTTTTCAAGAGCAAAGACTTTGTGAATTGGGTTCAGGCCCCGACCCCTTTGCGTGCGGCTGAAGGCACCGGGATGTGGGAGTGCCCCGACTTTTACCCTGTTCCACTCCGTGGCAGAAATGGCGTCGACACCTCTCTTAATGGTCCGTCCGTCAAGCATGTTCTTAAAGTCAGCTTAGATGATACGAAGCACGATTTTTACACGGTTGGGTCGTACGATAGTTTGAGGGACGTCTATACACCGAACAAGGGATCTGTAGAGAATGATTCGGGCTTGAGATACGATTATGGAAAATACTATGCTTCCAAGACATTCTTGGACAGTATCAAAAACAGGAGAGTCTTATATGGTTGGTTGAACGAATCATCGAGTGTTGCCGACGATATCAAAAAAGGATGGGCTGGAGTTCACGTAAGCATCTTCTTCTTTCATCGTTTATAAAATTATAGAATAACTCGATTTAATGACAAATCTTGGATTGATTTTGCAGGCAATTCCTAGGCAAATTTGGCTGGACAAGTCTGGAAAACAACTGATACAATGGCCGGTCGTAGAAATCGAGAAGCTACGTGCAAACCACGTAAGCTTACCTAGCAAATTGCTCAAGGGGGGATCGGTTGTTGAAGTCTCTGGTGTTACTGCTTCACAGGCAGATGTTGACATTTCGTTCGAGATAACTGACTTTGAAAAAGCTGAAGTGCTAAACCCGAGCTGGACCAACCCTCAGCTCCTATGCAGCCAGAAGGGTGCGTCGGTTAAAGGCGGTCTGGGTCCATTCGGGCTGCTAGTTTTAGCTTCCAAGGGCTTAAGTGAGAACACGGCAGTCTTCTTCAGAATATTCAAAGGCCAGAACAAACATGTGGTGCTGATGTGCAGTGACCAAAGCAGGTCCCCCCTTTCACACTAGATAATTTTCAAATCTTAACAATTTCCTCCCATGCTTACAGAAGCTTAACTTGCTTGATCTTCTGTACACAGATCCTCCCTAAACCAAAACAATGACAAAACGACATATGGGGCTTTCCTGGATGTGGACCCTCTTCATCAAAACTTGTCGTTGAGGACTTTGGTGAGTTCATTTGGATACCATGGCATTAAATATAGTTTCCCTACACACTATGTACTTTACCCACCTACCTAAATGCTTTGGTTATAAATGTTCGAATTCGAATTCTGAAATATTAGAATTTACCATATGAATCAACCAGATTAGTCTGAAACTATAAGTTGATAATTCAACATTTGGCACAAGGCCAATTATCATCAAGTGGAAAATAAGACTATTGTTGAAAAAATGGGGATTGCTTTTGTGGGTACCAAACTTTCTACATTTGGAAAATTAGATCATTTGACCCGGTTCATCGTTTTGAATGGTTTGGACATTTTTTTTATATATATGTGTGTTTGTTTGTTTTTTTACAGATTGATCGTTCCATAGTGGAGAGCTTTGGTGGAGGTGGCAAAGCTTGCATCTCAGCTAGAGTTTATCCAACACTGGCAATTAACAACGCTGCCCACTTGTACGTTTTCAACAATGGGAGTGAAGCCGTGAAGATTGCAAAGCTGAATGCTTGGAGCATGAACAAGGCCAAAATCAATTGAAATTATTACTTCACATAAACAAAACACCATAGAGGAATCATTATCAGAGATTAGCAAATTTATGACTTTTTTATGGATTTGTTATTGCAACGGAATGGTATACAGAAACCAACTCATTTATGTTATTGCAAATCATTTCTACTATAATTATATACTGTTGTTCATGAGAGTAAATTTCGGGTTTCCTTGGCAATATACGTTATTAGAAATTTAACGTGCAACGTAAAATCAATTTTTTTTTTTTTTACAAAATTTACGTTTAGATTGAGTATTTTGTCCAAAGGCGAATATTAATGAAGTGCCTGATATTTTAGAATTTTTTTTTTGGTTCAAGTTTATTATAACTTTGGTTTATATTTGAAGTCTTATATGAACTTGTTTTGTTTGATTGAACTATAATTATATTTGCTAAACTGAGACCAGAAACAAATTTGTCGAGAACAAACAGTATGAAATATACAAGAAACAAACTAAGGAGGCTATGAATATGACACCACAATAGAAACTAAAGGAATCAACTAAGAATAGTTGCTTCTTTTGAAGTACAAAAGGTCATCAAGAGAATAATTGCACCAATTATCATGTTTGGCGTGCAAAAAAAAAGGTTGTCAGAATTACCGAAGCTCAAATGATGAAAAATAAAATTCAGTGGAGGTTGAAGGAGATGAGAAGAATATAGAACTTGAAAAATGCAAAGAAACATTGAGAAAAGAGATGGAACAGTTTCACTATATGTTGCATGAAACTATATTAACAGACCATTTACGATTTAGAAACATTACATAGCTTTATAGTTCCACTGCCATATATCAGTAAAGGGCAACCCAATCCTCCATAAAAAGAAAAATAAAATAAAATAATTTTATCACTCAAAATTTTAAGCAACCAAGGTAGTACCCAATATACTACTGTTGCTTAGGGTGCTTACCTTGCTGACTTTGGCCGGAATTTGCACTTCCGCTCTGCAGTTAAGATAAAAAGCCACACGTTAAACAAATAGAATGGCTTATAAAACCCCTATGCTTAGAGTAAACATATGTGGTAAACCATCTCATCCTATAGACTCAGTAAGTCGATGCCGGAAATGTTCAACAATTAGAATGATAAAATAACAACTGAAATGAAATTTCAGAAACAATCTATGTTAAAGATCTTCAAATGAACCCAATAGAATCAAGTGCGAGCTATTATTAACCTGTTTTTTTCCCTTACTATCTTCTCCCTCGTCATCCTCATCCCCATCTTCATCCTCGTCACCATCATCATCATCGCTGTCATAATCACCTTCTAAGCCATCATATTCATTCCCCTCAACACCTCCCCCGTAAACCATGATACTGCATGAGGAATTAGTTTGTCCCGAAATGCCGAACTACACAAACAATCCAACATTTCATTTGAGAAACAAAAAATGTGAAGATTGCACAAAAACAAATGCAATTGTGACATTTCACTTGCAACATAATTTTCTTCACGTTTCAAGAAGCTAGAAACGAGAATTCTCACTAATTCCCCCCAATTTTCATCCCTCACAAAACATAATGACAGTTCTTTCCGGAGAAAATTGATTTTACTCTCAAAATAGCAATAAATGAAGAGGATTTAACGCGCCACACTGGCAAGCACTAACCAAAGAAATGCACTTTCTAAATAGCTCTACTAAAAGAGATATGTTAGACTCACCCAATGTTATAGTCATGTTCCATTCGATCCTGAAGTTCCTCAGCCTGTTGATAGATATATCAAAGAAACTAAGAATACACACATGGAATTATTAAGTTAGCCTTCCTATTCCAAAAGAAAATGCGGAACTTACAAGCTCATCGTCAATATCATCATCGGGGATCTGAGGAGGGCTGAAGAAGTTGAAGAAACTTTCACAATTTTCAGTTTTTGTAATGGGCTTAATATTCTTCGATCCTTTCTTGGGCTTCTTTTTCAGGACCTTCTGTGTCAGGCATTTCCCAGGATACCATTCAATCTTCGTTCTACAAATTACCCAAAGTTTTAAGATATGTGTAGTAGGACAACCTAAAATTTTCTTGGTACAAAAGATATATTAACTCACCCAATTGCTTTCTCCAAAATGGGTTCATTTTCATCATCAACCATGTGATGAGTTTTAGTCAGCAAAGAATTCTTAAAATAAGGGTTAGAATCAAAGAAAAATTCCAGCTTGAAACCCTTAGGATCATCAATTCTGCCCCACTTGATATCTTTAAGATACTTGAGAGCCCCTTCATCCCTCTCTGTAATCTGTATCAGCAAAGATTAAATCACACGCAATTTCAATCGAAAAATAGATCATCTTGGACAAAGAACTACACAATTCACATACCTCCTCAGCCAAAACTTCATTCGTTTTCATTGCAGTGAGCCAAAACTCAGGAACTCCTTTTTCTGCATTTAAGGTTATGTCAAGCCATCTCAGGAATAATGCATTGGAACAATTTCAGAAACATAACATGAGTCAAACAATATTTAACACCTTCTACACATTCAACCCCTTCTTTGTCCATCCCAACTTCATTTGTCTCTCCTTCAACCTTCACTATACCATTCACAATTTCATACCTCTGCATTTTCAGTTATTAAAAGAAGAAAAAAATCAAGATAAAGAGGAAGACTCATATAATCTGCCAAGAAATATGCATGTGCATAAATTGAGATTCATGAAACAGGAAACATGATAATATAAAAAGGTTTAGACATGATATAACGAAGCATTAATGTCCAAAAAAGAACCCCACAGACCTTGGTATAAAGTGGTTCATAAAGTTTCTGATACTTAGCTTCCAATGCAGCTCTCTCCTCTAAAAACTTCTTCTCCAGTGCATCATGTTCACTCTGCAAAATGAACATGTAAGGAATTATTTCAAAACCCAAAAACAGTACAATACTCCAATGAATTGTAGGACAAAAGGTGTCAGCCTTCCAATTCTGTTAAACATCAGCATTTTTCACCCAAAGACCAAGTGAAAATTTATATTAAATCCAATCATAAGAAATATTGCAAAATCAACTTAAAACCTAGGGTAATTGAAAAGTCAAACTATGAGATCTGGTTTCAAATTCAAGGAAAGTTGATAGTAAAAGTAATAAAAGAAAACAGAAGAACAGAGAAGCTTGAATATGGAATGAACAGGATAGTTCTACATGGTATGGATGAGTTGTACTTCCTATCAGGTGTTCAGGTATTAGTAAATCCAATATTTTAGTAAAGATATACAAGTTCCCCTTAAGGAACCCTACGTAAGAACTCGGACAAAATCGAGCAATATTAAGAAAAACATCCACCACAGAAATCAAACACATATTCTAGAATATCAGCCAGTCGTGAACTTACGAGTCTCCATTTAAGCTGACATCATCTGAAAAGTAATCCATATAACAGATTCAAACATCAATCAACGTACCAATATTCATCCTCTAACAAGCACAGCTTTCCCATTGACAGAAGTGACCTTACAAAGCAAGATATCAATTGCAAGGCAAAAGATTGACACGGAAAATGCACAAGTCCTACGCCTGCAAACCCCCCTCCTTGTCCCCCCCGCCCAAAAAAAGTAAAAAGGCTAAGAAGGAAAATGTCTCAAGTAATAACCAATAACAGTTATAAGAATCCAAACAATTGTTTGAGCTATAGCATGTACTGGGATGTGTAATCACATAAATGAGATTGGCAACAAAACACACAGAGAACATAAATTTCAAATCAGAATTCAGATGTACAACCTGAATCTCTCTGAGAATCTCAACACGCTTTCTGACATTTGGTGATAGAGTTTCTAGTACATCAGCATGTTGTCCCGCTAAAGTTTGAAGTTTATTCTGCAAAAAGGAGATAAAGACATTAATGGAAATAACATAGTAGAAATAATAAACTTGACAGTTTCCGCACAATCGACAAAACAAAGCGTCAAATGGAGAGCCATCAGCGCTTAAAACTTCACACTACTTCAAAATACAAACAAGCTTAAGCACAATTCTCATTTGTTAGTTTTTATTCCAAAACACATTTGATATTTCTGATCCATTTTTACAATAATAAAGCAAAAGCATTAAAAATAAACAAGAATTACTTACCTTAAGTCCATTAACCAGCCCGGCGCGTTCCTCTGGGCTCAAAGCTGCCGACGGAACAATCAGATGTTTTATCATTAAAAAATCACGTAAGTCCAAATAATGACAATCGAAATCACAACCGCAAAATAGATTAAGAAAGAATCAAACGGGTAATTTCCAATGTTATTTTCAAAAGGTGAGATGGGAAGAAAATAATTAAGTTGATATACCGGCAGCGGCGGCGGGAAGGGCGACGCCGAGATCGGATTCGTCATCGTTACTCATCTTCTTCTTTTTGGCTACGAAACGACTCTTTGGGAAGCAAGAAAAGAAAATGCAATCGGAAAAGGGAAATTGGAGAACCCTAGGAAACGTGATCGGGAGCGAACTTATTTATCACAGAGTGTAAAAGTGACGAGAGACTGACCAAAGCCAAAGGATAGTACTGCGCTTCACGCGTTGTTGAGGAGCGTCGCCTTTGAAGGTTGAGGAAGTGGATGTGTTAGTTGGACCCACAAAAACCCACCTGAATTTAGCGGTATTTGGCTAGATATTCCCCTTTGGGAAATTATTTAGCCAAATACCCTTTTTGGAAAGCATTTGAAAAAAATACTACATTCGGCTCACGTAAGGATAATTCGTATTTTTTCGAACGCGTTTTCTAAACTCGCATCTAGAATAATGTGATTTCAGTTTGACGTAATTTTTTTATCCGTTAATTTAGAAAAAAAATCAAGGAACTTGCCTCCTGTAGGACGCGAGTTCCGCGAGAAATTGAACCCCGCGATAAACTGTCATTTAATAGTTTTAGATTAATTAAAGTAATATTGATTATAAAAAGAGTGTTCAAATTAATGGTTAAAAAATTATTTACGGCGTTAGGGTTTCGAGAAACTAGCACCCTGTATGATATAATAAATACTTACTTTTTAATATGGTAAATGGTTAAAAGTTATGTGTTGTTTATAAATAATGTATATTTAATTTATTATACGTTATTAATTTTTGTAAAAAAAATAAAAGAAGATCGTTAAAAATAAAAATATAGTTTACATATTATTTAAGACTCCGATAATATCATCATCATTAGAAAACATTGCAAACAGCTCAAGCTCAAGGCCCGCCTCCAAAAGGAGTTAGTAGGTGAGATTCCACCATCAATTCCATAACAGCGTCGTCCACAACGTGGAATAATGAGTACGTTAATGGTTCTAACGTCTGCAATCGATACTCCAGCGGTTCTAACTTTTTCCCACGACCATGTGGAACATGTTTGTTCACTTCATTAATCAACTTCTTATACGTTAAGTTGTATGGCAGCAGAAGCAATATAGCACTTGAGGACTGTAATACGACTCCAAGAGATTCATCATCGACGTCTTACATGACGCGAGTTTAGTGCAAATTATAGAATATATTAAATGACAATAATATTGATTATAAAAAGAAAAGTGTTTAAATTAATGGAGTAATTTATAAAAGTTATAGATTACATAGAGTTGTGAGTTATGTCATTAAAAACGCATTAATTATAAAAAGATTTTTAGAATCGTGCATGGAATAGAATTGAAATTAGTTGTCAATTAGGCAAACAATATATTTCAAATTAATGGAGTCGATATTATACTAAGAATAATGAAATACAAATAGTGTATATAATAGATACTTACATTTTAATATGGTAAATAGTTAAAAGTAATTAGTTAAATGGAATACAAATAGTGTATATAATAAATATTTACTTTTTAATATGGTACATAGTTAAATGGAATACAAATAGTGTATATTATATCAATAAAAAGTAAAGTTGATTTATCTTGTGCAAATGATTTTAAAAGAACTCACATCTTGCAGAACGTGAATTTTGTGGTAAATGGAACTCGCTTCCTGTAGGGTGAGCGTTTCGTTCGAATAAATTTTGCAACGGTGGAAAATTTATTTACGTCGTTTAGGTTATGAAAAACTCGCACTCTGTAGAATGCAATTAATGGAACTCGCGTCCTTCAGGGTGCGAGTTCCATTCAATCCTCGCACCCAACCTGTGCGATTACGACTATAAATAGGTCCTCGCCCCCACCCTTTTACCACACCAAACAGAATTCACTCTCTCTCAAATATATTTTCTTTCAATTTCTCGGTTAATTTCTCGTATTGCATTAATGGCGAGATTTATAAGATTAGATCACTAGCACGTGTTCGACTATCATCGGAGACATGTAAGTTTTATCTAGTTTAATTTCATTTTTATTTTATTCAATTATATATTCTAATTTTACATACGAGTATTTTAAAATTTTTATGTAGTTTAATTTAGACTTACTTTTTTATTTTTTAGGGAGGGGAGGAACGACGTCTAGAGGTGTCTTACAATCGGATGTCGAACTTACCCGACCCGTTGGTTGCATCGTATTTAGCGCAGACTGGATTTTTGCACGCATCCAATATTATTAGAGGTACGAAATTAGACGTTGATTTGATCACGCTCTTTTGGAGAGGTGGAGGCCGGAGATGCACACATTTCACCTTCCGTGCGGTGAGACGATGATTACCCTGCAGGACGTTTCTTAAATCCTGGATTTGCCTATTGATGGAGAGGTGATCACCGGTCACGGTACTTTTGATTAGAATGCCCTATGTTTGGATTGGTTAGGGGTTGCACCAGAGAGTTTTGATAGTGGAAAAGTAAAATTGAAGTGGCTGCAGGATAATTTAAAAAATTTACCCATTGACGCGAGCGAAGTTGTGATGAAGGTATAATTTTTTAAAAATTTTTATTATTGAAATAATAAAAATCTGTACATATGCTAATATTTTTTCCTATTGTAGGCATATGCTCGCGCCCATATTTTATGGATGATCTGCGGGGCATTGATGCCTGACAAATCCCGCAACAAGTACACACGATCTGATTGCGACATCTGGAGGATTTTGAAGATGCCGGTAAACTGAGCCGGGGATCCGCAGTTTTGACATATCTGTTTAGGGAGCTGTGCAAGAACACCGATCCTGAGAAGTGTCAGATTGGAGGTTGTTTGACGTTGCTCTAGTCCTGGGCATGGTGGAGAATACCATTTTTACGCCCTCAGCTTAGGGAGCCTACTCCATATGTTTTTCCGCTGGGTCGGAGGTGAGAAAAGAGTTTTATTTCAATATACAAATTTTTATAATTAAAATTTATTTTTTAATATGCGTATTTAATTAGGTAACACTTTAGTGTATTTATATAAAATTAATTATATATTTAACTTTAATTATATATATTACAATTTTATGGATACCGTACGAGGATCCGGCAGTACACAAGTGCATCCCGAAATTTTCGGATGAGACAGTGCATCTTTGGACGGCCACTGTACCACTCGTCCAATACGCTGTAGTTGAGTAGCATCCGACTGACCCCGTCTTATGGCAGTTTGGTTGTTTCTAACGCATCCCAGTGGTGCCTCCAAACCTGGACGAGTTGCACAAACTCACCCGACAAGGAAACCCGAGGTAATATTTATGTACATACCGCATTCTTTTATTAACTCAAACGGAAGTCACATCTAAAAAGAATAATAGTTTTTATTATATGATAGGTTGATTGGTCGGTGTATCACCAAACTTATATCGCTCACTAAAGGGACAAGGCGAACCCGCGATGGAAACCCCAGCATGATTACCGTATGTTTGATACGATGGTCAGCCATGGCTACGATGACTGGTTTATGGCCAATGGGAAGCCATTTACTTTGACTCTAGAGGAACGAGCACGAGTCCTTCATCGTCAGCAACGCAACCGTCCACCATTTCAGCGTACGAGGGGAGCACGGAACACTTCTGACAGTACGTCATTATTGACAAGAACCCGCGGTCCTGCCTCTGAAGCAGTCGATGCCATCCCACCACTGATGCGGCCACAAAACTTCAATGGATCGATGTAGTCATCATTCCAACCGGGCCCGAGTCCGAGCGTAGGTTGTTTCACGCCTTCTATGTCAGACCATTATTCTCAATTTGTGGCGATGATGAGTGGCACCTCCAGTTCTCGTCCAACCTACATGCCCTTTATACAGTTTCCTCCGAGGACGACCGTATTTGGAATCGGGATTGTCCAACAAACGACACCGCAATCCCTTTTCTACCTTAGTGGGCCTGGTCGAACGAGTGGTACTATTGGGGGTAGAACCGAGAATGATGGTGATAATGATGACGACGATGGCGATGAGGATGAGCCCGTCCAAGATACTCGCCCTCGACGCAATCCCGATCGAACTCGCCATCCATGGCGTTGTGGTACCGGTGGACATAGGCGTCATTAGTTACTTACTTTATTGTCTTTGAAAACATTGAACTCTATTTTTTGTTTTGTTTTTTAATTTTTATGTATTAAGTACGATTTTTTCTTTTTAATTAGTATATATTGACAAGCATCGTATATTGTCAAATAAATATTCCTAAATCTCAGAATAAATATAAAATAGTGTAGTATAGAGAAGAAGGTGTCGGTCTATAGGGACTTAAGAGTTTCTGAAATACTATTGTTTCGATCTTGACTGTTGCGAGGTAATTTAGTGAATGGGGGGGTTTGATCGAGATAACTAGAGAATAGGAGTAAAATTACTACGAAAATAATGAGGTGAAAATAAACCGATTAAAATAATTAGCCTTAGGCTTTTGTTCCGCTTCAATTCAAATGATCATCGAAAAATAATTTTTCAACTCCGGATACATGCCGGTTACAGTCTACAAGGCCCAACCCTTGTAACCTATTTTTCTCTCCGGTAAACCGATAATCTAAAATCAATTTTTAGATTTTAGTTTTCTAGTTAGAGTAACCACGTTTATCGCTGTTAGAATAAAACAATTTTAAAGTTTTGAAAAACCCCGACTCGAATTATGTTGTCTCGATGAGAATCGAATCCGATCTCAAATTTTCCTTAGCGAATCCGTCGCTAAGTGTGTTCATAGGAAGTTGAAACCACGACTATCGTTGATTCTTCCTTCCACTATAAATCTCAACAACAATCAAATCAACGCTAGATTTTTGAAAAAAAGTGAAGATTTTAATAGAAAGGCCGATTGCCGATCTAAGTTTTAGAAAAATCGAGAATGTAAAACAAAGTTTATTAAGTACCTTTTTAATTCTCACGAGGTGAATTGAAGCTTCGCTTTAAACCCTTGGCTAATAGAAAATTTAGCTAAGCATGATTATGAAAGAAATCATACTTGGCATTGTTTTAAAATAAAAAAACTAAGAACAAAAAAAATAAAGAAGAACTTGAATTAAACTTGAAAGTAAAAACAAGCTAAGAGAATTGAGAGATGATTCTTGAGTTCACCCCAAATGAGGTATTTATAGTATTTTAAAAACCCTAAAATAACCTAAAGTGATAAAAGATAAATCCTAAAATATTCAAATTAAATACAAAAGATAAATCCCAAGTTTAAATTTAAATCTCGGTTGATAAGTTACCCGAATCAAGGCTGATAAGCTATCCGGCGCTGCTGACGTGTCGTCCAGTCAGCCTTTCATGCCCAGATTCATACCCACTAATCCAGCCATGACTCTAGAAAAATAAAAACTGCAGAATTCAACCTCTTTTCAATGTATTTTCCATATTTTAAGACCTGTATGAAAAACACATAATAAATTCCAAATCAGCACAATATTCCAACCATTAGAGGCCTAATTAAAGATAAAATAGTGACCATTTTAGCTACCTATCATATATTTAGGGTATTAATTATTAATATCTTATGATAGTTGTTGTTTTCGTATTTTAATTGCTTCCTTAAAGTAGCGTTTGTTATTTCTATATGAATCTTTTTTTATTTTGTTTTTAATCGCAGTTAATTTTTTTGTTTTTATTTTATATTTTTAATACCATAAAATATTTAATTCCTAGAACCCGCACCCTACAAAATGCGAGTTTCCTGACACGTCATCAATCGTACTCAAACTCACATCCTACAGAATGCGAGTTTGGTCTATAAATACCCCTAACCAATTGGCGTTGCAATCAGGTAGCTTTGCAGGATATTTCACTTCAATTGTAGCTACCAATGACAACAAACCACATACCTGGAAATACTTTCGCAAAGAGATTTTCCGAGTATTGTGATCTGTTTGTATATGTAGTTGCATGATGAGTGCGTGGTTTTCCAGGGTGGCCAATTGTGGTGCGATGTGTGTACCGTGTTTTTGTTTAAGATGAACGACAAATCACAATATTAAAAAACGTAATCGTGGTCAAAGCCCCCCATTTCCGACAATGATGAAAGTGGGTGTAAAATGCAGCGTAATAAAGTAAACCTCAAAATCCATGACTGTGAACATCGGTGGAGAATGAGAATGTCTAGGGATATAATTGACCGGTTACAACATTGTTGACCACGGCCAGGCAATGTACAAAATGCCCTCTTTGTTGGGGTGTCATCTTTGATCGAGGTCAAAACTAGAAGTTGTATTCCAACCCAGACTTGGCAGCTGATAATACATAGCATTTGTTGTATGTTGATGTTGACCATGGTTCTGATCGGTACCTCGAAATCCATAAAGCTGCATCTTCATCTGTCATGTCTAAGGTTACTACTTTTGGTGGGGTGTGGGATACAATAGAATAGGTGTTCTATCTTGTTATTTCTAAGGATGTAATATAAGTTTATGTTGAAATGTAAGTTTTATTTTGTTGATTTTGCAAAGTCTACCTGCATTTCTTTTATCTGCAACGAGGGATTGAACAATGTCAACTAGTTTATCAAATTTTTTTCTAAGGAAGTGGTACTTACCTTGTGAACTCGTCAAGAGGGTTCACTTGAATGGTGAAATCGTTGTGAGTTAACGGCCATGGTAGATATCAAGATCTTTGTCGCGATCAGAGTCATGTTAACAAGTGCTCATCCACTTGCCGCGTCGATCACCTTCATGTCTATAGGCGTTAACCTCTCGTAGAAATACTGGAGAAGCGTTTGTTCGGACAAACCATGTTGTGGACAGTTTGTGCATAGCTTTTTGAAATGCTCCCAGTAATCGTACAAAGATTCAGTATTCTTCGGTGGGATACTCAAGATACTTCACCTTAGCTCGCTTGCCTTAGCTGCTGGGAAAAACCTGTCAAGAAAAATGCGAGCCATGTCAGTCAAGAAAAAGGCGAGAAAAGGGAAAGACGCGAAGTTTTATTTGATCTTCAGAAACTCCCTGGGTTTTGTACTCAAACAAACCATATGGAACTCTTTGAGGTGCTTGTGAGGATTTTCGTTGGGCAATCCGTGATAAGTTGGTAGAAGGTGTATCAAACCCGTCTTGAGTGCGAATGGCGTTGTGCCATTCGGGAATGTAATGCACATCGGCTGGTTTTCATCAGGCGCCGCAGTGAGTTGTTGGATAGTACGTTCGTCATCTCCCATTGAAACTTGTTCTTCGTTGGTGTGGTCGAATTGTGTTTCGGCTTCAAATGGTAACTCTAGATCACGTTCTAGTTGTTGTCGCAGTTTTTGTTTCTTTTCTCGAAGTGTCTGGCCGTGCAGTCTTCAGGCTAGTGATTCGATCTCTAGGTTGAAATCTACTATTTATCCCAGATTCCTCATGGTCATAAATTAAACAAAAATAATTAGTAACTTTGTCGAAGTCCCCGGCAACGGCGTCAATTTGACAAGCATCGTATATTGTCTAATAAATATTCCTAAATCTCAGAATAAATATAAAATAGCATAGTATAGAGAATAAGGTGTCGGTCCACAGGGACTTAGGAGTTTCTAAAATATTGTTATTTTGATCCTGACTTTTGCGAGGTAATTTAGTGAATGAGGGGTTTGATCGAGATAACTAGAGAATATGAGTAAAATTACTAAGAAAATAATAAGGTGAAAATAAACCGATTAAAATAATTAGCCTCAGGCTTTTGTTCCACTTCAATTCAAATGATCATCGAAAAAGAATTTTTCAACTCCGGATACATGCCGGTTACAGTCTACAAGGCCCAACCCTTGTGACTTGCTTTTCTCTCTGGTAAACCGATAATCTAAAATCAATTTTTAGATTCCAGTTTTTTGGTTAGACTAACCACGTTTATCGCCGTTAGAATAAAACAATTTTAAAGTTTTAGAAAAACCCGACTCGGATTATGTTGTCTCGATGAGAATCGAATCCGATCTCAATTTTCCTTAGCGAATCCGTCGCTAAGTTTGTTCATAGGAAGTTGAAACCACGACTATCATCGGTTCTTCCCCCACTGTAAATCTCAACAACAATCAAATCAACGCTAGCTTTTTGAAAAGAAAGTGAAAAGATTTTAATAGAAAGGCCGATTGCCGATCTAAGTTTTTAGAAAAATCGAGAATGTAAAACAAAGTTTATTAAGTACATTTTTAATTATCACGAGGTGAATTGAAGCTTCGCTTTAAACCCTTGGCTAATAGAAAATTTAGCTAAGCATGATTATGAAAGAAATCATACTTAGCATTGTTTTAAAATAAAAAAACTAAGAACAAAAAAATGAAGAAGAACTTGAATTAAACTTGAAAGTAAAAACAAGCTAAGAGAATTGAGAGATGGTTCTTGAGTTCACCCTAAATGGGGTATTTATAGTATTTTAAAAACCCTAAAATAACCTAAAGTGATAAAAGATAAATCCTAAAATATTCAAATTAAATACAAAAGATAAATCCCAAGTTTAAATTTAAATCTCAGCTGATAAGTTATCCGAATCAATGCTGATAAGCTATCCGGCGCTGCTGACATCATTATCTAGAAGCTACTGACGTGTCGTCCAGTCAGCCTTTCATGCCCAGATTCATGCCCACTAATCCAGCCATGACTCCAGAAAAATAAAAATGCAGAATTCAGCCTCTTTTCAATGTATTTTCCATATTTTAAGACCTGCATGAAAAACACATAATAAATTCCAAATCAGCACAATATTCCAACCATTTGAGGCCTAATTAAAGATGAAATAGTGACCATTTTAGCTACTTATCATATATTTAGGGTTTTAATTATTAATATCTTATGATAGTTGTTGTTTTCATATTTTAATTGCTTCTTTAAAGTAATGTTTGTTATTTCTATATGAATCTTTTTATATTTGTTTTTAATCGCAGTTAATTTTTTTTGTTTTTATTTTATATTTTTACTACCATAAAATATTTAATTCCTAGAACCCGCACCCTATAAAATGCGAGTTTCCTAACACGCCAGTAATCATACCCAAACTCGCACCCTACAGAATTCGAGTTTCCTAACACTTCAGCAATCGTACTCAAACTCACATCCTACATAATGCGAGTTTGGTCTATAAATACCCCTAACCAATTGGCGTTGCAATCAGGTAGCTTTGCAGGATATTTCACTTCAATTGTAGCTACCAATGACAACAAACCACATACCTGGAAAATACTTTCGCAAAGAGATTTTTCGAGTATTGTGATTTGTTTGTATATGTAGTTGCATGATGAATACGTGGTTTTCCAGGGTGGCCAATTGTGGTGCGATGTGTGTACCATGTTTTTGTTGAAGATGAATGACAAACCACAATATTCGGAAACGTAATCGTGGTCCAAGCCCCTACCATTTCGGACAATGATAAAAGTCGGTGTAAAATGCATCGTAATGAAGTAAACCTCAAAATCTATGACTGCGAACATCGATGAAGAATGAGAATGTCTAGGGATATAATTGACCGGTTACAACATTGCTGACCACGGCCCGGCAATGTACAAGATGCCCTCTTTGTTGAGGGTGTCATCTTTGATCGGGGTCAAAACTAGAAGTTGTATTCCAACCCAGACTTGACAGCTGATAATGCATAGCATTTGTTGTATGTTGATGCTGACCATGGTTCTGATCGGTACCTCGAAATTCACTAAGCTGCATCTTTATCTGTCATGTCTAGGGTTACTACTTTTGGTGGGGTGTGGGATACAATAGAATATGTGGTCTATTCTGTTCTTTCTAAGGATGTAATATAAGTTTATGTTGAAATGTAAGTTTTATTTTGTTGATTTTGCAAAAATTAAAATTTATTTATTGTTGCTTTAGTTAACATTTACGAGCACAAAAATACAATTCACAAACTAATTAACAAATATGTTAATAAGCTTAATTGAATCAAACACGCTCAAAAACTGTTTAATGGTCATGTTCATCCAAAACTAACTCATGCATCCTAAAGTACAATACAAGTAAGATATCAAGTCATAGGGAAAGCAGAGAGACAAGGTGAAATAAAAGATATGCAACACGAAACTCTAATGAAGTATAATCAAGAAGACACAAAGGCAACCAATTGAATAAGGGAAAGAACTTGATGTAAATCCTACCCCCTCACTTAATCATAATGTCCCATTATGGAAAATAAAGTGCAAGAGAGGGAATAGAACACTCTCAAAGCTAATTGCGGCCACGCCCACAACCACGTCCTTGACGATAAGTGCTCGGACGAATATAGGAGATGATTTCGGCAATATTGGTCTCGATGGAGTTCAAACGCTCGTCAATATCCAGCTGCGGATTATTTTCTCGTGCTGGTTGAGGAATAGGCCTCTGGAGGAAAACACGCTCATTACGAGGTGTAGTAGTACCAGAGGAATAATATATAGCGCGTCGGGAGTTTTGGCTAGAAGACCCATTGTATCCAAGCACCTTGCATCCAACGCATACATGGCAAAAGCATAAGTAAACTGTGAATGATCAAATGTCAGAGGGAAAAGTCGAGATGCAAGATGTGCGATATAATGACCAAGAATAAGTGGGCGTTTGGTTCGCGTAACACACTCAAAGGCATGGGCAAACCAAAAGCCTAGATTTACCTTCATGTCGACTTACATACACCATAAAAAGAAAAGTTCAACCTTACTCAAAGCGGAAAAAGTGTCATTACGGCATGAATAGTTGTAAGCAAGGAAGCGATGTATGTAGCAGAGTGCCGGATTATGAATAGCCTATCCCTTTGTCTCACGAGGATCGTATTTGGAACTTGCCAAGCCAGTAAGAGTTTCATAGCACATGTCATTGTCAAAGTCCTACGGAATCTTAAGTAGAGCAGTCAAATACCCAAGATCCGTGACGTTTATCACGAATCCCTTATAAAAATTAAATTCTGTAATTGACATTCTAAAATACAGACCAAGCAGACAAAATGATATAATATCAGGAGAATGTATAGAAATAACATGTTTCTTATGAAATAAGAATGTGGCATAAAATTCAAAAACTTGTTCACAATACGTGTTACAACGAATCTCAGTATAAGTTGTCCACCCTATCTCATTAAAAAATTGTATAACAAATTCGCTCAGGTGTAAACTTTCTAAAGTTTGGGGAGGAATATACTTACAGACTTGAAAATGACGGTGTCGAATACGATTAAATCGCTCCAAGTCATCGCCGTCAAACTCCAAATAGTCATGTAAAACCTCCTCGATCGGAACTGAATATCTACGGCCACGTCGATAGCGTTCTGAATGTTCTTCTTGATTGAGTTGTTCGTTCGGAATAACACTGTCCCCTGAACTTGTTACGAGCGGTGGTGATTCTGGACATTTATTGGTTGAATGAGGTGACGCGTGTTGATCACTCTCAATATTTGGCTGATCTGCTCTCATGTGAAAACCAGTATCGAAATTTTTTGCGTAACCATAAATCGGATGGAAAATTAGTAACGGTGGAATGAAAATAGGAGTAGAGTTTACCTCGTCCTCGTCGCTGGTTACTGTTGAGGGCATCGACAATGACTGGCAACGTTGATGATTTCCCATGCATTGAGAGACAATCATCATCTACTGCTGTCGTGAGCGATGGTGAATTAGAAGTTGGAATGGTATTTGCGACAAAGAAACTCGCGGAGAATGCAATTAAGCATTACAACATACACCGTTCAATTGTGTTGATAATGAAGAGAATGAATGTGGACACCCATATTGCAGAATGTGTCCAAAAAGACTACGGATGTAACTAGAGGATCCGTGTATCACGAATAAAGAGGTTGAGCAATGTGTGGCAGATAATAAGATACGACAGACCTCATACTTGTTAGTTATTGCAATGTAATTGGATTTTTGTATAGTTTTATAATTAAATCTGAATGTTAATGACTGTAAAAAAAATTGGATGTTATAACACCCCATTCTCGGTCTGTTAGAGAACCGGGTCAAAAAGTGTTATCAGAAAACTTATTCAGAGATCAGAAGACAGAATCAGAGTTTGGAACTTGTTCGGGATATTTACTAGCCATTCTTAAAGCTTATCGAACTTATTCGTTACTAGTCTTATTAGAATTGGGGTCAATTTTAATCTTTTTCAAATTTAGGGACTAGATCGTAAACTTTACAAATTAGAGATCCTAGTCCAAATCCTTTATTACCAGCTTGTAATTAAAACTTACCAATTATTGACCTGTGAAGTTTCGTTACTATCGGATATCGTTAACCTAATCAATTAGACCGTATGGTTAGTGACCAATTTGTAAACTGTCCAAATTCTGTTTTATACCTTATAACAGATTTAACTAACACCGTATCGATACCCTATGGGCCATATCGATACCATTTCTTATTTCCAGTTCCAAATTCAAAAGATGTCAAACTCGTACCGATACAGCTAAGACTGTATCGATACTAGTTGATTGCGTTGATTCTGTACCGATACGCTATAAGACCGTATCAATACCATTTTTCATCCCTGCTTCCAGTGACCAATTTCCATACTGATACGCCCAAACCGTATCGATACACCTTGCTTGACCAATGTTGACCAGACCATTTATGCAAGGGCCGTACCGATACGCCATCACCCGTATCGATACTCTTTGACATGTAATGACAGATTTTTGCTGGTTTTTATTGGATTTACCCATCCAAATGTTATCCAAATTTTACTAGTAAGCTAATAAATAGTAACTCTAATAGCATGTCAAATTTTAGGGCGATTCGAATCCATTTACCTCGTTTTTACCTTTTTGAGCCAATTGTGCAAATTAACACCATTTTTAGCCATACTAGCATGTCATTTAGGGCATTTAAACCTTATACAAAACATAGCATATATACCCATAGCCAAAGCATCCAATTCAACTAGTTTAACTACTTTGCCACCATTCTAGGAGTTCATAGGGACAAAACACATTACTCTAAGCTAGTGGTGACTTGTCGATCTTCCAACTAGTCCCGATCTCGAACCGATAACTTTCTTAACCTAAAATGTGGAAGATGAATGCATTAGACTTATATAGTCTAAGTGAGGTAGCCATAAACCATGAATGAGCATGATGTGCAATTTTTCATGTTCTAATGACAAATCTAACCATGCTGACATGAGGCATATAATCAACATAACATAATATCATGCTCAACATGTAACATAGCATCAACAATTATCATAATGGCAATCATAATTAGCATATCAATAGTTCCGAATCAATGATCAATAACAATAATCAATTATTTTCCCTTTGGTCACATGAGAATATATATTTAAGTAGAAATCATATTTCCACACAACAATTACAAATCATATAAACATATCATTCCCCTTGGACAATGTAATAAGTGGATACACGGATTCCCTTCTACACCATACATATATCAGAAAATAGGTCGTAGCCATATATAAAAAAATAGGCTGTAGCCTTGAGCCGTAGCTTTGGATAGTATCTCTTACACAATCCATCCTTATCTCCCCAACTTATAGGCCATAGCCCCGGACCGTAGTCCAATCCCTTACTTATACGAGCTCAAATAACCCTATAACATGCCAATTGTATCCAAAACTCACAAATGTCCAAGGTTACACATATTTCATTATATTACTTACCTTTATGCTCGTAGGCCATAGCATATCAGAATCAGAATTGAGCATCAGCTCCATAGCACAATTGTATCAAAATTCATATACAAGCATGAATCAGACATCACATATGAACTTACAAATATATCAAGCATTATTGGAGCTTACTATGCTTACCGTTAGAGTCCACATATGCATGCTCTACTTGAGACCTTAAACACAAATGCAATCATAACACAAAACAAATGCAACGGGATGGCTCCGTGCCAATCCCTTGACACGACTACACTCACCTTGATGTTAAGGCTATCGGATAACGATTCCTTTATTCCTAACTTGTCTAGATGACGATGGGTTAGCTTCCTCAAATTCTTGAACTATGGAAAACAATAGGAAAATATTATAATCAATATAACACCATCTATACTTGTTTCTAAGCTTAGAATAGCCATCAACAATTCAATAAACTCTTGGATTAAGAATTCGGAGGACAATGACTTAACTTTAGAGATCACAACTTGAAATTAGACCTTTGGAAGCTAGCAAAATCAACAATAACATAGGGCTTTTACTTACCCAATCGATAGCTATGGATTGACGTTTTTAAAACAAGAAAAGCTTAAGCTTAAGGAGTTCAAATGGAGAGGTGTGTGCTTGATTGGTGGAGAAGATAACAATGGTGATGCTTGCTTAAGAGTTGAAGATGAAGATGACAAAGAAATGTGTTAAGATATATGTTTTGATATAATAATTGAAAAATTGATTTGAACTGAATTGAAAAGAATTTAAAACACGCCTTAAGTCAAAACAACTTGAAAAATAAGTTTGAGGAAGTTTAAAAAGGTTTTGAAGTGTTTTAAAATGTTTTTAAGTAGCCAAACCTAAGATTTTAATGTACCTGTTTCGGTACAGGTATACCTGTTTCGATACGCCTAAAGGTTTTTGTTACAAGTTTTTGAAACTGTCAAAATGTGTTTTGATACAGGCCTTAGCCGTATCGAAACAAAAAGGGGTCATTTTGATACACCTCTATGGCGTTTCGATACGCTTATGTGGCATATATCCCAATGACCAAAACCCCCCAACGGTTATATTTCCAATGTTATTTTAAATTGCAGGTCGTACCGATATGCCTAAACAGGTATCGATACGCATCAGCTGACCAGAGCTTAACAGCTAGTTATGAAGAAGGCCGTACCGATACGGTTGATAAGCGTTCAAAAGTACTATTTTTCTTACCCTTTTTACTCATATTATTGTTAGACTTAGGCTCATATTAGTTGCATAGTTAGCCATTCATGCATTAATCCATGTTTCCTTCAATCGTTGAGCTTGATTACATAACTTGGTGATTTTTGTGGAAATAGATGCTGCTTTGGTGTGTTTTTGTGTGTGTATGTGCAGGATCACTTGCCAAAGCAATACCGAGCTAGTTGCCAGGGCAATGCATGAAGGATATGCCGAGCTAGTTGCCAGGGCAGTGCATGAAGGAGACGCCGAGCCAGTTGCCATGGCATTTGTCGACAAAGACCAAAAGCAATATGGATGTCGAAATTCATGACTTTACAAGCCCAAGATGACATGGAGCAAGGCCCAAGCCCAAAGGAATTTGATTGCCATGCAGAGATTAAAGAAGAGTTAAATTCCAAGAAGATAGGAGAAGTTCTAATAGGAATAAAATTATAATAAAGAATTATATTCTTTAAAGATAATTTAATTCCAACTCAAACTCCTCCTCAAAGAAGGACTTTGGCCTAGCCCTATAAATATCAAGGAGATTTCGACAATTCCAGGAGAGAGCAAGAGGGAATTTCGACAACTCCAAGAGGGAGAGCAAGAGTTAATTTCGACAACTCCAAGAGAGGAAGCAGGGGGAATTTTCGGCAAGCATCTAGGGCAAGGAATTTTCGACAAGCTTCATCTTTTCTTCCTTGTTCGATTGGGTTCATGCTAGGGATTGTTTATCTTGTGTTTCTTTGGAACCTAGCCATGAACTAAATTTACTTGGCTATGGTTATTGTGTTTTGTGGTTGTGAGAAACTATTGGTTTTTGTTTAGGTAATAAGAGTTTGTACTTTTCTATTTCAAGGTTTATTCATTCTTGGTTCTTATTATTGTTTGCGAGTGAATTGGGAGAGGATCTCGTGATTTCATCCATTTATCTAATATCGGGAGAGTTAGATTCAAGAAACGAATGAGTATGGTCTTTACTCAATCCAATGATGGTGAAGATTAATCCGGCTTAGGAATAAGTTAAGGATTTCAACGGCTAAGAGGAGCGCAAGATTGGTTGTTGTTCACCCTTGATTCACGCAGGGATGTATTATCAAGGCATGCACAAGTAGCTAGAGTTTCGACTTAGGGATAAGAAGAAACCATTGAAGAACGCTCCGCCGAACCTTGAAGTTGCTGCCCAGTCGCCCAAGTAGTTGCCCAACTAGTCGCCCAGGCAACCATCAATTAGTTGCCAAGGCAACCCCGTTGTGCAAGTCGCCACGGCAACTGAGTTGCCCGTGCACTCTTTTACCAAGACGATCCAATCGGCTATCACACCTCAACTCACGATAACCTAGCCTATCTCTCTCATTCGAATTCATCTTTTCTTTTACTTAATTGCTTTCTAGATTAGTTATTAGTTAAAACTTCTATAATCCTTTACTTGTGTTTTTACTTTTTACAAGTGCAAGAGACTAGATTCTTGAAGTGGCACCAATCCTCGTGGAGACGATATCTTTTATACTATAACTTGCGACGTGTATACTTGCACATTTGCGTAGCACTTATTACGCGCAACAAGTTTTTGGCGCCGTTGTCGGGATTGGCAATAGCGACTTTGTTTTTACTTTCTTGACTTTTTTTTTTTTCTTGTTTAAAATTCAAAGGGCTAACAAACTTTGGTTTTGCATTGGTATATGACCGGGCGAGACCGACTTCACAGAATATCCCTTTGATCCGTAAATCGAACGAACCTTACAAAGACTTAGACGAAGGATAAGAGAAGCAATGGCAAATCAAGACCGCAATATGAATCAAGATGTTCGGCGGAGGAGGAGGATTGATTCTTGCTAAAATGTAACTATTCGAGACTATCTTGAAGAAGATCTTGATGGACTTAACCCGGAGTTGTCGCACTGAAATTGAAGCCGACCACTTTGAGTTGAAACCGTAATGTTTAATATGATCAACACAATAGGTCAATTTGGCGGCTCAAAGAATCGAAGATGCACGACAACATCTGAAATCTTTCCTCGAGATTTGCAACTCGTTCAAGATACACGGAGTCACCCCTGATGTCTTACGATTAAGATTATTCCCCTATTCACTGAGGGATAGGGCAAAAGCATGGCTAAATAGCATTCCTGCCGGATCCATAGCATCTTGGACTGATCTTTGTCGTGATTTCCTTGCTAGATTTAATCCTACAAATTTAACTGATAAGCTTCGTAACGACATTACTTCTTTTCGGCAGGCAGATGATGAATCTATGTACGAGGCTTGGGAGCGATATAGAGAACTTCTACACAAATGCCCTCTACACGGATTCCCGGTATGGACTCAAGTAACAATGTTTTACAACGCCGTGAATACACCAACAAGGATGATGCTAGACGCCTCGACAAACGGCATACTCCTAGATAAGTCGTCGGAAGAAGCAATGCAAATTTTAAACAGGCTGGCCAAGAACGACTATCAATTCCCATCTACTAGAAGAGGAGGAGTTAGACGCCAAGCCCCAATACATGAACTAGGATCATCAGATTCAATTTCGGCACAATTGGCCGCATTAACCAAGATGGTCCAGAACATGCAAAAACCAAACAACACACATGAAGTCAAGGTAATGGATTCTTTTTGTGAGTTATGTGGCAATAACCATAATTCTTCTGAATGTATGCAGAATCCGGAATCTAGCTTCTATGTGGGGAATTACAATTGGAGCAACAACATGATGTCAAATACATACAATCCAGCTTGGAAGAAGCACCCAAATTTTTCATGGAGTAATCCCAACAATGCTCTAAACCAGAACAATCAGAATGCACAAGCATCGGGATTCTAGCAGAATATGCCACGGCAAAGCATGATCCGCAAAGCAACAACCGACAACATCTAGTTCTTTGGAAAATTCTCTAAATGCTTTTATGATGAAAACTGAATCTTATATGGCTGAGAATAGTAATTTCATAAAAAGAACTGATGCTTTCATTAACAGGACCGAGATGAGATTGAAAAACCAAGAGGCGGGAATCAAATCATTGGAAAATCAAGTCGGACAACTTGCTCAAAATCTGAACACTAGACCACAAGTAGGTTTACCTAGCGACATCAAGTCGCAAGAGAGAACGGCCATGAGCAATGTAAGGCAATCACCACCGAAGTGGCCAACAACTTAGAGAGGTTCAAACCCGCTCGTCAAACAAAACTCCACAAAAAGATCAAGACGAACCTAGCGGCAAAGTCTCAGATGCTGAACCAGGAATTGTTGCGGCAACCGCAATAAGCATGCCTCGGCAACCGATGACGCCAAAGAACTTGCGATAAGCACACCTCGGCAACCCAGGTTGGTAACGTATCGGCAACTCGGATGTCCCAACAATGCCGTCAATCGGGTTTCAAACCAATGAAAGGATAGAAGATATCCGACTTCCACCACCATTCCCACAAAGGTTGAAGCGACAAAAGCAAGAATACCAATTCAAGAAGTTTCTTGATATCCTAAAGCAAGTCCACATCAACTTGCCATTGGTGGAAGCAATTGAACAAATGCCAAACTATGCCAAGTTTCTTAAAGACATTGTGTCCAAGAGAACAAGGCTAGGAGAGTTTGAAACAAAGGGCGCGCTGAGAGGATGCATGGCAATGTTGCACAATCGCATGCCGCCCAAGTTGAAGGATCCCGGAAGTTTCACAATACCCCTGTTCTATTGGAAATCACTATGTCGGGAAAACACTATGCGACCTAGGGGCTAGCATAAACTTGATGCCTAAATCGGTTTTCGAAACTAGAGTCGGGAAGGCAAGACCCTACACGATTATCTTTGCGGCTAGCCGCCAGATCCTATGTGCATCCGAGGGAAAAATCGAGGACATCTTGGTAAAAGTTGATAAATTTATTTTTTCCCGCTGACTTTATTGTTTTGGATTGTGAAGCGAGATGAGCATGCGCCTATCATTCTCGGGAGACCATTCCTAGCGGCGGGAGAACTTTGATTGATGTTGAAAAGGGAGAACTCACAATGAGGGTGAATGACCCAGCAGTAAAACTAAATGTGTTCCAAACACTAATGCATGCCGATGATCCGGAAGAATGCCAACTACTTCATGCCACGGCAGAGTTTAACCGATGAGGAATTTAGTTGCCTCGGCAACTACATTGCCGATCAAGAGGAACCCGAGGAGTATGAAGAACCGGTCGATGAGGAACAACCAGAAGATGCAAATTGGCTAGTCAATCGACCCGGTACATACTTTGAACCACTGGACTACTCGGGTAAGGAAGGTAAGATCGAAAAACCATCTATCGAAAATCCACCAATTCTTGAGTTGAAACAATTGCGAGCAATCAAATATGTATACTTAGGGATCGATAATACATTACCCGTAATTATTTCCTCTAAGTTACTGACTGCCGAGAGAAAAGAAGCTGATCAACATGTTGAAGCTACATAAAAATGCAATAGGGTGGACAATTGTCGACTTGAAGGGAATTAGCCCGGCGGTGTGCATGCACAAGATCTTGTTGGAAGATGATCACAAACCTTCAATTGAGGCCCCAGAGGAGACTGAATCATGCCATGAAAGGGGTTGTAATGAAAGAAATCATCAAATGGCTTGACGCCTAGGCATTATATACCCTATCTCCGATAAGTGCGTGGGTAAGTCCGGTACAATGTGTGCCGAAAAAGGGAGGTATAACAGTGGTAAGCAATGAAAATAATGAACTTATCCCAACCAGACTGTGTGACCGGTTGGAGGGTTTGTATGGACTATCGAAAGCTAAACAAAGCCACTAGGAAAGATCACTTCCCATTACCCTTTATTGATCAAATGCTTGACCGTCTTGCGGGTAAACCCTTTTCTTGTTTTCTTGATGGTTATTCAGGTTACAATCAGATTGCCATAGCACGGAAGATCAAGAAAAGACAACCTTCACATGCCCCCTACGGTACTTATGCCTTCCGAAGGATGCCGTTCGGATTGTGTAACGCCCGACAACCTTCCAAAGATGCATGATGGCGCTCTTTTCGGACATGGTCGAAGACTTCCTTGAGATCTTCATGGATGATTTTTCGGTTTTTGGTAATGACTTGACGGCTGTCTCGGCAATTTAGAGAGGGTGTTGGCAAGATGCGAAGAAACGGATTTAGTCCTCAATTGGGAGAAATGCCACTTTATGGTAGATGAAGGAATAGTGCTCGGCCATAAGATTTCATCCAAGGGAATTGAAGTAGACAAAGCCAAGGTGGACGTGATCGAGAGATTACCCCACCAAATTCGGTTAAAGGAATTGAAGTTTTCTCGGACATGCGAGTTTTTACAGGAGGTTCATTCATAATTTTTCTAAAATCACTAAACCTTTGTGTAATCTGCTTGAACAGGATAAAGTCTTCGATTTTGATGATTCTTGCACTCAAACATTCGAAACCCTAAAGAAAAAGCTTGCCTCGGCACCCATTGTCGTTCCACCAAATTGGACGCTACCTTTTGAGCTCATGTGTGATGCAAGTGATTTGCGGGTAGGAGCGATCCTAGGCCAACGCACAGGTAAGACCTTCCATGTGATATACTACGCTAGTAAAACTCTTAATGATGCTCAAGTGAATTACACAACAACGGAGAAAGAGTTACTAGTGTAGTTTTCGTGATTTGACAAGTTCCGATCCTATTTAATTGGTACAAAGGTAATTGTTCATACGGACCATTCGGCAATCAAATACTTATTTGCTAAAAAGGATGCTAAACCTCGTTTGATTCGTTGGATATTACTTTTACAAGAATTTGATATTGAAATTAAGGACAAGAAAGGAACAGAAAATCAAGTGGCCGATCACTTATCACGTTTGGAACGCAATAGGGAGAAGGACGCGGATCTAGAGATATGCGATGCATTCCCGGATGAACAAATTCTAATTGCCTCGGCAACCCTCAACGCCTCGGCAGCCCATGACGCCTTGACAACCATGGATGCACACGCCTCGGCAACTCTCGACGCCGCAGCAGTCTTTGACGCACACGCCTCGGCAATTTTGGGAGCAGACACTACGGCAAAGACATGCCCGGCAATACCGCACGCAGATTTAGTTAACTTCCTTGTTTGTGGTATTTTTCCGTATGGCATTACTCACCAAGGGAAGAAGCGGTTCCGCCATGATGCTAAGCATTACTTTTGGGACGAGCCTCTTTTGTTTAAACAATGTGCAGATCAGGTTATACGCCGATGTGTCCCTGAAGAAAAGCAACAGAATGTACTCCGGCAATGCCATTCTTCACCCTATGGAGGACATTTTGGAGGAACTCGTACCGCGGCCAAAGTCTTGCAATCCGGTTTGTATTGGCCAACATTATACAAAGATGCCCAAGACTTTTTCAAGCAATGTGATCGTTGCTAGAGGACGGGCAATATCTCTAGACGACATGAGATGCCACTCCAGAACATCATCGAGGTAGAACTGTTCGATGTATGGGGGATCGATTTTATGGGACCTTTCCCATCTTCATTCGGCAACCTCTACATCTTACTCGCCATCGACTATGTGTCTAAGTGGGTAGAGGCAGCTGTAGTTCCCAACGACGATTCCAAGACCGTGCAACGATTCCTGCAGAAAAACATATTTACACGGTTTGGGATGCCGAGAGCAATTATCAGCGACGACAGCAAGCATTTTGACAACAAACTAATTGCCAAGATGTTGCAACGCTTCGGCATATCACACAAGATCGCCACGGCATATCACCCACAAACCAACGGGCAAGCAGAAATTTCCAACCGGGAGTTGAAGGGAATACTCGAGAAAGTTGTAAATCCCTCAAGGAAGGATTGGTCATTAAGACTAGATGACGCACTTTGGGCATATCGCACTGCATTCAAAACACCATTAGGTATGTCCCCCTTTCGGCTTGTCTATGGTAAAACATGTCATCTACCGGTGGAAATCGAGCACAAGGCGTACTGGGCAATCAAGACCGTGAATATGGATTGGGAAAGTGCCGGACAAAAGCGTTTGATGGATCTCAATTAGATAGAAGAATTCCGTGCACTCGCCTATAACAATGCACGAATCTACAAGGAGAAAACAAAGCGATGGCACGACAAGAAACTATTGCCACAGCAATTCACGCCAGGGCAACTAGTTCTCCTATTCAATTCTCGGCTAAAACTTTTCCCGAGAAAGCTGAAATCAAGATGGTCGGGACCATTTGAAGTCGTCAAACCATTCTCCCATGGCGCCGTGATAATCAAGTCCATCTCTGACAACCATGAATTCAAAGTTAATGGACAAAGATTGAAGCACTACAATGGTGCCCATGTGGAACGTAACAAGGACGTGGTCAACTTAGGAGATGCATGAGCATGCTCTCCTCTCAGTATTTCCTTTTTCTTTTTCTTTTTATTTTCATTTTTATTTTTAGGAGATATTTTATTTTTTCTTCATTATCTTTAGTTTTCAGGTTTTCTTTGTTTTCTTTTTCACAACAAGACTCACAACTACTATGCTAAGGAAATTTACTGCCAAGATTCTTGCCCCGGCAATCAATGAAGAAGATGCCGCGGCAACCTACATCGTGCCTATACAAGCTGATGCCACGGCAACCAACCCTGAAGATGCCACGGCAACCAAAGCTAAAGACATCCCAGCAACAAGAAAACAACCATCGCATTCAAGCAAGAGAATCAAGACACCGACCAAAAGGAAACTAATCATCTACGATGACGAACTCTCGGAGTAAGTCCTCGTATGCATTTTTATTTTTATTGTTATTTTTCGTTATTTTTATGCATGCATTGAGGACAATGCCTCACTCGAGTTTGGGGGGGATTGTTATTAGTAATTACCATGTTTAGTTACATTAATTTTAAGCATTACATTTAGGATACATAAATTGCTTGCCATGCCTTTAATTGGAACAAGAATTGCTTAGATTTGATGAATATTCAATGATGACTTTACCAATGCACTTAATTGATAGAATTTTTATTCTAGGATAACCATGGAAAAACTTAGAATTTTACTATGATGCTAAATTTGATGAAACACTGTTGTGGTTTGATTGATTTAAGGAGTTCTAGTAAACTTAGGTTGATAATTAACTAATTGGGGGATTAGAATAAAAATTGGATGAATGCTAGAGGTGCCCGAAATTGGCTCTAGCATATGCTAAAAAAATTGATCACTAGAGGTGCCCGAAACTGGCTCTAGGAGGCGTTAAATTTTTTTTACTAGAGGTGTCCGAAACCGGCTCTAGTCGATTAAATTAACTTAAGAAAACTAAAAATAAAACACTAGAGGTGCCCGAAATTGGCTCTAGTTAAAACATGTTAAAAAAAAACTCAATGAAGTAATTTGAAAACCTATTGTTTGCATAGAATCCGAAAAATCAACTTGCACACAACTCCACACACACTCACAAGCATTATAGTTTGATTCCGAGTAACTCCTCAGTTTTCCGAAAAATAAAAAGCCAATCATACTTTGTGCCCCGGTTCAGAGAATTGAAATCAAGTTCAAAGCTAAGTTTGTGAAAATTTGAAGTCTTGGCAGATAATTATGAGTTTGCATTGCTTGAGGACAAGCAATAGTTCGAGTTTGGGGGTGTGATAAGTGTTCAAAAGTACTATTTTTCTTACCCTTTTTACTCATATTATTGTTAGACTTAGGCTCATATTAGTTGCATAGTTAGCCATTCATGCATTAATCCATGTTTCCTTCAATCGTTGAGCTTGATTACATAACTTGGTGATTTTTGTGGAAATAGATGCTGCTTTGGTGTGTTTTTTTGTGTGTGTATGCAGGATCACTTGCCAAAGCAATGCCGAGCTAGTTGCCGGGCAATGCATGAAGGATATGCCGAGCTAGTTGCCGCAGCGGTGCATGAAGGAGACGCCGAGCCAGTTGCCATGGCATTTGTCGACAAAGACCAAAAGCAATATGGATGTCGAAATTCATGACTTTACAAGCCCAAGATGACATGGAGCAAGGCCCAAGCCCAAAGGAATTTGATTGCCATGCAGAGATTAAAGAAGAGTTAAATTCCAAGAAGATAGGAGAAATTCTAATAGGAATAAAATTATAATAAAGAATTATATTCTTTAAAGATAATTTAATTCCAACTTAAACTCCTCCTCAAAGAAGGACTTTGGCCTAGCCCTATAAATATCAAGGAGATTTCGACAATTCCAGGAGAGAGCAAGAGGGAATTTCGACAACTCCAAGAGGGAGAGCAAGAGTTAATTTCGAAAACTCCAAGAGAGGAAGCAAGGGGAATTTTCGGCAAGCATCTAGGGCAAGGAATTTTCGACAAGCTTCATCTTTTCTTCCTTGTTCGATTGGGTTCATGCTAGGGATTGTTTATCTTGTGTTTCTTTGGAACCTAGCCATGAACTAAATTTACTTGGCTATGGTTATTGTGTTTTGTGGTTGTGAGAAACTATTGGTTTTTGTTTAGGTAATAAGAGTTTGCACTTTTCTATTTCAAGGTTTATTCATTCTTAGTTCTTATTATTGTTTGCGAGTGAATTGGGAGAGGATCTCGTGATTTCATCCATTTATCTAATATCGGGAGAGTTAGATTCAAGAAACGAATGAGTATGGTCTTTACTCAATCCAATGATGGTGAAGATTAATCCGGCTTAGGAATAAGTTAAGGATTTCAACGGCTAAGAGGAGCGCAAGATTGGTTGTTGTTCACCCTTGATTCACGCAGGGATGTATTATCAAGGCATGCACAAGTAGCTAGAGTTTCGACTTAGGGATAAGAAGAAACCATTGAAGAACGCTCCTCCGAACCTTGAAGTTGCTGCCCAGTCGCCCAAGTAGTTGCCCAACTAGTCGCCCAGGCAACCATCAATTAGTTGCCAAGGCAACCCCGTTGTGCAAGTCGCCACGGCAACTGAGTTGCCCGTGCACTCTTTTACCAAGACGATCCAATCGGCTATCACACCTCAACTCATGATAACCTAGCCTATCTCTCTCATTCGAATTCATCTTTTCTTTTACTTAATTGCTTTCTAGATTAGTTATTAGTTAAAACTTCTATAATCCTTTACTTGTGTTTTTACTTTTTACAGTGCAAGAGACTAGATTCTTGAAGTGGCACCAATCCCTGTGGAGACGATATCTTTTATACTATAACTTGCGACGTGTATACTTGCACATTTGCGTAGCACTTATTACGCGCAACAACGGTTACCCGCGTACCGATACAGACAGTCTTAGAATTGCAATTAATGTAGAAAATAAAGACCCCAACGGCTCCAATTCAATCCCAACGGTCTCCAATGGCTAGGACTCAATTGGGAATATAAAATGGACCTCCAAGCATCCATGGAAGACTAATGCTTCAGTTGTCAACAACATCATGATCAAATATTTGTCTTAGAGCTTAATTGTATATTTGTTTGTACAGACAACACTTGTGAGCTTTAATTGTAATATTTTTGCTCAAGTGTTTTAGGTTTTAGGTGAGTGCTTAGTGTGCAAACATCTACCTATTAAAAGGAATTTCAGTTTGCTAGGATTCTCTTTGTTAGATAGTGCTCCCAACACTCAGTTTGTGAGTTCTTGGATGTTAGATCACAGGTTGTGATTCTAGGATTGTAACGGTTTCCTCATAATCCTAGAAAAGGGGACGAATCAATTAGTGAATTGGTTGGAAAATCCTTAGTGGGAGCTAAGGTAGTGGATGTAGGTGCTTGTTCAAATTGTGTCTTAGGGCTTTAATTGTTCATCCTTTGTATAGACAACACTTGTGAGCCAAAATTGTCATATTTGCTCAAGTGTTTAGGTTTGGGTGAGAGCTTAAAGAGTGCAAACAAATACCTTGTGAGAGGAATTTTAGTTTGCTTATTTTTCTTCTCTTGTAAAGAGTGTTTGGTTAATCTTTGGGTAGAAAGATTAACCGTTTGTAAGGGTTTCCTCTTAATCCTAGAAAAGGGGACGAATCAATTAGTGAATTGGTTGAAAATCCTTAGTGGGAGCTAAGGTAGTGGATGTGGGTGCTTGTTCGAAGCCTAAACCACTATAAATTCATCGTGTCATTCATTTTTCGGCTTCCACAAATCAACCACCCTAAATCCAACTTCTCCACCACTTGGCAAGCATCAGATGAAGGTGATCATCTAGCTCAACAATTGGTATCAGAGCAAGGCTCAATCGAAGAAGATTAACATCCTTTTGAGGCGATCCGGGCTTGACCATAAATTTAATCAATCGACGAAATGGCGTAATCCATCGACAAGCCACCTCTTTGACGGGACCAACTATACTCATTAGAAGACTAGAATGATGTTCTTCATCAAGGCCAAAGATTACAAGCTTTGGGACGTTGTTGAAGATGGTTCATACGCACCATAAAGATGCAAGGCGGAATGGAATGCGGATGATCGCAAGAAGATGAAGCTAAATTGCAAGGCTTTGCACATTCTCTTTTGTACATTTAGCCCCAATATCTATGAGAAGATGTCTTCATGTGAGAGTGCCAAGGAGGTTTGGGACAAGCTTGAAGTCACATATGAAGGAACCAACGAAGTAAAGGAGACTAAGATCGGTCTTTTCAATCTAGAGTATGAGAACTTCAAGATGGATTTAGAAGAAGACATCGAGAAGATGTTTGATCGTTTCTCCACCATAGTGAATAGACTCAAAGGCTATAGGTAAGTCATTCCGGAAGAAAAACTTATCCGAAAGCTTATCTACTCCATTCTCGAGTCATGTGACTCAAAGAAGATCGCCATCATCGAGGCCAATAATCTCAAGACCTTGAAGTTTGATGAACTGATGGGGTCTCTTCTCACTCATCAAATAATACAAAAGGACAATGAAGATGAGAAGAAGAAGGAAGAGATAAGAAATATGGGGAAGAAAGAAATAGTAAAGCTAGGCATCAATATGAATATCGTAGCCCTCAAATCCTCTTAATGCCATCACGAAGATTCAAGCGAGGAGGAATAAGAATATGAAGAGATGACCTATCTCTTCATGAATTTTACTCAATTCATGAAGATCGAAATGACCAAATCTAACCATGAATCGACAAAGAAGAAGATGAAGGATCCCCAAGAGAACCATAAAGGATTCAACAAAAAGGGGTCATCTTCAAAGAAGGCATATGTGGCTAAATGGAGTGACGAAGACTCCACCAATAAAGATGAAGTAGCCCACCTATGCTTCATGGCCTTCAATGAGGGGCAGGTAGCTTCTAACTCATCTTGTTCAAATTCTTACATTTTTTATAAGCTACAAGAAGCATATGACCAATTGGTTTTTGAGTTTAAAGCTTCTGTTTCGAAAAACAAGAAATTGATTTCAAAGTTAAAAATCGAAAATGATTTGCTTTCTAAAACCAATTTGGAGTTTGAAGCAAAATGAAGGATTTTGAGCAAAAAGTTTCAGATTAGCAAAATTTGCTTCAAACAATGGAAAAAGATCATCAAAAGGAAATTGATGATCTTAAGAAAGAAAAAGATTTGATTTCCAATGAACTTCAAAAGAAAAACAATTTGGAAAAATCAAATTTTTATATTCGACAATCTAGTTCCCCTAGATTTTTGAATGGTAAATGTTTTAGAAGTGTTTGGGTTCCAAAAGAACTAATCACTTCAAATAAAAAATATGAAATTGTAAAATGGATTCCTAAGGGGACTATATTATGCGTTACTAACGCTTATGGATCCAAAGCAATTTGGATACCAAAAATCACTTGATTGTCTCATTTTAGGTGTGATGGAGATTGATCAACAAAGTACAACATTGAGGGGGATCTCCATACACACAAAGAAAGCACTTGAAGAAGGAAGGCTTCACATCCTCCCTTGAGTTCAATTGTGGTAGAATTAGTTGAATTTTTTTATTTTGATTTATTCCTTTTTATTCAACTAATTTATCATAATTTTTGGACTAAAACTTATTGATGCTTGAGTAAGGGGGAGCCAATTTTTAAAACCAAAATTCTTATTTTTGTCAAAAATTTTAAAAGCCTCATTTGTTATCTTGTACTTAAAGTCACACAAATTCTTTTTGATATAACAAAAAGGGGGAGAAAATGGTTTGAAAAATTGATTTTTCAAGTGAATCAAGGGGAGCATTAACTATATTTCAATTTTAAAATCTCTTATTCAAGTTTTTAAATACTAAGGGGGAGAATCACAAACAATTTTTCAAGTTGGTTTTATTATATCAAAAAAAGGGAGATTGTTAAGATATATGTTTTGATATAATAATTGAAAAATTGATTTGAACTAAATTGAAAAGAATTTAAAACATGCCTTAAGTCAAAACAACTTGAAAATAAGTTTGAGGAAGTTTAAAAAGGTTTTGAAGTGTTTTGAAACGTTTTTAAGTAGCCAAACCTGTGATTTTAATGTACATGTTTCGATACACCTAAAGGTTTTTGCTACGAGTTTTTGAAATTGTCAAAATATGTTTCGATACAGGCCTTAGCCATATCGAAATAGAAAGGGGTCGTTTTGATACACCCTTTTGGCGTTTCGATACGTTTATGTGGCATATATCCTAACGACCAAAACCCCCCAACGGTCATATTTCCAACGGTCTTTTAAACTATAGGTCGTACTGATACGCCTATACGCGTATCAATACGCATCAGTTGATCAGAGCTTAACGGCTAGTTATGAAGTCGTACCGATACGGTTACCGACATACTGATACGGACAGCCTCAGAATTGCAATTAATGTGGAAAATAAAGACCCCAACGGCTCCAATTCAATCCCAACTGGCTCTAACAGCTAGGAACTCAATTGGGAGTATAAAATAGACCTCCAAGCATCCATGAAAGACTAATGCTTAAAATGTCAACAACTATATGATGAGAAATTGTGTCTTAGGGCTTTAATTGTTCATATTTTGTATAGACAACACTTGTGAGCCAAAATTGTCATATTTGCTCAAGTGTTTAGGTCTGCGTGAGAACTTAAAGAGTGCAAACAAATACCTTGTGAGAGAATTTTTTGTTTGCTTATTTTCTTTCTCTTGTAAAGAGTGTTTGGTTAATCTTTGGGTAGAAAGATTAATCGTTTGTAAGGGTTTCCTCCTAATCCTAGAAAAAGGGACGAATCAATTAGTGAATTGGTTGGAAAATCCTTAGTGGGAGCTAAGGTAGTGGACGTAGGTGCTTGTTCAAAGCCCGAACCACTATAAATTCATCGTGTCATTCATTTTTCAGGTTCCACAAATCAATCACCCTAAATCCAACTTCTCCACCACTTGGCAAGCATCAGTTGAAGGTGATCATCTAGCTCAACAAAATGGGATTTGGTCTCGGTGATATAGAATAAAGATGATAGCTTCTATTTCATTTTAAGGGAATTGAAACTTAATCATTTCCCACCTTTATCTAAGCTAATAAGAGGGTTTCCTATCATTAAGGGTATGCCTTAATCATTCACTTTATTTTTATTCTTTTTTAGCAATTAAGGCAATTGATGGCTTTGATCATCTTTTTTTATCATTCCTCACATGGATTGGCAACCTAGCAGGTGAGTCATCACCCCAAATTCCCTTTTTCTTTCAATTTAGCCTTCAATCAGATTTTAGACAAGGTACCGTACCGATACCCTCATA
The DNA here is from genome assembly GCA_019671005.1 of Hibiscus mutabilis. NCBI lineage: Eukaryota > Viridiplantae > Streptophyta > Magnoliopsida > Malvales > Malvaceae > Hibiscus > Hibiscus mutabilis. Next base: position 87,163,884 of record CM033714.1, read on the forward strand.
ACTGTATCGATACGGTTAACCCTAGGTAGTTAAAACCGTTGATTCGTACCGATACGCTTCTAGTCGTATCGATACGTGTAGTCCAAGTTCAGTAAGTTAGATAGGACTGTACTGATACAGGTCCTACTATATCGATACCCTTAACTCAAACTCAACATTTTAGACATTTCCATCGGGTTCTTAATCAGGGGTTAGACTTAATCAAAGTCCCATATCAATGTAAGGGTCCTAAATCAACATTTATACAATATTTAAGCTTGTTCGGTGTAGGGTTTTCGATCGCCGAAACCCAATTTTGACTAGACTGGTTTTTGGGATGCTACAGATGTTTCGTTGATGGTCGGTACATTTGCATCCCTATAAATAGGTATTATCATTTTTTGTTAATTTATGATGTTATAAGAATATGTAAATTAATTTTAATCAGATAGATGCAATTTAAAAATATATTAATGATAGGTCATTAAAATAAGTACACAAACTTCAAATTACTAAGGCTGGTTAAAATGAATGGATGAGGAATCTAATGTGTTGTCCTCATAGTTTGTACTAATGTTAGATGTTAGGTTTAGTTCCTCTATTATTTGTTCTTTCTCCTAGCGCCTCCTATAATTTCGAGTTGAGATCGCATCTTCGTCTTCTAAATTGGGGCCTTTAATTCCTTGGTTGATGAACTTGAGCCCTCATCAAATTGTACAGTGAGCTCGATGTTTGTACCCTCAACACGTTTATAGGACTGAAACGTCATGTGTATATCTTTCTCACTCGATATTTTTTGCATGTAATGTTTGAGTTCTTCTGGGACGGGCTCAACGACTGACATTTTGACAAGCATGGCAAAAATTTTGTTGCTTGTATATTCACTAACTCGTGTTGCAATCAACTCAAACAAATAATCATTTGTGATTTTATCGTTAAAAGATGTGTAGGTGTACGTTCTATAGTATAAATTGGTAGCAAAAAATCGGGCCATAATTTATATTCTGGCTTTTAACGAACCTAAATTTGCTTTAAGAATATGTCGCTGTTGTAAAATTAAGTCTAGGTATATATATACCACATGGAGTTGCCTGCAGAAATCGTACCCACTGAAACATGAGTTTCTCTGAGAAGTCAGGAATCCTGCAAAGGTCACGCTCTACAAAACACAAGTTTCCCTGACACGTCAAGAATCCTACAAAGCTGGCAAAACTCTCATTCTACAGAACGCGAGTTTCGTCTCATCAAACGTCCTATCTCATCCATTTAAATGAACGGTAAACCGATTTGCAAAGAATTTTTTTCCAACAAACGTTTAGAGCAATTCATCCGCAAAGAAGAAAGACTGTTTGTATTTTTCAACAATGGAAAAAACAGTGGATGATCTTGTTCAGTACGATGGTGAGATGATCCCTGATATCGAACTTAGTGTCATATTCCAGTCCTCCAACAATGTCACGCTAAAGATTCTAAGGGGAGTCTCATATGAAAGGCTGAAGCGATCGGTAACGAGGAAGGTTCCACATACTTCCAAAAGGGAGTTACAGTCACTGAGGTATCGACTACCTACATCGTTAGATCCATTGTATTTCACAATATCCGATGTTCGTGACGAAGGAGATGTGGAAATGATGGTCGATACCTATACCCAGTCTTCTATGGGATGGCCCTTAGGGCTCTTTGTAACATTTTTTGAATGTGATGTCGGATTGGAAAGCATTATGCCACACTGAGTACGAGCAAATCTTGATATCAACCAAATGTTCGTCGATAAGACTTCAACTTACTAAGTACGAACAATGACCAGGATTCATCGTCTTCTACCTCAAGGCCAAGCCATTCTTCTGTGGGCAGTTTCGATTTTGACATGAACATGCCGCCAACCCAGTACTCAACGTACAATCCATCTAGTGTGGGTTTAGGGCCGTAATTATATATAGGGCAGTCTCACCGTAAAGAGTTTAACCCGTTCGATGACTTCTCTTCCGGACGACACTCAATTTACATCCCGGGCGTAGGGCTGTCATCATCTATGGGGCCATCATACCATGAAGAGTTTTACCAGTTTGGTGACTTCTCTTCTGGATGTCACTCAACTTATATCCCCAGTGAGGCAAATGCAGTTGATTTCTCATCGATGGGGAGACATTAATGCGCTACTAATGTCGACCTAGATATTGGACGTTGGCCTTGTCACCAGTCTCGCGATTGGGTTCCAGTTTCAGAACCTAGTAGCGTACATGTTGCTGATGAATCAGAACTATACAGTTTTGATGGGGATAATTTTGATGAGTAACCACTAAGGGAGCCCGAGCTTGAAGGTGATGAGATGGGTTTATTTCCAAAAGAACTATTTGACCTTGACGAGCCCGTGAGTTCCAAGGATGATGCAACCGCTGTTCCAGAAGATGTTACAGAGGAAGAACCTGTAGAAGTTGTTACCTCGAGTAGTTTTGCTGGAACTTGTAGTAGCATTGCGTATTACGATCCACCATCCCACTTCACAACTTGTAGCAGATAATGAGATGCGACAGACCTCATACATGCTCCGTGGCAAGCCTTAATCAAGACCATCATAACTTGGATATACATGTGCTCTGTGATCATATCATTCCACTTGTGAAAGCAAATTCACGCGTATCTGTGCCGGTATGTATAACCTCGATAAATAAAAAATTCATGTACACGGTTAAATACGATAAGGCGTGGTTTGTAAGATATCGTGCCAGCCAACAACTGTATGGCCAGTGGGAGGAATCCTGCAGCGAGTTGCGAACGTGGCTGAACGTGATACAGAAACACAACCCAAGAACGGTTGTGCAACTAGAGACAAAGCCAAGATACTAAAATGATTGTGTCGTACATGGGGAGTGCAAATTTTTTCACCTCTTTTGGACATTTCCATAATACGTTAAGGCATTCCGTTACTGCAAGCCGATACTGCAGATCGACGATACATTCTTGTAAGAGATACACCCAGATTTTACTACTAGCAGTTGCACAAGACAGCAACAGAAAATGCATTCCGGTAGCATTTGTAATTGTTGAAAAGGAAGATTTGAAGATCAATCCAACGTTTGGGACCGTCTTGGGAACCTCCGACTATTCATCATAGGTAATATCTGTGATGTTATGATGGGGGTCGCCAATATGGTCACATGACGATGAACTTGGTTGAGGCAATCAATTCGTCTCTGAAGGGAACACGTCATTTTCCTATCACATCCGTTGTGAATGTGACATATTATCGTTTGGCTACCCTTTTTCAATCCTCAGAAAACAATCTACGAACTGGATGACAGGTGGCCACAGGTTCCATCCAGATCTTCAGCAAAAATTTCAAATATACCGTCAGCAAGCAAATGCGATGAGTGCCATATCCTTCTCTCGGTACGAAAATCGCTTTACGGTTACAAAATTTTCGTGACCATTGGAAGAAATTGTGCAGCGCGACTATACTGTTAATCTACAAGAGAGAAGATATGATTGTGGAGTCTTTTAGACATTCAAGTGCCCATGCGCGCACGTCTTCGTTGTATGCGCATTCGTTCATTTGGACGCAATGACATTCGTTGATCCTGTATACCGACTTGAAAACATTTTCAAGGTATACCTATGGGCACGTCTTCGTTGTATGCGCACGTCTTCAAGATACGACTTGAAAACGTTTTCAAGGTATACCGACTCGAAAATGACCATGATCGTGATGTGGTCGATAATGAACCTAAGATATGGCCAAATGAACATTTGCGACGCAACAAAAAAGGTCGCTCAAACTCAATTAGGATTCTTTGTGCCGAGGATATGGTTCCTACAAAACAGACCGGCCAACCTAAGTTGTGCAGCAATTGTAGGAAACCTGGACACGACATCAGAAAATGTCCTTATAGGACCCGCCCTCGAATAAACTAACTATAATTGTAAGTCCAATGTTTTAATCATAAATAACATTATCAACCTTCCAAGATATGTTACCTCGGCACCATCGTAAACATGTGTTCTCCTCGTAAACATGTGTTCTCGTACTCCTACGTAAAAGGTAAATAACAAATAAAAACCAGAACATACCACAAAATCGACTAAAACATGACTACCAGCCAATGTTTCCATTTTTTTCATGCAAACGAATACACCAAGATAGCATTTTTAACACGATTTTCACACTCGTTACGATGTATTATACACGCAGATTGTTACACCATTATAAACATGTGTTCTCGCACTACAACGTGAAAGTTAAATAACAATAACAAAACCGCGAAAATACCACAAAATCAACTCAAACATCACTACCGACCCATGTTTCCATTTTCTTCATGCAAAGGAACATGGAAAATAGCATTTTTAACGCGATTTATACACCACTTCGGCTGCCTTATACACGCTGATTTTCACACCATTTTCAAGTGATGTATCACTACTAAGAGGTAAAAGTCCAAAACCAAGAAAAATTATCGTGTTTGCCCATGAAATTTAACCATGAACAAGCCTATCGAGCATTGTTTAAACAGGAGGATCGCGAAGAACTTGCGTCCTGTTCAACCAAGTATCGCGATATATGCGTGCCTCTCTGTTTCATGTTCTCACGAAACTCGCGTCCTACAGGAGGCGAGTTCCTTGAATTTTTTTTTCAAAATTAACGGATAACATAAACCATGTCGGACTGAACTCGCATCCTCCTAGATGCGAGTTTGGAAAACGCGTTATGCTGGACACGAGTTATCCTTACGCGGGCCGAATGTGGGGTATTTTTCCAAATGTTTTCCAAATGGGGTATTTGGCCAAATAATTTCTCAAAGGGGAATATCTAGCCAAATACCCCTGAATTTAATCCCTGTTATTTGTTTAAATTTAAATAATTTAAATATCAAATTTATAAAAATATAGAGAGAGAGGACTAAAATATTATTTCTATAGTTTTCATGTCAACCGTGGAACAAAAAAAAAAGATTTTTAAAAAAATTAATATTGACTTAAATTTTCAAAAATATAATACAAGGACTAAATTTTAAAGTTTGAAACAATACAAAAACTAACGTATTTAGACTATTTTATTTTATTTTTGAAGTGGATCCAAGTACAAGTATTTAAGATTAGGGGTGCTGATAAAAACTAGAACCGATATATTATACCGAAAAGTTTAAAAAAACCAAACTAAATGGTAAGATTTGACCAAAACGGTACGATAACTGTACGGGTAAAATTAATGGTTAAACAGGATGGTTACGGTTACGATTTTTGGTTAAACGTTTAATTGAAAAATCGATGAGAAAATTAAAAATTAATTTTATAATGATATTAAATCGCTAATTATTATTAATATGACAAAATTTTATACGGTACATAGACTAAATACGACATTATCAAGTATGACAAATATTAATTACACATAATTAATTTTGCCATGTTATTTACATTTTTCGTATACATTGATTTTTAATGAAATTGTACTGTATTTTAATTAGTTTAATGAAGTTGCATAAACTTTGAAAATTTTATTATTCTGTTTTATTAAACTTGCACTTTATTTTAATTTTCTTAAAATTTTTAATTGCTTTAAACCTTGAAGATTTTTTATTATAAATATTAAAAAATTTGTTTAAATTTCTTTGGTTGATATTAAATAGATATGTTATTTATAATATTAAATGTAAAATGTATCGAGTAATCGTACCGAATAAATCGGTTAACCGTTTAAACAATATCAATATAAACAAGACGATAATTGTTTACAAAAATGTCAAACCAAGACTTTGGATAATCGTGCCGACAAATTGTGGCAATCATTAACTTACTATGAACACACCCTTATAAGACTAAGGTTGCGTTTTGTTGTTGTTGTTGTATATAACGAACGTTTACCGGCCAAAGCAGCCCTAAACGACCCCTAATTTGATTTTTAACGGGTGTTTGTCTACCTATTTTAGCGCCCAGACGGATGTTTGGTGGTAACTAAATTTTTAACTTTTGAACAATGACTGATTACCACCAACGAACGATGGCGACAACAACCCAAAAAAAGTCTAAGAGGATAAGCTATCAAAGATAGAGATAGAATTAAAGGACGATCTTTTGGAAAAAAAATAAGTCTTTCACGCAGATCCCTCAACTTATTAACACAGATTATGTATAAGTAAACTGATTTATTTCTAAAGATCGCGCATGTATTTCGCTCAAACAGAGTAATGAAAAATTAGAATTTAGATCTGTAATTTCATAGGGTTAAAAATAGCATTTATTGGAGAGTTTACAGGAAGGAACATAAGTGGTTCCGGACATATCCAATAAAAATAATTGTATATGGTCTTAAAAAGTAACATTTTTATTAAAAATTTCAAATTTGATTCAATTCATCTAATTATTCAACTAAGTGATCAAACCCAAAATTCGAGTTAAAGCTAATTCCTAATTTTTTAATTCAAAATTCCGGATCGTTACACTTTCCATGTAGATGACATGCATCATTATAGAGCCACATTAACCTTTTAGGAATTTATATTATAAATTCAAAGGGTGCAAAATTACAAAAATTTAGGTAATATAAAATTAAATCATTAATAAAAAAATACCTAAACTATAAGTAAATTTAAAAATTTCAAAGTGTGCAACCATCATCATTATTATTATTATTATTATTATTATTATTATTATTATTGGCTATAATAAATCTATTCCACTAACTCAATTCCACACTACATGTTCTCAAAAGATGTTGCACACTCAACAAGACGATAAGTAGAAGAAAGTTGAGGGAATCTGAAATAACTTGATTTTGTAGCCTTCTGAATCCATTCTTACAAGTACAAAGGAATGACTAATGAGCCAATGAGATATTTGCTTCCCAAGAAGTTTAACTGGATTACAAAAGCCAATACAACTTCACTACAAACCAGTGGTTTTTCTTTTCATATCCTAAAACAAAAAAACATTTTGCACATGGACTCTGTAAACGCTGTTGTCTCGATGTGCTTCTACAGACTGATTTCATTCACTTCTTCGAATTCCGTATATCATGCATGAATAAACATTGTATGTGCGTGTGTATATATTCATATGCACACATAGAGCTTATCTGCAATTGTTTTTAGTGGTCTATACCGAGCTTTTCCCGAGGGTGTGCTGTGTTTTTGTACAACTTCACCCTCAAAAGCCAAAACAAATGGTTGTGAACTCGAAAAAGAGACATAAAAAGGCTGAATGGGCATGTTGGATTTGAGAGATGAGAGAGAACTAATCCAAACCCTGTATAATTCATGTACTTGTGAAGTGTTCCATTAGCTGCAAATGACCTCTACAGAGAGTTTCTTCATTATATTAGGACACGGATCTCCTCCGAACATTTCAGGTGCAACTGTCACTGAGCAGAAGTTTTGCCCGACACAGAGCTGCAAGGACGAACAATGCAGATGAGGCAGAGTTTGCGATTGATATTATCATCGAAAAGTGCAAATTTAACATACCCTATTAAAAGCATCATAAGAATGGAGAGCGTGACAGCTTCCTTGACTGTAGCTTCCACATTCCCCTTCTGGAGCTCCGAAGCTGGCGAACTTTACTGTTGAGATTTTCTGCCCCACATCACACTCTAAATGGACTTTTGGCCTTAAGGCTTGGTCGACTTTACCAGAAGCTTGCATCTGGTAATTCATTAGGGTTGGTTGCCACTCATGGATATCAGCACAAACACTGTCGGTTTCTCTCCTAACCAAAGAAATCGCATTCGGGTCCCCACCCCATTCCTCAAACACAACCAACAAATTCCCTGTAGGGTTGAGCCATGAACGAGGAACATGATACCTAAACAATATAGTATAATACCACACGTGAATTTATCAACTATTCCTTGCTTGTAGTAGAAACTTTAAACAGATTAGTTCGTTTCCTTACCATCTTTGAGAGGCCTCCCCACAATTAGTTCTACATTTGTTCTCATCATAATTTCCGGCATAATTACAGACACTGCAATTTCCGGATGCTTTATACGCTGGCCAGTGGCGTCCAATACTCTGTCCATTTATCCAAATCTGACCTTTTCCCATACTTCTCATATCTAAAGCCAATTGAGCATTTCCAGCTGGAGCATTGAAAGTTGTCTGCAAAATTAAAGAATATAAACAAACACGATCCGAAGGTGGCATTCGCCTGCACTTTTATTTCTATGTTTGTTTCTCTCTTTTCCGATAGAAATACCTTGCAATCAGAACTGCCAACAATTGCTTTCTTTAGCAATAGGAATCATTGAAGCTAATTTTATTAGTTTGGTTGTATTTTGAGATACTTACTTTGTACCATGTAAGAGGTTGCCTTTGTGCCACTAATGACCCCTGCGCCCACTCCACCGATGAAGTACCACTTAGTGAATGAAGGTTCAATGCTTCTCCCTTGAGGCCAATCTGCAAGAGAATAAATAACCAAATAACTCTCCAGTACATCAGGACTACTTGAGAATAAACACTAGCATGCAAGTGAAAGACCTTGTATGACCATTTCTGCCATGAGAGGTCTCTCCTTCCTTCATTAAGACCATTCAATGTAACCGGGCCAAGCACACCGGCATTCCATGTCTCAAAATGTGGACCAACATTCTGCATTCAAACCAAAAATTCAAACCATTCATTAGTAAATTCCACTGCGACAAAGCTGGAAACAAAGAGAAAGAGAGCATACCGGGAGACCAACAGCAATGCTTAGAAGTGAAATTTTATTGATACCAGCTCTCAAATTAACACTTTGACTGAATGTTAGTTTTGGGAATTCTAGACTTCCGTAGGAACTTCCTGCCAAAATCAATTAGAGGCAAAAGAAAAAATATGAGGGAAAGAAACAGTAATCATCTTTTAGACAAACAAATGCCGCAAGCTAATATGGCACTATTGACCTACATTAGGTAGTCTAAAAGCAAAAACATGGACATCCAAACTTCTATATGTATATATTCATTTTTAACTTTTCGTACTAATTCCAAATTTTTACCATGTATAAACTCGAATAACCGATCATTGTGATTTGCACACTTTTCCATTTTTTACCTTAATGGTAACATTCTAGAACTCAACCGGAGTCAAAGGGAAAAACATAGCAATATATTTCCAGCTATCATCTGAAGTGGTTCAAAAAGCAAATTAAAACCAATGATAAGCTCACCTGATAGTTGACCGTTGACAAAAACATGCAGAGCATGGCCAGCTGATAAGACGGTTAGAAAAGGAGATTTTCCTTTCTTGAAGAATTCTTCACTGGGGTCAATCTCAATGCTGGTGATGGAAAGTACGTACAGAGCATTAGAAATTCAAATGTAGATAAAGGAAGGAAGTTCAATAGAAGATAGCTTTGTTCTTAAATAAAAGAACTATTGCTTTGCAATAAATTAGTTGAATAAAGACAGATGTTGGGAATTGCAAAGAGATATTTACAATTCACCACTTACTCTGTTGTATACCACAAATAGTCAGTTGAGTCTCGGGTTGTATTTATCTGCTCCAACAGCCCAACCATTGTGAACGAACTGTCAACATCCGAAGCTGTCTCTTCAGTATATGCTTGCCAAGAGAATCCTCCATGCAATGGAACGGGATCCATTTTCTTCCGTGAAATTTGTGCACCAACCTGTTATGAAATGTTTCTTATCAATGTCAAAGTGATACTTATCTCACATGGTCAACAGAAAAAAGAAAAATCTCAGGCTGATTGCTCTCATATTAGTTCTATCTAAAAATGTGGAAACATCTAAATAGTAGAATGTCATGATATTAAATTTGATCAAAGTTATTGGCCAGATGCTTGCCAGAAATCAGTCTTGACAGATAGTATTGCTGAAAACAGGAATAAACCTAGTTTCAAGTTCATTAATCCTTTCTTCTTACCCTTGCAGTGTTATACACAGTATGCTTGCAGTCGGGAAGAATGCTGATAGACCAAGGAGGCAAGTTATAGTGCATGTCCCTAAAGGCAACTTTCGCAAATGATTTTGGGTCGTAATTTGCAAGGAAGGCTGCACAACCTCCAGATTTATAATTGAACACATGAGCCTGTACGTTGAGAATGGAATTTATATGTAAGTCTTGATACAAAACAATTCAAATTAGGATCGAGATTGTTAGAAATACAAGCCGTATTAACCTCCTGAGAAGTTCCAAGTTGCATCAATGTGGGATCTCCAGATACTAATGCTGCTTCACAGAGGTTTATCGCTCTATGCAAATCTTTCAAATGGCCCCACTTGGGTTGCCTCAAAAGTCCTGCATGACAAGAACCGGTGCTCCGTCAAATCAACCATACTTTCATACTCAATATTAATCCTAAAAGTCATAGAATGTATGGTTCAAAGCAAGTAGACAAAAGAAACTAGATGATGCAAAGCAAATTAGAGGAGAAAAATGGGCCATTGATACTTTGAGCATACCATATTCATCGAGAGGAGCATCATAATCATAGCTAGTAGCAATGAAAGGTCCCCCAGCAGTTCGGCCAAAATTCGTTCCTCCATGATACTTATAACACAAAAGACAAGCATATGAGACTCGTTCATCCAGTGCTTGAACTTGGTAAATTGAAAGGGGGAAAAATCGATTACCATATAATAATTAATGAACGATCCTCCTTTCTGTATAAACCTTGCAACTGAAAATGCCATGTCTTCGGCAGGTCTGTAAGGAACTGCCCCTCCGAACTCAGTATACCTATACCGTAAAAAATAAAAGAATCATCATTCATATGCCAGGAGACACCAGTATTTCCTTTCAGCAAGTGATAACTGCAAAAAGACAAATCTTGTGGAGACAAAAGCAGGCTTACCACCCTGTCCAAGCTTCAGTCCACATCTTTGGTTTGTAAGCCTTGTTAGGCGAAAAGTAATCACAGTAGAAACCATTGCAGGTGTTAATCTGTTGGAAGTAAAAAATATAAAAGTTCTGAATCCTCAAAATGAATTGAAAAAGCGCATCCCCGACAGCAGTATGCAAGTTCAAATGGATGCAACAGTAAATGATGAAAGGAACACGGTCATCCAGTCCAATAAAATAAAATATATACACATATAGGACTAAGAAACAGCAAAGCTGAGCCATGTGCAAAGAGAAATAATATAACTATGACTAAAACAAGTAGGCAACACACTGTTCTCCAGCAATTAAACAAGAATATATCCATTCTAGAAAAAGGACTAGGAAAGAGCAAAGCTGCACCATGTGCAAGGAGAAATAGTATATCATTTAAACTATGACTTTAACAAGTAGACGACTCAGTGTTCACTAGCAATTATACTAAAGAAGATTGAAAAATGACATGATGGCCAATATGATTGGATATAGAACATGACAAGAAAAAGGTTCAAAAGAATATGATTAAAAAGTAAATAGGCATATTATACTTACAATAGGATCAGGTGCATCATCTTGCTTGCACATGACCCATGGGACACCGGTGCCTAGATCCACAGCCATTTTAGCTGCCCAGTCACTGTAAGCTTTAGCAGGTGCACCGAGTTCATATTCGACGGGCCCATATTCATTTTCAATCTGTCAAAAGCAGAGATTATAACTAAACACAAAGCAGATGGCTAAAATCCATGTCCTAAACCAAGAAAACTTAAAACTAAGTGCCAGATCTACAAACTTAGAACAAAGTGCCAGATCTACCTGAGATAGAAAAATAGGACCTCCTTGAGACTCGAACAACCTTTCTGCTTTCATCATATCCACAATCTTTTTTGTAAAATTTTGCATTTGATCCTTCATCATAGCAGCTCAGTAAGTATATTGGTTACTCAAAAAAGAAATTTCAGAACAGTAAAGGGGGTATTAACAAATTTATGATATATATCAAAAGTTTAAACTAGAAAAGAAAAATAAATGAATCCAATTAAACATCAGGTGGACGATTGGAAATTGGCAAACCTTGAAAGGTCCATTGTCTGTTCTGAAATTGATACCGGGAATGTACTTCAGCCAAACAGGAAAACCTCTGAAAATTCAAATAAAATTCATTGCTTGAACTACACTTCACTGTGAAATCCTAAATATCTTTGGAAAATAAAACATTTTAGCAGTACCCAAAGTTCCACTCAGCACAAACATAAGGACCAATCCTCAGATGAACATAGAGGCCTGCTTGCTTCACCAGCTTAATAAATTTGACCAAATCATAGTTGCCTTCGAAATAATACTAAAGTAACAAAAAGGGATAGTAAGTTCAGGAGATTTTTATGCCATTAGCTCCTTAAACCAAGAAATAAGCTCTTTTTTTTTTGGAAAAAAATGTTGTTCATTCATTACTTTGCCAGGAGCAGGCTCATGGCCATTCCAAAAAACATATGTCTGAATTACATCTAGCCCTCCCTTTTTAGCTTTCTCTATAAGATCTGGCCACATCTGTAGCAAAAAAGAACCAAATTTAGGAACAGTTTCTCAAGAACCAAACAACTTGCAACACACTACATTAACAGAATGATATACTATGCATACAAAAAGAGGGAACTTTAGAGCTTTAGAGGCACCCAGATGAAAATATGCATCAAAATGCTATAAAAACTCGTACTTTTTTTGGAAATAAATTTGTAGGGGGGAAATGAAGTTAAAGAGTTCACCTCAGGTGAGCTTCTTGGGTAGTGAATGGATCCAGAAATGAGGATCCTTCTTTGGCCATTAATGGTGATAGCTTTACTGTCATAGGAAACAGAAGAAGAAACTGAACAAACCCATGAAACTAAAAGAACAAGGAACAAAGCATTCCACATTACAGGAAGCTTGGAGTTTGAACCCATGGCCATGGCAAAAATTAAAAATTTCTGAACAAATGACCCTCTTGTTTACACAAAGCAATGCCCTTTTAGCTTTAGCTACACTTAAATTTCGTTTTTAAAGATCAAAGAGAAGGAAATAAGAGGGGTGGCCTGCTGCTACTAGCTGGTTAAGTGTTTGATTGTCCAATTAGAATTCTTTTTTTTCTTCTTTCCCTTAAATGAGAGACAGTAAAGAGGAACATAGGGCGAAAGCCGTAATTTAATATAATATAATGGATTCTTTTTTCTTTTTCTTTGAGCTTGCAAAGAGCCAAAGAGTGGTAGTGCTCTGCAGCTGCATTTAAATACTTATATCTGAAGCTATGTCCTGCGATTTTCGAGTTCGTATACATGTTTCAGTTTCGAGAACACTACTAATCTAATTTAATAAAATTAGTGTTTTCATTAACGTGTAATTTTTATATGATTATTGAGTTAAACAATCTATTAATAAAGTTATGATTATATTTTCAAAAAATTAAAAATAAAAAACAGATAATATTCATATAAATCACATCAAAATATTAAAAAAATTATATCTTCCCATACTTTTACTTTGACACATTTTTTTTTCTTTTTAAGATTCAGATTTGTTATGTTTATTTAGTTACCTTATTGATTTACTTCTACTTTTGACCTTAGAGTTATTCTACTGTTGACGTTTATTTAATTAATTTACTAGTTTACTTTTACTGTTTGTAATCACTATAGGGAGGTCAAGTTTAAATTGCGATAAAATTTATTTGTCAATGCATTTACTATTACTATGTTTATTTTTATGTTAGTATTAATGTGTTTATCTTTCGCCGTTAATAATAATAATTATTTGCGTACATTATTTTTAGAGTTGTTTAATTGGATTTTTAAGTGTTAAATTATAATTTTATTATATTTTTATTTATTCAATAAAAGTAGATGTTATTATAATGCATTCAAGATAACATTGGGGCTTTGAAACCAGATAGTGAAATGTGGGACCCTTTAAGAAGGCCTTTTGACCCCACTCTTACGGCGGTGCTTTAATCCTCGAAGTCTTTTGTTTCTTTGGATAAATGGTAATCCTCGAAGTCATTCGTGCTCTTTTTGTTTTAAGTTAATTATTAGGAGTATTATTTAATGGAAAAATATCTTAGGGAGCCACAGTAAAAATGAAAAATTTTCTGTCTTAATTTTAAAGTTTAAGAATTTAATTTAAAGTTTAGTAGTTTAAGTGTTGCGTTTAAAATTTAAGGTTTATTGTTAGAATTTAAGGTTTAGAGATTAAGATTTAATTTTTAGAATAATATGGTTAGAAAATTAGGTTTCAGCCTATAAATCTCAAATTTTAACCAAAAATCTTAAATTCTAATCATACCCTTTAAATTCAAAATTTATACACTAAAACTCCTAAATATTAGAACTTGAATAAAAATTTTAAACCCTAAAATTAAAATATTTATGTAAAAAAAATTCACAAACGTTTGTGCATGAGATAATTATCTTAATTAGGGAAGAGGGGTCAAGATATTTGTGATTGAATTTTCAAATATGACGTGAATCAAAATTAAAAACTAATACTAGTTTTTTTTATCTAAAATGTTATATTATTTTTAGTAAATTATTTTGATAACCATCTGATTATTATAAAAGTTGCATAATAATCACTTGATTTATTAAATTTGTTTTTATCGTCTGGTGTTAATTTACAGAAGAAATATTGAAGATCAAATTATAAAGTTAGTACAATAAAAGATTTATAGACTCAAAAAACAATCTTCTTTACATGTTAATCATTAATCAATATTATTATAAGTGTAGTTTTATTTTTTTTTTCAAGCTTTTATACGATCTTTAAAAAAATTATAAAAATTTATTACTTACATGTAGGATATGAAATTGACGAATTCATTTACAAATCGTTTTTCATTATTCTCGATGATTGGTGAATTATGTTTTGTAAATTTATTTCGTACATCAAATATTTTCATTGATGTGGAAAATATAATAATATTAAAATTTTAATTGAAAATAAATTTTTTAATTTGTCTGTGAAATAAAAAGGTGTTATATACCGAGTTGAAACGTATAATAATACTAAGAAAATGTTTTGATACATAAGTCTTTCAATTTTAGAGTTTAGAAATTTAAGTTACGGTTTAGGGTTTAAGAGTTTTAGGTTGTAGGGTGTAGAATTAAAGGTTTAGAGTTTAGGTTTTAAGTTTTAAGATGTTAGGGCTAAATATTTAAGTTTTAAATTTCATAACTTAAATATGAAGGATTATGTAAATTTCTTATGTACAGTTTGTGTATTAAAATATAACTGATAATAATAATGTTATACGAACTTAGTACGATATCCGAAGACGAGGCGGGTTATATTATAGTCCCAAATCTAACCAAGACTAATTATTGAATATTATAAAGTCGTTGGATGCTAATTGATTTGCGTGTGTTGTTTATTTAGAGAGCATTAATGGAAGGTAAAGAGTAGGGGTGACATCGGATTGAGTCGAGTTTAGAAATTTTAAGTTGATTTAGCGTAAATAATAATAATAATAATAATAATAATAATAATTTAACCGATTTAATGAGTTTCATTTGAACTTTTAAGTTGAGTTGAGTTTAGAAATTTTAAGTTGAGTTGTTCAAGTTTTTATTTAAATTTAACTGATAATATTTACAATGTTATGATATTAATTGTTTTAATTTAAATGGCTTTATATAATCATATACAATATGCATATATTTTTTTCATATTTTTTTATATGTGATATACATATATGAGGCTGAATTGGGAGACTCAACTCGAACTTAAAAATCGATCCACTAATTGCTAAAAATATCAAGTTATTTGAGTCGTATTTTATCTCAGACTTTATTTGAAATATTTTTCGAGTATAGTTTATGAACTTATAATTCGAGTCAAGTCGAATATTTTTACATCGAGTGGAGTCGAAAATTTATTTTTATTCGAGTCAAGTTTTGTCCACCCCTACCAAAGAGCCTTTCACTTTCATATAAAATAGTAGGATAAATTCTATCGATAGTCACTGAATTTTTACGACGCTTTCGCTTTGGTCATTAAAATTTTAAAATGTGTATTACGATTATTTAACTTTTAATTCATTTTTATTACAGTCACCGCCGTTAAAAAATGTGCTTAAAGTCCTATTTTCCAAAATCTTAAATTAAAGAATTGACAGTCGCCACAAAATGTCAATCATGGGTAATCCCAACAATGGGAAGACTCCATTTGACCTGAAGGTTAACATAATTTGATTTCAAGTTGATATGGCGGTTAACAGTGAGATTAAAAAGTTTTAGCTTTTAGTTTCTATTGGATTGCCGCATCATTTCGTCGTCGTTTCGACTATTGTTTGGTGGTTTATCTTGTCGAAAAGATCACCAAACTACTCACCCTCTTCTTGTCTTCCTTTTCATCAGTTCAAACTCGTTAGAAAACCTCTCAATCTCCTCAAGTAACAAGCAAATTTCAATCAAAACTAAAAATTAAAAAAAAATATATCCGTCACTATTCACCTTTAAATCAGCTTGAACTCAAACTATGTTACATCGGGTCGCTATAAATATTTTATGTTTATCTATATTTATATGATTGATATTAAAATCCACGATGTAGCACAAATATGCACAAATTTCGAAAGTTGTTACATTGAATCTAAAATAGTGTAATGCATTGCATGCTCCGATTGGGAAATTGAGATGAGACAAGCAATTAAACCAAATAATTGCCCGGTTTCAAAATATGTAGGCTACCGAATAATTGCATGGTTTCAAAATATGTAGGCAAAAGGAGAATATGAGGATTGAACAAATAATAAGATAATGTTCTCCACACGTTATCGTCTGCTTTTTAAATGGTTTTTCGGTAAACTATATCGGCCGCATATCAATTTTTAGAATACTTCTATTTTTGTCACTAAATTTTTAGAATTTATAATACAAATTTTGAACTTATAATTTGTTTTTATTATAATTATTGTCAATTATTATAGTTAAAAAAATATTGACGCGACATATTATTATTTTTTAAATCTATAACTTTTTAAATTGACAATTGTCGTGAAGGCTAAGTTTTTAATGAACAGGCGATCACCGGTCAATCCTAATGAAGGAAAAATTCTGTTTGGCCAGAATATTAATATAGTTTAGTTTCAAACTGATCTAGTTTTATCAGTGATGAAATGAAAAGTTTTAACTTTTAATTTTGATCGAGATCTGAGAGGGTTAAAATATTTTTCGACGATTTTGAATTAAAAAAAGATAGTGAAAGAAGAGTAGTAATTCAATGATCATTTTGATTTAAAAAACACCAAAAGGTGACAGAAATGACGACGAAAGGAGGCGACGGTCCTATCAAAATTAAAAGTTAAAATTTTTCGACAACTGCTGAAATTAATTGTTAAAAAATTTCTATAGTTTTGGAGCTTTGAATGAGAAATTGATTCAAACGTTGTTGAGGAAAATGTGAGACGAATTGTTGGTTCGTAAATGTGCAGACGCGCACGACGTGGGTAACTAATCCATATGCTCCCATTTTTAATAAAATTCCGGCTAGAAGCATGAACCGGTCTAGTCTTTCGTGGGCTTGCAGATATTTTGACCCAAATTTGAAATGAATTTTCCTCAAATAAGAGCATATATTTGTCAAATTTTATCTTGAAATTAAAAGGGTAAATATTGAAAGTTACCTTTAATTCATATAAGTAATTTTGAAAATTGCTCTATAGAAGAATCAATTGATTCTCAATATTAAATGCTCCATTAGGTCGAAATTTTCATTTATACCCTCATGACACTCCTATAAATAGGGAGTAAACCTTCTAGGTTTTACACAACTGAAAAACAAATAGAATTTTCTAGGTTTTACTCTGTGATTTTAAAAACAGTTTTTTGTGATAGAAGAAGGCAATATTACAATTAGTTAATCACTGCAGACATGCTACTGCTGTGCTCATTATGTTGTTGTATCATGGGAGATAGATGTCCGGCGTTTCTCAAGCACCATAGAAGCGAACGAATCTGTCTTAAGAAAATTGCGTTTGTGCAGGCATCAACATGTTCCCTTTGGTTTTCGTTTCAAATAGGTTTGATTTACATATTGTTGTATCGTTCTTATTTTTATACTGATCATTTAAATAATAATATTTTATCTTATTATTTATTCTTGGATTAAGCGATTGTCTAACAATCTTAAGATAGATTCTAAGTTTAATCCAAAGCGATCAGATTATCGTGTTTTAAACACGGCAAGGCTCGATGAATTTAGATTCGCTTGTAAACCACGGCGATGCTTGATTAGTGTATAATTGCTTTTAAACCTTTGAATTACAAGACGCATCTTGAACCACAAGCGTGAGGGCGTGGATCGTTATGAACTGGGCAAGCAACATGCACCATTCATGGCATTGATTATGAGTAGAAGGGGTAATTTTTCATAATCAACTTGCATTAATTATTCATAGAGATTTTACTTTAAACTATGGTGATTCCAAGATCATAAATTATGGTAATATTCATGGTATTATTACCTTATAATCTTTTAATTTTTTAATATGAAATATTAAATATAGCATGAAAAAATATCTTGTGTCTTGTATAATAATTATTATTACTTGTGGTTTTAGAATTACTGTGTATTTTATTTCGTACTAACAAATTTTTTTGAGAAATTTTGTAGAGACAAACAAGATATCCAGACGAAGTCGTAGTTTATTTTGGAAACAAAGATCTTGTAAATAATTCGTTTCGGGAATTTAATTCTTGTTGTTTTAACGGGTTTACTTGATCTTCCAAACAAGAATCAATGGAATTAAAATCAAAGGATTTTCCTTCTGATTTATGTTGGTTAAACAGAATTAAGTTGGATTGATATCTCTATTGTTTAACAGAAGATATGATGGAAATAAATTACTAAATTTATTTCTTCATTAGAATCTTGCGTCAATTCTAAATTTGGAAAAGAAGATAAATCATTGAATTTATTTTCAAGAGAGTCTTGTATGATTCTAACATTGCAAGGAAAATAAATCATTGAATTTATTTCCGTAAGAATCTTGTATGATTCTATTTGGTATGGAAAATAAATCGTTGAATTTATTGGGAATCAAGTATGATTCAATTTTGTGAAAGGAAATAAATCATTAAATGTATTTCTATGCTAGAATCAACGTTGATTCTAATTTGTTAAGGGAAATAAATCGTTGGATTTAATTTCGTGAGAATCTAGAATGATTCAATCTTAAAATAAATTGGTGAATTTATTTTGGAAAGAGAAATAAGTTAAAGTTATTATTTCTTAAAGAATCAAGTATGATTCTATTTTGAAAATAAATCGGTAAATTTATTTTGGAAGTAAATTCCGATTGAGGTTTCGAATCAAAGCATAGAAGAACTTGGTTCTCTATGTCAAAATTAAATTCTTAAAGCCTATTCTGATGCATGCTATGAAGTGCACAATGTTTAAAAATGGCTAAAGAATCGTGAGGGTCGTTGGACTGTAAATAAAAGATTTTAAATTGTTATGAATCAAAGGCAATGGTTTTAATGCTTGGAATGATTTCAAGAATATAATCCATAAACGGATGATTGAGAGACAATTTGAATGTGCATGTAT
Source organism: Hibiscus mutabilis (assembly GCA_019671005.1). Lineage (NCBI taxonomy): Eukaryota > Viridiplantae > Streptophyta > Magnoliopsida > Malvales > Malvaceae > Hibiscus > Hibiscus mutabilis. The sequence goes on from CM033714.1 coordinate 87,183,257, forward strand.
AGGATTGGTTCTTTGAGAGACATGATATTTAAGCGTGGCTAGTGCGCCACCTCTCTTTCATAAGTTACCTACCTAGTGCACTATTTATTGTTCTCTCTATTAAGATCGTGTAAACTTTTGTTTTGGGGTTTAGTTTACTGAATCTACGTCGTCTAACAAAAGTTATAGATTATGTTTATGTTTCTGGTTTTTTAGTCTCTGGCTAAATTCTCGACGTTTAACAGATTCATAATACTTTAGTTTTGGATTGTGCCTATGTGACACAATGGAAAAAATCAATAAAATGTTGGGAAACGTCGGTACACCCCATGGCGTAGCGGAAAAATTATTCGGCGTAATCCACCAGTGATCCATGTAAAAAGGACGATTTCGGGGTGATAAAGGATGAAAAAACATTACCTCAACCAATATGGAATTCTGTAACGAGTATAGGAGAATCCAAATCAAATTCGAGTCGTCACAACAGTGTTCTGACCTTTACGCAGTCCACTCGAATAAAACGAACAATTTTTCTCTTCTCTAATTGTTAAAGATCATTTTTGAAAAAAGGCATATTTTGGCTGCTAGACCTTATGCCTTTATATAGCATTCAAAAACCTAATTCTAATTAAATTCGGATTCTTTAAATATACAATATATTTAACCGAATATAATTAAATATGTAGAATTTGATTCTACTTTAATTATGTTTCTTTTAGATATATATATATATATATATATATATATTAATAGTATTTGATAATTACACTAACTTATCAAATATTTAACATATATATATAAACAAAATTATCCATAATATAACAATTTCGGTTTCTCACTAATTACGTGTACAACAAGTTTGTACACATGCTATCTAGTCGATATTTGTTTGTTTCAATCATAGGGTGTGACCCTTGTAGGTTCATGTAACGTTAGCAGCAATATCCAGAACAATTCTAATATTACAAGCAATAAGTGGCATCTAGCAATACATCATTGCTACCTAAGTTACATGAAATCGTGGTTCGATTTAACCTTTTTTCCGTTATTAACGTCTTTTATGTATTTCATCTTTTTGTCTTCATATCAAGATCGGGCACAAGTCATGGATTAGTCACACTTGTATAGTCCATCTAATGTTTTTTAATATCTTGAGTAAACTATTATAAACAAATAACTATGATATCCCATATCAATTTATTCGAGCATGGCCATGCATTTTATAGTCTCACTCAATCAAATGGCCTATGATATTACTCCTATTATGTAGGAGGGACAAACCATATCTCGATCAACCATATTTCGCTACATGGATTGTGACATATCCAATATCAATCTTTATAGTGTAGTCAATTACGACACACGTTTGACAGTATCAAAATATGTCACTCACGATGTTGAAATAATAATGATCTCAAGTCTGAGGATCATACAAGTAGTTATCACCATGAGCAATATTGTGATTGTCACATAATAATCCAAGAAACATGCTCATAGCGGGTCAGTCCAGTATGTCGTTCCCCTAACACATACTTATGTATTGATTTTGACATCTCCATGTCAACGACAATACTTTGTCATCAATTAACTACATATTAGTCTTAATACATTATTGTTGTCCAAGCCCACAATAATTCTCGACTAAGGACATTCAAGAATAACTATATTATTCTAAGGACTTTATTATAATTTAATTTATTTATAGATACACAGAATATGACTGAAATAATAATAATGATTTCTTATTAATAAACAAGATAAAATAAGTATGTCTTTTACAGCATTTTCATAATTGGTCTTTGGGCATACTCCAACATGAAATTCATTGGAAAGAATTTCAAACGCGGCAACAAAAGATGTTGCATATTTGACCATGATAAACCTGGTCAAATATCTGAAGGATGATCATCCTATGATTAGAGAGGATAAGGTAAACATTGTTACCACCTTCAAATGTTACTAAGGTAATATTGATAAGACAAATATTGCCATGGTAAACATAGTGGAAGTCAAAAATGATTTCAAACTGTAAATTAGGCAGTGTGTTTAAGAAGCAAGATTTCATAGGAAATGCTTCAATTGTCATAAGATGGGGAACAAGTTTTCAGACTATAGACTTTCAAACGAGATCATTGTTGTGACAAAATTTAGTCATAATAATTGATATGGCGAACAATTTGTTGAAAGAAATTTGTTACCTTCATGATAGAATAAACTAGTGTTTTGCTTAAAAGCAAATATGCTATGGAGAAATTATTCTCCATAAGAAATATGTTGAAACCCAAACTTAATGAATCGATTAATTTGGGAGAAACTTTATGTGAGTAACGTTGTAACATCAAAGGGTACAATGATTTTTAAGATAAGAATTGAAACTTCAAAATGTGCCTAACATGTGAGGGAAGTTGTTCTATCAATTACCTTAATAAGGTATCTCAAAATAAAAGAGACAAAACGCCATATGAGTTATGGAAGGAAATAAAACCTTCCTACAACTACATAAAAATGTAGAAGTGTCTTGCAAAGGTAATGTTCCCATTACCGAAGTAAATAAAAATAAGTGGACTATATTTTCATTGACTATGTATAACATAGTAATGGATATCAATTTCTTGTGTACAAATAGATTCACAAGAATGTGATAAATCATCATTTGAAAAATAGGGAAGTTGACTCAAGTTCAATGAAATAAACTTTGGAGACCATCAATGAAAACTAGTCCATACGTTCAACAAAAGGTTGAAACAAAAACATTATCATGATGACAAATAAGCGTGTGACAAATGTGTGTATGTCAACTTACCGACATTAGGATATATGATCCCATGTTGATAACATACTTATTATTATAAGCTACAATGAAATAGTAAACGTACCCAAAACATGTTAAATTCAAGATTAACATGGAAAATATGAGAGTGATAGACTTGATCTTGGGCATCCAGATCAAACGGTCACTTGAAGGTCTCATATTGACACAGTCACACGACGTGGACAAATTCTTGAGAAATTTGGCAAGAATGATTTTCGTATAGCCAAAACTCCAATAGACACATGCCAACATTTGTCCAAGAGCAAAGGACAAAGTGTTGACCAAGTGGAATATGCAAGGGTCATAGACAATCTAATGTATCTTATGAGCTGCACTAGACCAGATATTGCTTCCACTGTGAGCAGTTCAAGTAGATTCACAAGCAATCCAGGTGGAAAGTGATTGTGAGGGTATTTAGATATCTTAGATATACTCGAAATTATGAATTGCATTATTCAAGAGATCCTACTGTTTTAGAAGGATACTCCGATGCCTGTTGAATAACTGATATTCAATATACTAAAGGCACAAGTGGATATGTCTTCACTTTGGGAGGATGAGTCGTGTCATGAAAATCCTCAAGACAAACAGTTATAACCAGATCTATAATGGAATCTGAGTTCGTAGTTCTAGACAAGTCTAGAGAAGAAGTCGAATGGCTTCAAAAATTTATTGGAGGATATTTCTGAACGGCCAATGCCCCCAATGTGCATACATTGTGATGACCAAGCGAAAATTGGTAGAGCATAGAGCTTTGTGTGTAATGGTAAGTTGAGACATAAACGTCGTCGACATAATATCGTTAGACAATTGATCTTAAATGAAGTTATCTCTATTGATTTTTGTAAAATCAAAGGATAACGTTGCAGATCCGCTAACCAAATGGTTAAATCAAGATCAAGTTGAGAAAACATCGAAAGGAATGAGACTAAAGCCCAGGAAATTTAAAGGTGCTATGTGAAGGAAAACCCTACCTAGTTGACTGGAGATCCCAAAATCCAGATTCAAAAGGACAACCTAATTGCATAAACTTTGTACGATCATTGAGGGGTTATTCTCCCAAGTCCGTTCCTATGATGTAAATAGTGACAAAAAAATGGGATGGGCTAAGCAAAAGCTTTTAATGACCATTGTGTACGTCGGTGAGTCGAGCAACATAAGTCACCTATGTGAAAGTGAAGTGGGGCCACTTCAAGGAGACTATTGGGGCATAGTTCTCTCAAACTCTTGCAGAACCATGGAGATGTTCACGGCCATATGAACATAACCATGAGAACTAAAAACCTTGTCATAGAGGTAGTTGTGTGAGGTATATCATTGTTTACACAAACGACAGAGAGTTCAAGGACGTCATGTCTACTGATCAACTAGTAAAGTAAATATACTTTCACAAGGAAAGGTTCAAGGGTGGACACCTACCTATCCTATGCAGCTATCGATCGTTGAATCTATCACCACATCGAGTCATAATGTTTTTGATTAAATCAATTTCATTCATGTGGAGGATTGTTGAAAAAAATCGATAATTTTGGAGCTTTGAATGAGAAATTGATTCAAACGTTGTTGAGGAAAATGTAGGACCAATTGTTGGTTCGTAAATGTGCTGACGTGCACGACGTGGGTAACACAAATGTCTGAATCGGTCTAGTCTTTCGTGGGCTTGCAGATATTTTGACCCAAATTTGAAATGAATTTTCCTCAAATAAGAGCATATATTTGCCAAATTTTATCTTGAAATTAAAAGGGTAAATATTGAAAGTTACCTTTAATTCAGATAAATAATTTTGGAAATTGCTCTATAGAAGAATCAATTGATTCTCAATATTAAATGCTCCATTAGGTCAAAATTCTTACTTATACCCTCATGACACTCATATAAATAGGGAGTAAAGCTTCTAGGTTTTACACAACTGGAAAACACATAGAATTTTTTATGGTTTTACTTTGTGATTTTAAAAATAGTTTTTGGTGATAGAAGAATGTGAGGTTATGGTTCGTTGATCACTGCAGATGTGCTACTGCTGTGCTCATTATGTTGTTGTATCATGGGAGATAGACGTCCGACGTTTCTCAAGCATCATAAGAGCGGACGAATATGTCTTAAGGAAACTACGTTTGTGCAGGCCTCAACATGTTTCCTTTGGTTTTCGTTTCAAATCAGTTTGATTTACATATTGTTGTATCGTTCTTATTTTTTGTATGATCATTTAAAATATAATATTTTATCTTATTATTTATTCTTGGATTAAGCGATTGTCTAACATTAATCTGTGTTAATCTTATGGTCAAACAAAGCCTTCCTATTATTGAGATTGATCAGCGACCATTTTGTTGAAAAAAACTAAGCCTTTATGACGATTGTCAATTTAGAAAATTAGTATTATTTTGAGAGAAGATTTAACGTATCACATCAGTATTTTTTAATGACAATAATCATAATAAAAATGAATTAAAAATTTAATAATTTTATTACAAATTTTAAAAAATTAATAATAAAGTGAAAACACCCTAAAATTTCAAAAATTATCGGTGCAGTTTACTCTTTTTAAGTACTCAAAGAAGATCCAGAACCCTTTGTTTATGTATTGTATAAGTACAATTATATTATGACCATGTCAAGGGTGAAGTTCAACATAATGGGAAGGATATTAACATTTTCCCTAATCCATACTTAAATCATTCAAAACAATCGTGAGAAGTTACAATTTTTGTCGACCATTAATCTATGATAAAATTATGACGTACCATTGTTACATTGCCGCTTACATTTAGAAACATAATATAAAATATATTTTTTAAAAATATTTTTTAATTACTCAATTTTGATTTATACATTAACGGTTTCATCAATATCATGCTTGCTTTTTTTTAAAAGAAAAGAATCCATGCTTGTAAATTTTAGTATTGTGAATTTTCGTACGACTTTTAAATGGTTTCAACTTTCAGCTTTTTTATTTTAAAATACAAATTTTTACCAAAAAATACATTTACAAGCACATTAGATCATCAAAACACATAAGAAACTTCTCAAGAATGTAAGGCTTACTTTTTTATTTATCTTGTAGAATATAAGAACCGTTTGTTTTAAATGAATCTAAGATTCCGTATGACTATAGAAATATAATGCTCACTTTTTTATTTATCTTATAAATTTTTTGGTGATTTTTCAAAATCACTACTAAACTGTTTTCTTAGATATTTGCTGTCAAATTTTTATGACTTTTCAACATTCAAATTAGAATTTTCGTGCGACGTTTAAATGGTTTCAACTTTCAACTCTTTTTTATTCTAAAATACAAATTTTCACCCAAACAAATAAATTTACAAGCACATTAGATCATCAAAACACATAAGAAACTTCTCAAGGCTCACTTTTTGATTTATCTTGTAAAATATAAGAACCGTTTGTTTTAAACGAATCTAAATTTCATATAGTTATAAAAATATAAGACTCACTTTTTGATTTATCTTGTAAATTTTTTTGTGATTTTTCAAAGTCATTGCTAAATTGTTTTCTTAGATATTTGCTGTCAAATTTTTATGACCTTTCAACATTCATATATTCATATTTTTTAAAATACATATCGAAATCGATCACTATGTATTTTAAACAAAACTAGATTGAACTGCGTTTATAGTTATGTATAGACCACTTTCTAATTATTTTTATGGAATTTACAGAGAATTTCTAAACTTATTCCGTCTGCCATACTCAAGTTATGAGAAATTAGATTTTTGTTGAAAAATGGGTAAATTACCCTTATGGTCATCCAACTTTGTAACATATTGGGATCTCTGTCGATATTTTTCGAAGATCCCCATGGTGATGTATACTAGTATAGTTTGGTTATCCCCACGGTTGGAATATAGCAATCCCTGTCCCCATCTCCATTTAAGCTTCGGTGATAAAACTTTCCTCGTCCTCGTCCTCATGGGTGAAGATTTCGATTATTTCTCATATGTGTCGGTTCAGATCCCCACAATTTTCAATTATTCCCAACCAATTGTCACCCTAAAAACTATTAAAACATGTAAAAATGAAAAAGAAAGACAAAAATAAATGACATCGACTTTACATGTCTATTACTCTTTACATCACTCGGTTCAATTTAAATTATTAAAATCCATTACATCAGTTAAGATTTTTAAAGCATAAGAACTTACTACAATTTCCCTTTTCAATTTCAAGTGTTTTCCTTAAAGCCCATTTTAAAAAAATAAATTAACAATAAGGTAAGTCGGAAGTTAGATTTTCAAATCCAGCGGAATGTACAGATCCTTATATCTAAGTTGTAAAAACCAGTGGTAGCACTTTCGGTCGTCTTCCCTTCACCGGGGTTTTCGTGTCCAGAAAATTCCCATTACTGTCGGCAACATCTTCAACCAAACCGTCGGTCGTGACGTTAACAGGGTAAGTGACAAGGTGAACTCCTTACATGTCCACGATTTCTTCACTTGCATAAATTTGCCACATTTGGTCGCCTAGTGAACGCATTTTGTGCACACATTCCAGGCTCTGCGGCTCCAGAAATATGTCGTCGGCAAGTCTGGTGTGCTCGTACCATAGTGACATTCGGTAATCATGGATATCTCTAGGCGTCGTGGATTGATATCGGGATTTCCCGATGGCAGCTGATAGCACCCGATTGCAATTTCAGTGTCTCGACGACCGTGCATTGATCTTTGGTTCACGTTGGCAGATCCTATTAGAATTTAGAATGTGCAAATCATCCACTGCAAGTAGAAGCAACAAATATGGTTAAAAATTGTAATACGTTTTTATATTTTGATACACAATCTGTTTAAAATTACACAACTTTTCTATAAAATTTAAAACTTAAATCGCAAACTCGAGCACCATAAACCATAAACTTTAATTCTAACCATAAACCTTAAATTCTACACAAAACCCCTAAACCCTAAAATTAAAAGGCTTGTATAAACTAAAGTTTACCCAAACTTGTGTATCAAAGTATTTTCTTATATATATATATATTTGTATGAAAATAAATAACTTAATTTTTATATTAAAATGAATAAGAATGAGATATTAGGCAAATTTAGGGGAATGATGCTATTAAAAAAAGAATTAGGGAAATAGAATATATGAGATTTTATTTAGGGATCTACGACATTTACTACATTTTAAGACGAATTTGTTAGGTAGTTCTAACAAGTTGTAAATAAAATGTTTTTTATGGAACTCATCATGTAGTCCCGACGAGTTCCTTTGATTAATTTTTCTTTAAATGCATGAGACTCGTCAAGAAATCATAACATGTTTGCTTGATCTTGGGATGAAAATGAAAGGAAGGCAGAGTTGAGGGCTGGAGTGAAATGGAAGGCAAAGTTGAGGGATGGAGTACATATTTCTAAAAATCACGACACCGGCGCTTAACTTCTCCAGATTCTCAACCCAGCCCCCAACTTCGCTTTCCTTTTCACTCCAGTCATCAACTTGCCTTCCTTTCATTTCCATCCTAAGATCAAGCAAACGTGTCATGATTTCTTGACAAGTCCCATGTATTTAAAAAATAATTAATCAACGGAACTCGTCGGGAACACATGATGAAAGGAAGAAAAAATTATTTTTAGATGCAACTCGTCATGATTACGTGACGAGTTCGTCTCGTACCGTAACAAATGACATAGATCCCTAATTAAATTCTATTATATCCATAAATTTGCCAAGATATTACCTATGATGACCTTAGAGTGGACATAAACCATGAACCTCCTATGCTTTTGGGCATTCCAGTACAGTATCGAAGCATGAGGGGACTGTGGAGGAACAAACTCATCTATGCTCTCTTTCTCCTTATTTGCAAGACAGAAGAAGTTCAAGTAATTCCTCGGATGTCCTTCCCCATCGCTTTCTTTTATGGCTTCATCGATCAATTTATGCATCATCTCCATTGTTTGCCTTGTCCAATGCAATATATCCTGCACCGGTTCACTCTCCGGCACTTCTTCAGGCCACATTGGTATCACTATATACACTGCAAACCCCTCTTTTAATTTGATTTTGCTCTCCACTTTCAGAGCAATCTCTATAGGAATCAAATTCCTACATCCCAAGTTCTGATCTTTGTCCCATGAGTGGCATCCTCCGATGAAGTATTGGTTTTCGATGTAAATGAAATTCTGGCTCGCCTTATTGCTTCAACGTAAGCTTCATGGATGCTTTGCTCCACGGTTAAGTTTCTAGGCAGTTGGTTGGTTGAGACATGGTCGATCGACCTAAACACTTGTACGTTCCAGTTCCGGTCGTTGACATCGAGGTTGTTTGAGGCAAATGACAGTCGTATGATGTTCGGTATCAAGTTTATCAGCGGTAATAAAGAAGGGTCGCATTGTTTACTCCACCGTTGTTCGAAATTGGCGAGCACATCCCAAGCAGCTTCCCCTGTTACACAAGCGTGAGCGTCGTGCCATGGCTCCCTTTTATAAAATAAAATTTTCAATAAATCCTTTAAAATTTTTGAAAATTTTAGTCAAACTTCTAAAATTTAAAAATTTTAATTAGACCCTTCAAACCGAAGATTCGCCCTTGTCCATGTCACTTCAATGAATTGTCTAAATGTATTTTGGATGGTCAAATTGGATTCAATAATGTTTATAGTAATTGATTCTAATAATTATAACTTGTATCTTAAATAATAGTAATCGCATTAAATAAACATAGCAAAGCAGAGGTAGTTACTTGCCGTCGCTTTATCAGCCGTCCCTACAGAGTGGTATTGTTGGCAAGAGACTGCAACTTATTTTTCTTTTGAAGAATAGAGAGAAAAAAATTTTGTTCTTACTAAATTTTAAATTTATAATTTAACATAAAAAGATGTTAATTGAGAGCTTTTAACTATTTATTCTAAAAATTATTAATTTTTTTTAATATTAAATGTGTCTTTTAAAGTTTTTTTTATGTTTTTGTGTGCCTTTGATCGAAAATTAATATTATTAAATGATATAATAAAGACACATAACATTCTCTTATGCAATCACGTGACATATTTTATAAATAATATTTAAAAATTAAAAGACTTTAAAATAATATATTTTTTCTTTTTATGACAAAAAAATAAATGTTACATAAAATAATTTAAAACAAACTCTAAATTATAAAAAAATTCATAAATTTTTATGTGAGAAAGAAACTTACACAAATATCTAAGCAAATGCACAAGACCTCGCAATCATATTATAAAATCCATCCCGACCGTCCCCTGCAATTCTTTATTCATTTTAACATTTCCCCCACGCCTTTCCCACTCCCACGTTGATTCTCGATTTTTCTCCCTTCTTCCCCAAAGCAAAAGCCTTTCCAAAGGTCAAACCTTTGAACTTCATTCCCGGGAAATGACAACCTACGGCACGATCTCGACTTCCTCGTCGCCGGGACCGTCGTCCAACATCGAATACCTATCTCGAGCCAAGGAACGTGTGATAGAAGGGCTAGGAGATCGTCGTCCATGGAAACTCATGTTCAACATCCGCTCCTTCAACTTCCCCGGCAACTTATCCGAAGCTATTTCCAGGGGCAGAAGTAACGTCGCTTACTTCCGCATGAACGACGCCATAATCGTGCTTCTAATCCTTTTCCTCAGCCTTTTATGACACCCCATCTCCCTCATAGTCTTCGTAGCCATGATGGCCGCTTGGTTGGTCTTGTACTTCTTGCGGGACGAGCCTTTAGTTATCTTCCGCCACACGATCGACGACCGTGTGGTTCTGATCGTGTTGGGTGTTTTGACCGTCGTGTTCCTGCTGTTGACCGATGCCCCGCCCAATATTTTGTGGTCGCTTTTGGTGGGCGCGGCTGTGGTTGTAGTCAACGCTTCCTTCAGGAGGACGGATGATTTTGATGATGAGGAATCTGGTGGTTTGATGTCTTCTTCATAATTCTGGGTTTCTTTTATTTCTTCTTTTTCATTGATATTCTTTGTTTTCGTTTGTTTGATCGTGTTGTTAAATTTAATGGGGTTTTTTTTCTTCTTCTTGTTGATCATTGTTATATGCTTCTGGTTTGTTCCCCTCCCCTGAATCAATAATTGAATGGAAGTTTGAGTTTGAAGTGGAAAAAGGAACAGTGTACTAGTATTGTTAAAGCTTGGGGGGGGGGGATTTTTAGTGAATTTTACCAAATCAAGATTGAATATCAAATAATTGAAGGAAACCCAATTTATATAATGGCAAAAGCTGATGAGAATGGGTCCTCATAAATCATAATTGAGAAATGCCTTTATAGCAAAAAGTTAAGGCACATAGATATGGTGCATTAGTCACTAATCAACACCAATTGTATTTGTCACGGGGCTAGATTTTGACTCTAGCTGATCCGTGCGGCCTTAGACGCCTTCGACGCAAATCAGTCGATTCCTACGCCTAAGTCAGCCTTCAACCAGCCTTGTGAGTACTCTTGCTCGACAACGGCTTCGACAATCACTCCAGGTCTCGATGGATCTCGTCACTGACACCACTTGTGTCGCGGGGCTATACCTTTGCCAGACGAATCGCGCCAGACCTTAGTCGCTTTCTCGGTTGAAACGTCGACTAAGTCACCCTGAAGCACCTTGTCACGGTCTTAGGTGAAGATCTCTCGACAAACACCTAACTCAACCAGGATTCTCGCTCCGGAAGATCGAACACTCCTCGAAGCCCTCGAACGAAAGATCGTTCTAAGCGAAAGCTAATCAAAGAACAACAGAAAGAGATTGGCAGCTAGAACAACGAAGAACACTCAAGAACAACCAAGAACAATAGAAAGAGTTTTAGAGTAAATGCTTCTTGTATTACTCAAGTGAAGTGAACTGAATGAATGAAGTGCTTTACAAGTGAGGAGGGAGCCTCTATTTATAGTGGAACTCCCCTATATCCAACGGCTCAGTTTAAATTACATCGACGGTCGAGATTGATCTTATCTTATCTTATCTGATCAAATCTCAAATTCAAATCTCTAATTATCACAAACATTATCTATACATTATATTCAAATAAATGGATAATGCTTTGACCAATTTACCCTCCTAAATCCTCCATGGATTTGGCTAAGTCTTGTGGGCTTGCGGGCTCTTTAGCATTCTTCAAGTGCCGGGCCAAGTGTGATGGTCTTGGCAAGCCCGTTCCACCGCGCAAACTCTCTTTGGCTGATTCTTGCGCTAACGCCTCGGTCCCAAAGGTATGGTCCTCGCCATTCTCCGAGTGTTGGGCCACATTTGACACGCCCGTTGCATTGCGCACAACCTCCCTATTTGTTGCTCGCGCTAATGTCTCGGTCCAAAAAGTTTGGTCCGTGACAATCTCCCCCACTTGACTTAGCGACGCCCTCGTCGCTGCACTCGAACGATCCGGGCGGTGGTCAACTTGATTACTCGTCGATGCCTCGGCTTCGTGCAATTCCCCCATATGAACTGCTCGTCTCGCCTCAAACTGTCGTTGAACATCGCGTGCTAACACGCCTCTTGATACATCTCCCTTGTAGGAGCACTCTCCCACAAACTCTGATTTACCTCGACTCAGACCCGCTTGGTCCTGCGGCAAAGACTTGGAAGTCACAACATTGAACACAGACTGAACTCTCAGATTCGTCGACAACTCTGGCTTGCCCCTTTGAACTCTGAAAGGTCTCTTCCAATCTTCTTTTCCCCCGCACTGAAGACTAGGTCTCACTTGACCTACGCTCATCAACAACGGCAAATCAAAACCAAAAACACTAGGAATGTGTTTGAGATGTACCTTTTCCTCGGTCACATTTACTCTAAAATGGGTCAGCCCTTCTTTCTCCTTGAAGTCTGGCCCCCTCTGCATTGAACCTTCTTCATCGAAGTTCTTTGCTTGCATCGGCACTTTCGCCACAAAGTCCGTTGCGTTACTCTGCATCGGCACTTCTTCCCCGAAGTCCGTTGCATCCGGTTGCACCCGCCCGCCGACTTGAAGTTTGGTGCTCTCTTGCATCGATCCTTCTTCCTTGAAGTTCGGTGCTTTCTCTTGCGTCGACACTTCCTTCCTGAAGTTCGTCGCTCGTTTCCCACCTTACACATTGGTGGTGTCTCCACGGTTACTATGTCCCCTAACGGCTTGGCCCCCTTCGACTCTACAATGGTCTCAAAAGCGATGCTCTTACCCCGAACATCCTCGGCAAGCTTCTCAGTAGCCTTCTCGGACATGGTCACCCCTTTCTGCTTCTGGTCCCCCTTGGCCTTGGCAGAACTCGACGTTATCGGATCAAGCGATGCAGCCTCGCTCTCTTCTGGCTTATCCAACTCCTTGGATGGCTTGACTCGATCCAGGCAATCTCGCAATTTGTGAGGCCCCTTACACTGGTAACACTCTAGTTGCTTCAACTTGCGTCGGCACTTCTTCCTCGAAGTCCTTCGCTTCTTTCCCACCTTGCCCATAGGTGGCATATTAACGGTTGCTATGTCCTCGACGGCTCAGCCCCTTCGACATCAGATTGGTCTCAAAAGCGATGCTCTTTCCCGAACATCCTCGGCAAGCTCTTTCCCAGCCTTCCGGACATCTTCAACCCATTCTCGCTCATGGTCTCCGCTTACCTTGGCAGAACTAGATAACTCGGAACCAAGTTTCACAGGCTCTTTACTCTTGGCCTTGTCCTGTCCCTCGGACCACTTGGCTCGAAACGGGCATCTCCGCAACTTATGAGGTCCCTTACATCGGTAACACCTCAATTGCCTCGTCTTTACCCTCGGTTTGACAGCTTCCTCACTTGCTATCGCACCAAGTCTCATCGCCGGCTGAACTACTTTGGCACTCGTAGTCGAACCACGACTCTCCCTTTGCTTGGCGGCATTGACACTCGCAATCGCCCCAAGTCTCGCTACTTCTCCCTTTGACTCGTCTGTTGTCTTCACCATGGCAGCTAGGCGGTTCTTCTCGGGACATCCCCTTATCAAATGAGGACCATCACAAAAGTAGCACTTCAACTTCTTGCTCCCCTTCTTTTCTGGTACGGACTTAGCCTCACCATTCCCCTTGTCTCTCGAACTGGGCCTGGTTGACTCAACACTCGCCTGCTTGCATTCTGCGGGCTCGGTCAGAGGTTCGGCAACAATGATAGCCTCTGAAAGTCTCTGGGCATCTCCCTGCTCTACTGCGAGCTTCGCCCCCGGTCTAAATCCCTCTAAGAAGGTCTTGAGCGCATCACATTCGCTCATTGCCGTCTTGCAACTGAGCAGCTCCCTCTTGAGCTCATCCACTTCTTTTCACAAAACTTCCATCTCAGCTTCACTCGCATTACTCCCTCGAAATATCACCAACTTGTTGAGAACTTCTCGTGTCTCGTCCTTGAACTGGTCATCTATGGACTCTACCTCGTCAAGACGGGACTCGAAAACACCTTGGGTCTGCTTGGCCTCCTCTTCGGATTTCTCAAGTCTACAAACCCTCTTTCCCAACGACTCCAATTCCACCTTCATTGCCTCCACTGCATCTTGAAGGGAATCATCTTGTTGGTTCAACTTCTCGTACACTGAGTTGAGAACTTCTTGGATCTCCTTCGCGGTTTCCTCCTTGGAAGAACTCTCCGCTTTTTGCAAATCCACCATCTTGGCTTCACAAGCACAACTCTCTCGAACTACCTCCAATTCGTTGAGGATGCGTTGCGTCTCGTCATTGAACTTGCCCTCCATGGACTCTAACTTTTCAAGACGTGACTCCACAACACTCCGGGTCTTCTTGGCCTCATCTCTTAGAGTTTCCACTGCAGCCTCTAAGGAATCGCCACGCTTAGATACCTTCACATCCAATTCATTAAGAGCCAATTGAACATCCTCCCGGATCCCTTCTACAGACTCTAACATCTCAATATCCAACGAACCCAGCTTCTCAAGGTTTACTGGCTCTAGCTCTTCAAACACCATCTCGGCCTCCTTCTTAAAGTCCAAGAGTTTATCGACCCAAGCCTCTACAAATTTGTTATGAATTCAAGATTCGAGTGTACCTTATTTTCAAGACGGTTGCTCCTCTCGTCAAATTCGTTCGATGTGTCTTTCTTACATCGTCCATTGTCAGTGTCTTCTTCTTTGGTGCCATCTCAATCACCCCTTTGCCACGAACTAGTCTGATCCCTGATCACTTCGACTAACTCGAACGCAAACCACCACCACGCTTAACTGCAACTACAAGCTGGAACCCACCACACTTGACTACACCGCGCAGTGGAATCCACCACACTTGATCGCACCGCAAGTTGGCTTGAACACAAGTCACCACCACGCTTGACTGCAACTGCGAGCTGGCTCGAACGCAAGTCCCTTCCTCGACTCGCTCGGATAGCACTTATCACGGCACTTCTCTGATTCCACCTCTCGTGGCTCTCTCTGTTACCAACTCTCACGGCTTTTTCTGATATCAACTATCAGCAAGACTTCGCTCCGATGCCTACTATCACGGAACCCGCTACCGTCTTTGATAACAACTTATCACCGCTCAACTCTGACACCAACTGTCAGCAGAACTTTGCTCCGATGCCTACTGTCACGGAACCTGGCTACCAACTACCAGCAACCAGCTACCACCGCTCGTCTCTGATACCAACTATCAGCTACCGCCTTTTGGCTCTAATACCAACTATCAGCTACCGCCTTTTGGCTCTGATACCAACTGTCACGGGGCTAGATTTTGACTCTAGCTGATCCGTGCGGCCTTAGACGCCTTCGACTCAAATCAGTCGATTCCTACGCCTAAGTCAGCCTTCAACCAGCCTTGTGAGTACTCTTGCTCGACAACGGCTTCGACAATCACTCCAGGTCTCGATGGATCTCGTCACTGACACCACTTGTGTCGCGGGGCTATACCTTTGCCAGACGAATCGCGCCAGACCTTAGTCGCTTTCTCGGTTGAAACGTCGACTAAGTCACCCTGAAGCACCTTGTCACGGTCTTAGGTGAAGATCTCTCGACAAACACCTAACTCAACCAGGATTCTCGCTCCGAAAGATCGAACACTCCTCGAAGCCCTCGAACGAAAGATCGTTCTAAGCGAAAGCTAATCAAAGAACAACAGAAAGAGATTGGCAGCTAGAACAACGAAGAACACTCAAGAACAACCAAGAACAATAGAAAGAGTTTTAGAGTAAATGCTTCTTGTATTACTCAAGTGAAGTGAACTGAATGAATGAAGTGCTTTACAAGTGAGGAGGGAGCCTCTATTTATAGTGGAACTCCCCTACATCCAACGGCTCAGTTTAAATTACATCGACGGTCGAGATTGATCTTATCTTATCTTATCTGATCAAATCTCAAATTCAAATCTCTAATTATCACAAACATTATCTATACATTATATTCAAATAAATGGATAATGCTTTGACCAATTTACCCTCCTGAATCCTCCATGGATTTGGCTAAGTCTTGTGGGCTTGCGGGCTCTTTAGCATTCTTCAAGTGCCGGGCCAAGTGTGATGGTCTTGGCAAGCCCGTTCCACCGCGCAAACTCTCTTTGGCTTATTCTTGCGCTAACGCCTCGGTCCCAAAGGTATGGTCCTCGCCATTCTCCGAGTGTTGGGCCACATTTGACACGCCCGTTGCATTGCGCACAACCTCCCTATTTGTTGCTCGCGCTAATGTCTCGGTCCAAAAAGTTTGGTCCGTGACATATTGCACACGATTGAAAGCTTTTTGGCCAAGTGGTTCATCATTTGTCTCTCAAATGGTATTTTCATTAAAATGTTTTTTTACAAATGGGGTGAATGTGATTTACCGAGGTCCATGATTTGAAATGACACAAATTTGTTGTATTTGAATAAAGATGGAAGTGTTAAATAAGTGTTTAAATTATACAAGTATTTATATTTTTTAAAATAGATATTTAAAGTATTTTTTAAGTTAAGTAGGTGTTTAATTTTTAACGTTATCTGTTTAGGTGCTCTGCAGTTAATTTACTTCTATTTTTTTATATATTTTTTAAATTCATAAAATAACCCTAAAATTTTTAAATTTGGCCATTGTTGTCGTTGTTTAGTACGTTACCTACAACGAAATAAAGCTTTATTCTCTTTTCGCAAGACTCAAAAGTCGTTTGCCGGTAGGTCGACTATTGTTTTTTGTTGATTGTTTTTTATGAATTTAATTTTATTTCCACATAGGCATACTGTCTGTCGATTATTGACGACGAAAAGATAAAAGAATTGATCGTGGAGTTCAATGACGGAAGTGGTGAGCACGCAGCACTTCGTCGACGTTTGGCGGCGGGAACAACTGGAATTGTGATTTGGGACTTAATAATTTAAGGATTTAAGGACTATTTTAAAGATTTTTGAGGATTTTATGATATTTTAAAAATAAAATATTGTCACGTATTATATTTTTATTGGTTAACAAAACTTTTTTAAACAGTCAAATACCTAAATAGAAATTTTAAAAATATTAAACGTTAATTTAATTCAAAAATATTTTAATTATTTATCTAAAAAATATAATTTAAACACTTATTTAATGCTTATGTCCCGAAAACGGGGGATGGGATCCTACGCCTAACAGCGGTGAGGGAACCATGACGCCCATGTGGAACTCATGTGAGAGCCCCCACCACCAATCATCATCCGCGGTGGACAATGGGTTTATTGGCCTCAAATATTTGTGACTTGGAAAATTTGGAAAATAGTTTGTTTAGAAAAAGCAAGCAACATCACATATTACTCAATTATGATTGTTGATTCGAAAATATTATCGAATTTTAAAAAAGTTTAAAACTAACATTGAACTTTAGTTTGTGACTAGAAAATTTTATTCTGCCCTTAACTTTTAACACCTCGTTAAGTCAAAACGACGTTATTTTAGTGCGGCTGTTTTGAAACCTAATTTAGCTTAAAATGACGTCATTTTATTAGAGAAAAAATATTTAAACCATGTGCTTGGAGGGGTTTAAATCCAAGATCTTCAAATAAAAAGGCTAAGCCTTAACTAGGGGTGTTCAAAAATATCCGATTTGATTATCCATTGATATGATCCGAAAATGCGGATATCCGATCCATTTTTTATTTTCTGAATCAAATACGAATCACAATATTTCAAGTTCCGGATTATCCAAAAATCTAAAATATCTTAAAATTCAAATTTTTATGTATAAAAATCTTGTTATATTTAGTAATTTAATGTTTATTATATCTTTAAATTCGAAAAATAAAATTTCATAGATGTTAATCTTGTTATATTTGACAATTTGTTAACTTTTGTATTCAAAATTCCAAAAATTTCATAGATACAACCGTCAAATTCGAAAAAAATACTTAAATCAAATTATATATTCGGATAATCGGATATCCAATTCGAGTACTCGATATCCGATTATTCAGATATCTAATTTTTTCTGGATCGGACATGGATCGCTATTTTTCCGATCCGAAATTTTTGGATATTTGAATTTTTGGATTAGATAAGATCCAATATCTGAAAATGAACACCCCTAACCTTAACCACTAAACCACTTGAAATTATGTAATATTTTAACACAAATATTATATATCTCAAACTACTTGAAATTAATTCAAATTATTTTATGAAATAAATAACACTATAAATATATATAAATAAAAATGTATTATTTTTATTTTCTATATAATATTTATAATATAAATATATTATTTAAAAAACTTTAAAATATTAATAAAAATAATATATTTATATTATAAATAATATATAAAAATATAAAATAATATATTTTGTTTGATATATATGTAAATAATATATTTTATATTATTTATAGTATTTTTCCATAAACTAATTTAGTTGAACTAAATGGATAAGTTTATATAATTTAATAAAAATATTATTTTTATATTTTTATATATTATTTATAATATAAATATATATATTTTTAAAAAACCCAAAGTATTCATAATATTAATATATAAAAAACCCTTAAATCCTAAATTCTAAGGTTTAGGGTTTAAGTTTGAGGGTTAAGGATTTGTGGGTTAATAGTTTAGGGTTTAAGGTTTTATATATTATCAATAATATAAATATATTATTTTTATGAATATACTTTACAGTATTATTTATTTCATAAAATAATTTGAATTAATCTCAAGTAGTTTGAGATATATAATATTTTTGGTAAAATATTATATAATATCATGTTGGTTCAATGGTTAAGCTTAACCTTATTTTGAAGGTCTTGGCTTCAAAACCTTCCAAGCGCATGGTTTAATTTTTATTCTCCAGTAAAGACACCTCGTTTTGGGCTAATTTAGGCTTCAAAACAGCCACACCAAAACGACGTCGTTTTGACTTAACGAGAGTGTTAAGAGTTAACGACGGAGTGATATTTTCGAGTCACAAACTAAAATTCAGTGTTAGTTCTGAACTTTTTTAAAGTTCGGTGGTATTTCGAGTGAATGACCATAGATGAGTGGTATGTAGTGTAGTTTACCCTTAAAAAAATTGGAAAATTGAAGCAAGTTTAAAATTAGGGTAAAATACACCAATGGTCACCGAACTTTTAGGGTGCTTTCATTTTGGTCACCAAACTTTTAAAATTTTCATTGAGATCACTCAACTTTTATTTCACTTTCATTTTAGTCCCTTTCGTTACCTTCCGTTAAGAAATAATGACGTGACCTGCTAGTTTTTATTTTCTTCATTAAAATAATATATTTTGGCCTCACTTTTAGCTAATTAAATCATACCACGTGGACCCTTCTCTTCTTTTTCAAATTTTATTTTTTACTGGAAATTAAAAAGTTCAGTGACAAAGAAGAAACTTCAATCTGTAATATTACAACTTGAAGAGCAATTGAAAAAAGAAAAAGAAAACAAAACTTCTTTGATATTGGAAATTAGAGATTTCAAGGATGAGATCGCAAAGAGTTCCAAGATGCAAACTCATGATAAAGAGCTTGAAGAACTTAAGCTTAACACTTAATGAAAGAAGAGGTACCCATTTCGTTTGTCACTTGTTTGATTGTTGTTATGGCGTCTACTTCCTTGTTTGATTGTTATTTGATTTGGAAGCTGCTATTAAAGTGAGAATATAATTAACCTTTAAATATAAACAAAATGAGAAAAGTTTTTTGGTGATGCTTAGCAACCAAGCGTTGTTATTCCTTGTATTAAATTATTACTAAGGTGTTCTAGGATAAAATTAACTTTTTCAAAAAAAAAAGAAAAAAAAAGAGTGAATCTAAACTAAATTTCTATCTTTAGGTGGGTGTTACTGCTCCAATATATGACTGATCAAGTTTGATGGGCTCTAATTTAGCATTAGGGTTTTCTATCGTTGTTCTTTCTACATTTATTATGTATGACAGTTGAAATGCAAATGCACTCTGTAATCACTAATTTTGTCCGGGGAAAACCTGCCTTTTTTGTTTCACTTCAGTTAATGGGCTTGCGATGGGCTGTTGATTAATATCTATATGCGTGTATTAAAATCGAAAAAGAAGAAAAAAAAAGAAAAAAAAAAGGAAAAGCAAAAGCAAAATCACTACTATTAATACATGTGTATGCATTGCATCTTATTGCATGTTGTGTGCATATGTGATGTTTGTTTATATGTGTATATCTATTGTATGTATGTATTTACTATTATCATTATCATGTGAGTATAGGTAGGTATTGCATGTATTAAGCATATGTATTAATGTTAGTGTGTTTGTTATTTTAGTATCATAAATGTGTGTCTCATGTACATATGTGTTATGTAATTAATATTGATATATTGTGTAAGCATGTATATTATATGTTTTGTTATCATCATTATTATTATTATTATTAACATTATTATTATTATTGTTATTATTATTATTATTAACATTATTATTATTATTGTTATTATTATTATTATTATGTTAACATATTTGAACAAATATAAATGTAAACAGATTAAATAAAAATTAAGCCCAAATGTTTATAAGAGTCCAGACCCATTATATATTAAAACCCAAAAAATAATACAATGATATAACAAGGGCCTATTCGGCCCAAACCCAATCCTAAAACCCTAATAATAATCTGATATCTCATGTTCTTCTTTGCAGCCGCCCCATCTGAACAGTTGGATCAAATTTTGATCCAACGGCTCGGATCAAATGAAGACCAATGACCCAGATTGATTGAAGACTCTTCAGCTCTTCCATCTACCACGTGTCGCCCATCTAACGTTGCCACGTCAACCTTGATGAAGCCATCTGGACCGTCTATCTCAAGAAGTATCTCAGCCGTTGGATCAGATCTGATCCAACGGCCCAGATCGAGCCGAACCATTCCAATTCCACACGTGCAACCCACGCGCCGACGTTGGTTCATCTCCTCATCGGCATAATCATATCACCGGGATTTTCGCTACCACCACCAACTCTCTCAACCACCGAACAACAGAGAAAACATAAAAAGGCAAAAATCAGAGTATCATCATCCACAGTAATAACATTCAATGTTTGCTTAAACTTGTAAATCCTAGGCAGTAGGGCAATGAACAATCGAAACAAGATATAAACATGTAATGCATCGTTTTGTAGCAACAACAGTTAAAAAAAACAGAAGCAATAAACAAAAAAGGCAGCCTTTCGAGGTATCTTCTTCCTTTTAATTTTTCTACATGCATGTTAATATATAAAATACATACATAAAAAAAAGAAAGGAAACAGATTAAGGTTTACCCTTTCACCGCCATAGCTCCGCCATCGATAATCTCTGGCATCCTCTAGGCCGAATGAGTGAAACGATGTGAGTATAATGAGGCCAAGATCTTGTCATAGTTTCGGGGTTTTTTTAGGTTTCAGATTTTTTTTTAAAAGGGGGCATTTTTTGGATAGGTTTAAGTTCGCCGGCTCCGCCGGGAAGCGGCTGGTTTCTGAAAAACACGGCGGAGTTGGTCGCCGGAATCTAGGTTCATGTTGAACCCAGATGAACTTGATGAACAAGTTCAGAGTGTTTATGGGGAGAGTTTTTTGTTATAATAAAGAAAAAAATGGCCAAAAAATCAAATAATCGGACAAAAGGGAGTATATATAATGTTATAAAATTTTAAATGGTATAATACCACTTTTAGTCCTTCCGCCCTAAAATAATCACGCTGGAAGGGATTTCGCATGGCCCAATTACAAGATTGATCCCTCCGCGTGGGATAATTGCCATGGGAAGCCATTCTGCCTTTTTAAATTACCTACCGGGTCCGTCGTAGTTTTTAAAGTTTTTCAATTACATCCCTTTTATTTCTTTTATTTTTGTCTTGGTATTTTATTTTCTAATAATTAGGTCCTTTTTCTAGTTTCAAATTATGTTATTTTACTCACCTTTTTTTAGTTTAAATTTTGCATATTTATTTTTAATATTTGTGATTTAATTTTTTTGTTACTTTACTCGTTTGCGATAATGATTTTAGGGATAAAATTAGTTCGAATGAAATGCATGTTTAATATATACGAAGATTTAGCATAAATGGGAAATATGACGTATAATCTTATGTTTAACATGTATTTGTTGGTAAATTAAAAAATAGTTTCATTTTTGCTGGTTATGTACATAAATAAGATTCATTTTTGCTGATGAATTTTAGTTTCATGTTTTTCTTGTTTCTTTTTTCGTTTGTTTTACTTTGTCAGGTTTATATCATATCTGCTTCTATGGCAGTTTTTTCGTTTGCTTGTATGGCAGTTTCTTTGTCTGTTTTTATGGCAGTTTTAGTCTATCTTTTGATAGTTTAGAGTTCGGGTGACGAGTATCATCGAACTTCTTTGTCAACGAAGGAGGCTGAGCTGTACATGTTATGATCCTTTCTGTGGTTGTGTCGATATGCCGAGAACAAGTAGCGGAAGAATTGTGCTTTCTTCAAAGAGCACTCAAGGCAAAGTAATAGTTTTCTAGATTTAATTTCATAAGCTTTCACAAGTTCTTCTGAAGGTGTTAGGTTTGGTATTTTAACGTCTTTCACACCCCTAGATTTTACTGCATTTTTATTTTGCACTAAACTTCTAATGTTTGAGGTGTGATTCTTTTGTAATCCTTTCACTATTGAATATAATCCAATTTCAAAAAAAAAAGTTTAACAGGTTAAAGGAGAATGAGTAGTCAACGATCTTTAGAGTAAGTGATTAAAGTTTTCAGATGACACCCTTTTTTCTCTCCTAAATTGTGGGTTCTAGACCCATTAAGAGTAAGTTCCCCCATCCCCTAGGTAGAAATTGTTAAAAAAAGAGTAAAATATTTAAATTTACTAACAAATATAAAAAATCAAAATAAGCTTTAAACACACATTTCACTTATACTTTTTAGATTTTTCATTTTGATTCTTATAATTTTTAATTCCTTTCAATTTGATCCCTATCATGCAAACACACACACCCCAAAATAGTCAGCAGTTGCCGACAAATTTAGCAATGAAACATAACAATTATTGTAGAAATCATCCAATTTCCTAAATAATTTCAAAGCGATCCCAAATCCTTAATATTTTTTTAAAAATCATAATAATTCCCTATTTTGCCGAAAACAGGAGAGTAGAGTGGATAAATGAAGAGAATGTTTTAATTTAAATGAAAATATCAAAATATTAGCATAGATTAGTATGGATAATATGCCGTTTGATGTAAAAAGGAATTACAACAACGTCTTTGCTCTTTCTATTTCAAGCACAATCTCAACTCCTGTCTTGAAATGAGCCATCTACATAAACACTGATGAATATTCAAACATACTAATAATATTTGCATCAATGCCCTATCGTGCAAGAAAATATTGTCCTCAAGGGTTACGATTGAAGTTAAGATATTGCTTCTCTAGCTGCCCGCAACATTTTTTTTATAATTATTGATATTTAATTCATTAGATGATTGATTTTTTTTAAAAGAAAGTACTAAATGATTTTATTGATAGGAATCGTACAACAGAAGACAGAGTCATGAGCTTCATTAAAAAAATTTCCTGAGTCTAATTGGAGGAAAAAGAATGCACCATATCATTGTTGGTACAAGTTAAATATTAGACAATACTCTTCTAAATAAAACAACCATCTCTGCACAACAAAACACCTCTTGCCGAGACTCTTACTCAGACACATCAGCTGGGTGAAGTTATTCCAAGCGAGGATGACTCCCTCGATGAGTCGATTCCAATATACGGTGAAAGACCAGCTGTATTAAATGATTGATTTAGATCAAATAATATAAAAATTCATTATAATATCGAATATTAAATATTATTTAAGATATCTAATGTCTTATTTTACTAAACTAATTGTTAATCGATTGTTCACAACTTTTCTTCTATTCCTAGAGAACGTAACAGTGTTGTAGACTGGCTGGCAAGGTCGATTAGATTTGCCTTTTGTCCAACCGGTTGGATTGTGAACCCACCTGCTGCCCTTTGTTAACTTCTTGTAGGTTGCTGCTTTTCTCAAAATGAATTTGGTTGTTTTGAACAACAAAAAAATTAATTTGGCTAGTAAATTGTATTCTGAATATGTATTTTTTTATTAAAATTAAAGTATTCAATATCGATAACTATAATTAATTCTTTTATTACGGATGTTTTCAATAAGAGATAAATGATTACTATGAAATATGTTCTATTTTTATAGAATAATTTTTTTTTGTTTAAGGCAAAGTATCCACCGCCAATAATAGTGAATAATCTCCTCGTCGCGGGTGTTTTCATTAAGAGACAAATGGTTGGCCATAAAATATACTCAATTCTTTTTGATAAGAATAAGATGAGGTGAGTAACCATCACACTACATCTCATTGTTTATAGAACAATTATTTAATTCATACACATCTATAACAAACGTGTGATAAAATTAGAATACTATTAGATCAACGGGGAATAGAGTTAAGTGCTTTACCAGTTCCACATTAATAAATAATAATGGACTTGCTGCTGGTTTGTGATTCCCATGGAAGCAAGGACGAAATTACCTTGTCCCTTGGGGGTTGTGGACCTCTTCAAAATTTTTCACTATAAAATATGATCATTTTTTTTTATCTATTTATACTTTAATTTTCAATTCATATGAATTTTATCATTTTTCATTTTAAAACTAATTATATTTTATTTCTGGTCACAGTGCAAGTGAAAAGTTAACCTGGGTGAAGTCACTACCTGCCGACGACGTTCTGAATTTTTTTAATTTTTTTTTCAAAACAACCATGCACGTAAACGTTTTATGTAAAAAAAATATTAAAAATAAAATAAAATTGCTCATGTGTAGGTGGCGATTTGTCGTAAATTCATGTATAATGAAAAGAAACTATTGCACATTTGTCATGCGAAATGGTTTTACATCGTATAGTTGATCGGTGGGGACGAACCCACATTGATAGACCCACAAAAAACACTCCTAAAATTAGAATTATATTTTGTCAGAAGAAATTATGTCCCAAACCCACAATCCTGACTCGGCTTCCTACTGATCCACATGGTAGTATGTGCACACTAATATTCTGGATGGACTAAGACCAACTACCTTGACATGCTCAAATTCAACATATATCTCTATTACATAATTCTGGATGTCATAAATCTTTGTTTCAAATTAGATAATCTATACTCTTGTCTCCCATCTCCAATGGCAGATTCATGTATAATGTAAGGTGAGTCCGTGTTCACTATAAATATTTTAAAATTTATATATTTATTTTTAAAGTTTTTTTAAATTTTTATAAATTAATTTTTAAAATTTTAAATATTCAAGGCGTGTGCACACCCTAAAATTTTAAAATTTTATCTATACCTACTCTCAAATATATTTTTGGATTCGCGACCGCCTATCTCTGATTTTTCTACCGCTCTACCATTATTTCATCTAATTTGATATTTCTTTTGAACATCACACTTGTCTTGTATGACATTGTTTTTTATGTAAACAATTAATATAGCATACACCCAAGAATTTAGTCATTTGTATTTTTGAGCATTATATGGCCAAAATTTAAGCTGACTTCCAAACATTAATACAATTTTTTTGAGAAACCAAACATTAATACATTGCATATTCATATAAAGGGGATAAGATATCCACATGTTATTTTTGAGAATTATATTTTATCATGTTTTTTCTTCTTATTTTAAACTCAACAAGTGGTCTCAATAAAAAAAATATACAATGTTTATTTAGAAAAATTAAATTTAAATTATTTTGTCTATAAATTATACACATCGTCAAAAAAAATTAAAAATATTTATCAACCTATATGATCTCGTAATCACCAAAGAACGAACTCATAGTTCATTTCTGTTGGTCCAATCGCTTGAGTTCTCAACCCCTTGAATCAGACGGTCTCAAAATCCAGCAGAAGCTTTTTAAAGTCAGTGATCGCCACTTAACAACTCACAAGTCGCACTTACTTCTACACCCTCTTCACTTAATCATCCAATCAAAACTAAACACTCAAAAGGGAAAGCCTCACGGTCCGTAAGGCTATCATGCACACAAACATTATAAAAATAGAGAAGGCAAAAGCATTATTGAGATAGAATTTCATTTTCCTGCTCAGTCAGTCGTTTCAATCCTTTTGAGAAACAAGAGGGAGAAAAGTTGGGTCTATGTTGTTTGTGTTTCTTTCAATGGTTGAATTTTAGAAATCCAAACAAATAATATTTCATTTTATTCCCCTTTCGGATTTAGGATGGAAGACAAAACAAAAATGGCTAACTCAAGATGCCATCTTTGATTTGATTTCGGGAGTGTGGTTGAATCTAGCCTTTATGTTTTCCATTTCCGTGATTCGTTATTAGATAGTGAGAATTACAGGCAGAGACAAACCCAAAAAAGAGAGACTGAGAGATGAACGGAGGTGATGAGGTGGTCGCAGCTCCAGGAGGACCGCCACAACAGTTGGATTGGAAATTCTCTCAGGTATTTGGTGAAAGAACCGCAGGAGAAGAAGTTCAAGAAGGTAAATTATTATGGTTTTTGGATCCAATTTGTAATTTGTTGGTTTTATTGGAACTAGTGTTTAATTTGGTGTTTTGGATCTATTTGGGATGATGTGTTGTTGAGTAATCATTGTTTAGGTTAATGGATTGAAAAAAAGTCGACTTTTTTTGTTTGCTTTAGGTTTTAGCATCGCTTTGGTACCAAATAATGCTTTGAATCATTTCTGGGTATTTTGTTGGGAAGAAGGTAGTGTGGAAGTGAACTTGAAGTTAGTGATGGTGCATGCACAAAGGGTTGTGCCATTTTTCTGTGTCACTTTATCTGGGTATTGTCACTCTATTAGGATGGAGATAGACTATGTTTCATGAGTTTGTGTCACTTTATCTTAACTCATGGATGGATGACAACATTGATGTGGCTTGGGCTTACTATTTGTATGATGGAGGCTAAAGATGGCTACTATTTACACATTCCTAGGTTTACTTGGTGGTGGTTTATTTCTGATACGAATTGGTTATATTATGGTAAACTTCCCATTAAAATGGGACACAAAAAGTGAGATTGTATGGTGCTGGTAAGAAAGATGTAATTCAGTGATTGGTAGATATTTGATCTTTTAGATTCTATTTTAAATTCATATCA